>JAVALU010002589.1:277500-280000 GCA_030770095.1 Gila robusta | reverse complement strand
TGTATTTGACAGTATTTGCACAATCAGACGCAATGTAGATAAAGTCCAGTAATCGGCGCTGTTTGACAGGTGTTTAGTGCGCGCACACTCAGTGTTTAACTGGCAACGTTTTAAAGCAAATGCAAATAATAAACTTTAGTGATTGCGAATAAGTGCAGTGTCCCGTGAGTAACTCTACCGCTGCGTTAACATGATGCGGATGTACGTGGAGTTACAGGTCACGGTCAGGGTCTACGGTCGGCCAGAGTTTGGGGCCCCTAGTGGCGGCGGGGCCCTAAGCAGCCGCTCAGCTCGCGTATAGGGAGGGCCGGCTCTGCGAGTCACAACAGTCTGAAGCTCTGAGTCGAGTCTGGAGCTTTTTATGAGGAGTTACAATTAAAAAACTTAGTCTCAGAATAAAAATAATCATTTCTCAATCCAACATAATTAGTAAGTCAAACACACTTATACTGTCAGAATAAACTGTTTTAAACTGATACACAGACTATAAGAGGCAATAAAGTGAAGATGATCAGAAGCTGCTGAACATCAGACACACACTTACAGTTTTACATCTACTGCATAAATCTCAACATCTCATTGATTTATTATTTTAACTTTCCTAAAGTATCAGTTTCTGGGAATGACGGATATAAAATGTGAAAAAAAAAAAAACTGGCAAAAATTTAAAAATTTAGGACTTTCTATACTTATTATAGTGTTGTGTATGTAACGCAATGACATGTACACAGTTCAAGAATTTAATTAACCTTTTTTTTTTTTTGGTGAATCAGATCTTTTTCCCCATGAAAATGTAATTCCTGGGTAACGTAATGAATTTTTAAATTAATTACATTTCTACCATTATTGGCATATACAAATGTACTGATATCCATAATTGGAGCTCAACAAACAATTAGTGCTCGGAAAACTACATTTTAAAAATAATTAATATAATCAATTTGGGATTTCATATAGACATGGGCTCATTTTTGGCTGCTGATAACTAAAAATTCAGAACCAAATAAAAAAAAAAGCTGGGAAATGTTTAAAAATGTTTTCTAATAAAGTAAATAAGCTCATCTGCTCATCTGAAGTGAGGACTAGTTATGCCTTGTAAAGCATTTATAAAGGAGATTTAAAGACTCGGTTATCTTCTAAACAGAAAAAGGAAACAAACACAACACAGTGATTCAGAACATAGAAATATTTTACTGAGTCTTTAAATCTCCTTTATAAATGATTTACGAGGCATAACTAGTCCTCACTTCAGATGAGCTCACAAAATAGTTAACTGACCACTACTAAATGCTTTATAACTACCCGAATTAACCCTGAATTACAGTAGAAATACATGTTAATAAAGCATTTACTAACACACGAAGTAACTATTACTATATGTCTAAATAATAAGATGTTTTTTATAAGATGTCTTTATAACTACCTGAATTTACTACATTTACTCACACTTTCTAAATGATCTTATGAATCACTTATCAACGCCCAAATAACTGGTTTGTAAATAATGCTATACTTCATTTAGAAATTATAAATTGATCATTAACAAAGTATGAAAATACAATTATTAAACACATTATAGATATGCTTATAAATCAAGAATAAAGCATTTATAGCTATATTTATAAACTGCTTATTAATGTCTATTAATGCTTTATAAATTATGAATTAACTGTTTACTAATGCTTAACTAATGATTAATAGCATGCAGTTATTATAAAGTGTTACCAAAATGGGGTATAATTAATAAATATGACTACATCATTCGTGATTACATTATTATTAACATTACAAAATTCAATTCAAAGATAATTGAATGTGACTCATTGAATCATAATCAAGATGAATGACAGTAAAAAATATGGCAAAAAACATACAATTATGTAAATAATGTTAATGTTAATAATATAACTAAAATAACTATGCCTAAAAGTTTACAAATGTTAATTAAAAACTAGATTGTTACGCATATGTCATTCTGGATAACGGATGACATGTCCTGGATAACAGAGGTTTTTTTATCCAAGAATGACAAAACAAATATTTTTTCTTTATAATCAGGCACTAACTTCACCACCTATGGAAAACTACAACTTAGCTATCATCGCTATAAGGTAATCTTTTAGATCAAATAGATATTTTTTTTAATATAAAAACATTATAAATGTTTTATTAGTGTTATCCAAAAGGACACATGATATTGCTATAAGTGCACCAGTGACCGAAAAGGTCAAAATATCAACATTTTAAGAGAAGATTACTCACATTTGCACATGTTCTGTTGCTCCTTCAGGGTCTTTTTTATACAATATTATGTCACATGACATACCAAAATGCATTATGGTCCAAAATGGTCATTTATGTCTGTTATCCAGGAATGACATTAGAGAAATCACAATTTGGAGACAAAAGTCTTTATGTCATAAAAATGTAAATAAGCTTAGTATTATCACTATATTTGTAGGTATCGTAGAAAACATCAATACAATTATGCCCAAGTAGA
>JAVALU010002589.1:262500-272500 GCA_030770095.1 Gila robusta | reverse complement strand
TTTTTACACTTCCTAAGTGTAAATACAACACTATAAGTGTTCATTTTTAACACCATTAGTGTCCCCCCTCCCCTCATTTACACCAAGTTAGTGTTGAAACTACACTAATTGTGTCAATATCTTAACACCAAGAGATTTATTTCCACACTAATATAGTGTTCATATAAATCCTGATTAAGGTTATTAAGTGTAATCGGTATTTGACTAAAAATACATGTGCATTCAGTTAAATAAGTCAACACTGTATCAGTTTAAACTTTTATTTTCAACACAGATGTAACAATTACACCAACACAAAAGGTACAATAGATAATCTGACCCATATAAACACTGCAGATCAAAAGGCCTGTAGAAGTTCAAACTGTTGGCTTTTACAAGTTCACCAAACTCACAGTATCTCAGTACTTTAAATGCATGTTCTGAAAAATGTTCTGTGAAAAGTTTGTGGACAAGGAAAGAAATGGCCTCTCTGCATGCATCTCCTTCAAGTTGTTGCACATGTATCCTCCTTCGTCGACTTGGTCCTCCACTTTCAGTCATCTCCAAGCGAACACGTTTTGGGTTCTTCCTCGACAAAGTTAAGGCGCCAGGAAATGAACCCTGTTCCCTTTTCCGGATCGTAGAAATGCTCCTGTCAAAAAGACAAGAGAACACTTTGTCAAATCTGAACAGTCATTACGTTACATAGATAGATAATAGAAACTGCTATTACATGCCACAAAAAAGGAGTATTTAACTTAATGTCAAACTATATTGTATTTCAAGTACATAAATACAAATGATTCTTACATAGCCCTTTGTTGAAAACAGGTCTCCCAGGCTAGGAAAGAGAGAAACAATGCCCAAGGCATAAGTTTCCCACTGTTTGCGGGTGGGAATCCTCCTGCAATGTAAAACAAATGGTTAATGGTAAACTTAACCTTGTTTTCTACATCAATTGACACAGCGGTGTGTTTTTCTTGCATCTGTGCATTGAAGTCTTACCCATGAACATCGGTCATATGACTGACACAACAATTTTACCAAGCTGACGTCTGATGCTGTGCTATTAAAATTACCGGTGTGTCATTAATTACTCACCCTCATTACTTCCAAACCCATAAGACCTCCGTTCATCTTTGGAGAGACATATTTTATTCATATTAGACATGAAGATATTGTTGATGAAATCAGAGCTTTCTGAAAACATCCATAGGCAGCAACATCATTGCAACTTTCAAGGCCTATGGCTGCACTGCCCTTCACTACATGGATAGCATAGTAGAATGACATGGAAGGGAAGAGAAGAGATTGTTGAATGAAGTCGCTATTTTTGCCCACTGAAAGTATTCTCATCGCTTCATAACATTAAAGTCACATGGACTATTTTAACAATGCATTTACTACCTTGCTGGGCCTTAAGTGGTAATTACGTTGCTGCCTATGGATGGTTCAGAAAGCTCTCAGATTTCATCAGAAATGTCATCATTTGTGTTCTGAAGATGAACGAAGGTCTTACGGGTTTGGAACGACATGAGGGTGAAAAATGACATTCATTTTAGGGTGAACTAAACCTTTAAAATAACAATAAAAATAGTATAAATAAGGATACACCCTTGTAAGTTCACATTCTGCTATATCTAGCTGCAGTTGACACTGTTAACCACCAGATCCTTTTGTCCACCTTTTCATCACTGGATCTCAAAAACTCCAGTTCCCTGTTTTAGATATTAACCCAAACAAATCTGACAATATTCAATAAACTGCTAAAAACTCATAAGTGAGCACTTAATTGCATCCTGCTAATGTTGTAGCCTGGACTATTTTAGACAATGTTTGCATTATTAGCACTTCCCATGTTATTGCCGCCTCATGATGTATCCCTTGTAGTATTAGCGTCTGCTAAAGGTAAATGGGTTTCTGACCCAAATTAATTTTGTCCCCAGGATAATTACACTGGAGTCCTTGAAAGTATGCATCAAGTGTTATTACAGACTTACCCTCAGACAAAGCAGCAGAAATATTTTCTTCCGGACATCTTACAGTTAGGCATAAGTGTGGACTGCCTTCGATCAATTCATGGAAGAGGTCCTCTTCCACATTGGTGTCGGTGTCAAAGACTTGAAGAGCTGCAGTTCTTGTTAACCCAAATTTGCTCTTAACTGAAAATTAATTTTAACAATAGCATGAAAAAAATGTAAATAGAGTTTAATTTGTTAACATGGCCTAAGAATGAACAATACTTCTACAGCATTTGTTAGTGTTAATCTCAACATAATACTAATCTATAATTCTATTACATTACAAATCAAAAGTTGTATCTGTTAACTTGAATGCACCATTAACTAAAAAATGAACAAACAGTTTTTCTTTTAACTAATACTAAAGTAATGTAATGTTAGTTAACACATTAATGTTAACAAATGAGACCTTATTGTAAATTGTTAACATACACAAGCATATGGCATATGGATGCTGCCTAACGTTAATTTGCGTTAATTTAACTCATTAAACAGTTAAGTTAAACAAATCACAGAAATTACCCTGTTATCTATCCCTGATTCTAAAACATAAAACACTTATGATTAAAACAGCCAACTTAAACTATGCAACTCTTACCTCAATGTGCCAAACTAGCAAAACGGCCTCGAGATCCCGCGGTGGTCGTCGTGTTATCTGAAAGGAAATAATGTTAGCACTCAGGTAATGTTGAGAAACGTAATAATATTATTCTGAATGGTGAGAAATGTAAACTAAACATGAACATTTTTAAGTGGTTATAAAATACTATACCTTTTTGAACAGTCCTCTCCTCGTGGTCGTCCGCCATTAATCAAAGAGGAAATAATGTGCAAGGACCGGAAATTGGGTCTACTCATCTCCAGTGTCAATTATGTCAACTCGCTGTAATTACGCTGACTCTGACCACTGATTTACTCTGCAAGTGTTGATGTCATTCAAATCAACACCTGAATCAACACTTTTTAAAGGAGCAGTATGTAGGATTGTGGCCAAAACTGGTACTGCAATCACCTTCAAATTACTGTAGAGCGGTGTATCCCCTTCCCCTCCTCCCTGACTCGAGGTTGCCAGATAGGCTGCAGGATACAGCAGGAACGTAGGCTGCTACAGAAGCTTCCAATGGCAAGTGACGAGTCCTACACTGTAGGCTAAGTTTTTTTTCTGTTAATTATGTTTATGCTTCAAATGAGAGATGTTTTGCAAAGTAATTATATATCGCAAAAATTTACTAATGGCGATTAGCCAAATATAATCGTAAAGATGTACGCTCGTATGTGACAGTACATTGTTAGAACAGTAGCTGTTAGTATAGGCTACTAACGGTAGGTATCTGTCATTAACGTAAGTACAAGCACAAGCCTCGGTCACTGTGTGTAATCGGTATCAAAGATACAGCTATTCATTTAGCTGACACTAGCCTATAAGTGAAAGCGACCAGCTGTATTTTTTAACTTACTCTGCAGTACACGCCCATAACGCTAAAATATGTGATGTGAAAGATTACATGTCATTCTATTATTTTTGGCTGTAGAACTTGCATGATAAACAAGTAGGCTACAAAACGTTCCAAGTGGGACACATTATTCACATAATAGGCTACAGTGTGCTTTTCATTGGTGTTATGGACGTTAGAAAAAGTTATTTTACCGTGGAATTGCGCCTATAGTGCTTCCAATTCGATGACCCACCTCCTCCATATGAGCTAACGTAACGTTACTTTGCACGAACATGCATAACTTTGTTCGACTGTCATGAATATTTGAAATGTCCATTTACATCAAGTACAAGTTAGCCAAACATAGATGAATCTTACCTGTCCAGAAATTCTTCTCCGTTTTCAGCCGTCTCCATCTTTCAAAGGCATCTCCTATACAGATCCTTGTTTTATTTCGGACTTTGTCACGAAGTATTTCGGATTCATAACGAGTTTATGAGTTTATCAGTTTATCTGATTCGCAACGTTAGACTCTTTTTTCATCCGATTCGGACACGTTTGTAGCTGCAGCTGTGGTAACTAGAGCAGAGCTGGCAACCCGGATGCCGCAACACTACTGACTCCGTGATTGGTAGATAGGTGGAGGGTGGAGCATCAGACCAAAACACAACATGACAACATCAACATCAGTTGAGGGCTGCAACTTCACTTTTTAAATGACAATATCCTGGCCGGACTACTGTTGTCAGTGATATAAGTATTTGAAATGAACATGATTTCTTAATGTCTAGTGACATATCAGGGCCATTTTATGATTAATTTAAATAAATTTCTTACATACAGCTCCTTTAACTCTGATAAATTAACACCATAAAAACAACTCTAAACTACACTGGATATTTTGCTGTGTATAAAAAATGATCTGTGGGGTATATTGAGCTAAAACTTCACACACACACTCTGGGGACAACAGAGACTTATTTTACATCTTGTGAAAAGGGTCATTAAGCTGTTTAAAAAAAAAAAATCAGATTTCTGCCACTTTTGCCTGCAGTCTGAAACGCCTCTCGATAAAGAACAGATGTAGGGCTTGATTTGTCCGTGGGTAATTGTTTAGATGGTTGTGGTTTGCGAGGAACATGAATTTAAAAGATAATGACATGCACTGATTAATCAAACACTGCAATAGTCCATAAAAAACAACAGCCCATTTTGATTTCATGGTGACTTTAAGGATGTTTGGTGTCTCTAAATAGCTTTTATAACGGACTATTCTCGGATAACGTCGGTCAGGTGAAGAATATCATTGAGGATCATGTCAGATAACACTCAATCATCTGAACTCCTCAGGACACGGCAGGTGTGGGGAGAGACCGAGTGATCCCATTGGTTCAACACACTTTACTTTAGCATCTGATTACAATTCCTGCAAACTCAAGTTATGATTTATATTACAATGCGTTATAATGACCATTAATGTCTTTTAAATCACATTGTTCATACTAGTATATATATCTAAAGCTAGGTTGTGGAATCAAATATTTCTCGTTTTGCTGTTTTTTAGTTAGCTTACGTACTAGCATAGCATACATCTACCCGATAATCCTGCTAGCTTAGCTTATATTAGCTATGTTTTTTGCTTCCAAGATAGTCATTACATATTTTAAATGATTGACGTTTGTGTGTACTTAGCATGATAATCAATTTATTACAACATGTATTATAGTATTATTATAGCCTATACTTTACCACATTACTATTATTGTGTAAAATTAATATTACATTTAATTTACATAACATATTATCTTGCATCAATCCTTATCCTTAAAAAATGCAAGCGTGTTTATATTTCAAGCATGTTGTTTGTGCACTCAATGTAGGGTATATGTAGAGCTGAGACACCTTAAATAACTTGCGTGTGTTGTTAAATAAGCACAAGTTGTGATGTTTGCTGTGCACATGTGTATTAGTGTCCTCTTGGGAAATTTGAACAACGGACGCATCTCCGATCCGAAGATATCGGCAAAAGTTTTTTTCTAAGATAAGACGTTCACTTCACCATGCACACTCCACAATGAAGAGCTTATTATCCTTATGTGACTGTTAAACGTAACTGGTAACATCACAAACGTTATTCTGTGCCCTAAAAACTGGCATATTTCATGATATTGTGTCATGCAAGGTCATTGCAAAATCTCGAGAAATGTGCGAGGTGGCCAGCGGGGTAAGTTGAGACACACATAGATGGAGTTCTATTAGGAAACACTGTTTAGTTGTTCAGTGTTATGATAACAGGTTAAATGTCGTAATCAGCCAACATAGGACGCAAAATTAAAATAAAATTTGATATTCTGATCAGTTTGATCAGTTTCCGCTTCCGCTTCACGAGGAGCGCGTGAGTGTTTGAGCTAGTGGCGGCGTGTTTGAACACGGAGTGTGTATTACCTCTGGATACTGGATACTAGATACTGGATGCTTGGCGTATAAATCATCAGAATGCCCCCATCGAGGAAAGGCCCGATACCGGAGGAGTTCGAGGAGATAAAGCTCTCTATCCACTCCCTGTGCGGCGATGTGGCTGCGGTTAGAGCGCAGCAGGAGCAGCTCCTGGGGCTACTGGAGGAGGTGAAACAACTACGCCTCCAGAACGCGGAAAAAGACCAGCGTATTGTGGATCTTGAGCGGAGAGTGGACAAGCTGGAGCAGTACTCCCGCATGAATGACGTGGTCATCACCGGGATTAAGATCAGGCCGCGCTCCTATGCGCATGCGGTGGCCACGGACAGCGCGCAGCGACCAGGAGACACAGTCGGTGGAACAACAGGTTGCTTCCTACCTCCAGAACAGGGGGATAGAGATGGACCTGGAGCACATCGAGGCGTGTCACCCACTGCCCACGAAGAACGAGAGACCACCAGCGGTCATTATGAGGTTTACTAATCGGAAAAAGAAAATAGCACTTCTGAAGCAAGGACGTAAACTGAAAGGCACAAATGTTTTCAAAAATGAACACTTGACAAAGAAAAATGCTGACATCTCAAGGATTGCACGACAACTTAGAAAACAAGGCAAGATTCAACAAACCTGGGTAACTAACTGTAAGATCTTCATCAAACTAAATGGGACACCGGAGGAAGCAAAAGTTTTGGTGGTGAAGAGGATAGAAGATCTTGATAAGTATTGACATTGATGCAGCACCTGGTATCAAAGTAGCTTGTGACTCTTTACATTATCAAAATGCTAAACATACCAAGAACACAGACTACATCAAGTGTTGATATGGATATGTTACAGAACATCCTACAACATCAACAAATGGAACTGGAGACGTGTGAGTATCAAGAGCACAACAGAGACTGATACTGAGATAGACCCTGACAATCATTTTTTCTCTTCGATTGTTAAAAACTGCAATTATTTTACCCAAGAACAATATGAAAACAGTGTAAAATCAGTAGATAACCTGTCAATAATACATTTCAACAGTCGAAGCATGTACACTAACTTTGAGGCTATCAAACATTATTTGGAACACTTCGCTCATACATTTAGCATTATTGCAATTACTGAAACCTGGTTTAACGATGATAAAGGTATTGATTTTTGTCTTGATGGCTATGAATTAAGATATACAAACAGAATAAACAAAACAGGAGGGGGGTTGCTTTGTACCTTCATAAATCTGTTCAATTTAACGTTTCAACTGATATGACCATAGCTGTGGATGGTTTATTTGAATGCATAACAGTGGAAATTCATAAGGATAAAAAGACAAATATCTTCATGAGTTGTGTGTACCGGGCACCTGGTTCAAACATAGAAACTTTTAATGAGTGGATGGGTAAACTGTTTTCTACTGTGAACCAAAAAAACATATTTATCTGTGGTGATTTTAACATTGATTTGTTAAATCCGACCAAACAAAAAAACGTTGATGACTTCACTGACACAATGTATAGCTTGTCTCTGTACCCAACTATAACGAAACCGAGTAGAATAACGTCACATAGTGCCACAATCATTGATAACATTTTTACTAATATTATGGGAAATCAAATCATCAGTGGCCTATTTATATGTGATATCACTGACCACTTACCTGTTTTTATTTTGTATGACTGTAATCTCAAGAAAACGAAAGATGCTATGGCAAAAATCTTTAAACGAAAAATCACTGAGGACATGATCCGTGCCTTAAACAATAGTTTAGCGCTCCAGGATTGGACTTCAGTTTACAGAGAACCAAATGTGGACAGTGCTTATTGTAATTTTTTAGATATTTTCACTTCCCTGCATAATAAACATTGCCCTGTGAAAGAATATTTTATAAAGGAAAAACATAAAAAAAAGCCCCTGGATTACGAAAGGAATACTTAATGCCTGTAAAAAGAAAAACAATCTCTATAAAGTGTTTATTAAAGTAAAAACAAAAGAAGTGGAACAAAGATATAAGAAGTACAAAAATAAATTAACTGATATTATAAGAACAAGCAAACGGTTATATTATCAAAAAAAAAACTCTATGAACATAAAAACAATATAAAAGGAACTTGGGATGTTTTGAATAGCCTATAAACAAGGATCCTCAAAGTCGATATATCCTGATCACTTTATTGATGAAAATGGTGAAGAATATAATATGAGTAATGTAGTAAATAAGTTCAACAATTTCTTTGTAAATGTTGGCCCTAAATTGGCTGCTGATATTCCAGACAATGGAGCTGCAAAATCAACTATTGAACGGAATTCTTTGTCATTTTTCCTCTCAGCTACAAATGAGCAGGAAGTGACAAACATTGTGTGGGAATGTAAAAGCAAGTTCTCCACTGACTGTCATGATATCAGCATGACATTGATTAAAAAAGTTATATTGAACATTGTAAAACCCTTAACTTACATTTGTAACTTGTCATTCCAGACTGGCTGCTTTCCAAGTAAAATTGAAAATCGCTAAAGTAATTCCAATTTTCAAACAGGATAACAAACACGCTTTTACTAATTACAGACCAATCTCTCAGACCAATCTCCAATCTCTCTCCTCAGTTTTCAAAAATTTTAGAGAAACTCTTCAATTCTCGACTTGAAAAGTTTCTCGAGAAACATCATGTAATTAATGATGGTCAGTATGGTTTTAGGTCCAAAAGAATACCTCAATGGCAATAACTGAAGCTATTGAAGAAATTACTAACGCACTGGAGCAAAAAAAGTATGCAGTTGGTATCTTTATTGATCTAAAAAAAGCCTTTGATACAATTAATCACTCAATCCTATTAAATAAGATGGAAAGATATGGAATTAGGGGACTGGCTGGAGATTGGTTAAAAAGTTATTTAACAGGGAGGTTACAGTTTGTAAAAATTGGTCAGTATTTATCAGATACTCTTGGCATTGCTTGTGGTGTCCCCCAGGGGTCAGTGTTGGGGCCAAAACTGTTTAATGTGTATAAAAAATGATATCTTTAATATATCCAAAGTACTGAAACTCATAATGCCTGTAAAAAGATGATTATAATGAGCTCGTAAATACGGTAAACAGGGAACTAAATATAATAAAAAATGGATGGACACAAATAAATTATCCTTGAATATAAATAAAACTAAGATAATGATGTTCGGTAATCGCAATAAAATGTCTGAACAGAGAATAAGTATTGGTGGTACCCAAATTGAAATTGTGAGTGAGAATACATTTTTGGGGGTAAAAATTGACAGTAAATTGTCATGGAAACCCCATGTCAGACACATAAAAACAAAAATCTCCAAAAGCCTCTCAATTATAAATAAAGCAAAACTATACCTTGATGAAAATGCACTCCGTACTTTATACTGCACTTTGGTACTACCATACCTTATGTATTGTGTTGAAGTGTGGGGAAATAATTACCAGAACACAATAAATCCTCTGATCATATTACAAAAAAGAGCTGTGAGGATCATTCATAAGGTTGGTTTTTTAGAACATACTCATAACCTGTTTACGCAGTCAAAGTTGTTAAAATTTGATGATCTTGTAAAATATAATACATCAATAGTCCTATATAAAGCATTTAACAACTTATTACCGCTTAACTTACAACGTTTTTTTCAAATTCCAGTGCGAGCTCATAACATGAGAGGCTTTGGATATTTTTCATTACCAAGAGCCCAAACCACTCGTAAATATTATTGTGTGTCTGTATGCGGAGTGAAACTCTGGAACAAACTGGACTTGCAACAAAAGCAATGTCAAACTATTCATCAATTTAAACTGTTATATAAACATTGGGTCTGGTTAAAATACAGAGATGAGGATCTTTAATTTACATTGCTGTTGTACTCTGTCTTATAGTGTTAACATGTGCTCAATGTTTCCTTACCATCGTTGGCATATTGTCCATTACCATCGTTGGTATATTGTCCATTACCATTGTTGGTATATTGTCCATTACCATCGTTGGTATATTGTCCATTACCATCGTTGGCATATTGTCCATTACCATTGTTGGTATATTGTCCATTACCATTGTTGGTATATTGTCCATTACCATCGTTGGTATATTGTCCATTACCATCGTTGGCATATTGT
>JAVALU010002589.1:240000-252500 GCA_030770095.1 Gila robusta | reverse complement strand
CATGTTCAATCAAATCAACACTTAAATATGACTTTGTCAACAGCATGAAGTTGGTTAAAAGATCTTAAAGTGCCTCTATTATGTTTTTTGAATATTGACTTTCATCCAGTGTGTAATATGGCTGTTTGTGAATGTAAATTATTATTATTATTATTATTATTATACATTTTATTTATATGCGCCTTACATGACACTCAAGGACATCTTACAAGCACAATAAAATAATCAAGAATAAACAAATACTCATTATGACAGCCTGGATACCAGAATTAAAATGTAAAAGTAATCACATAAAAGCCTGCTGAAAAACATGGGTCTTAAGGCGAGATAGAAATGATTTTAAGCGACCCATCTCATGTACTCTACCGCTCTTATGAACTCCTACCGTCTGGAAGAACGTACAGAACTCTCCGTTATAAACCGAACAGGTTCAAAAACTGTTGAACATGAATTAGTGAAGTCTATTTATTTTTATGTGTAGCTTTTTAATATATCAGGTTTTGCGAAATGCTGGCTATGGAGTCCATTACAAGTTTCTCTATCCGGGACAATAAAGTATATTTCATTTCATCATTGGACTTGCGCTCGGATTGATATGGTAAAATCAACGTCATCGTTACTGTCTTTACAGTGTATACAATCGCTGAGCTTTAGGAAGACTCTGAACAGAGTTGATGTTCAGTTATGGTAATGAGTGTTTAGCTTCCGATACGCGTTGTATGAGTATGTAATCAGACCAATCACAACAGACTGGGCCATCTGACCAATCAGAGCACAGTAGACCAATCACAACAGACTGGGCCATCTGACCAATCAGAGCACAGTAGACCAATCACAACAGACTGGGCCATCTGACCAATCAGAGCACAGTAGACCAATCACAACAGACTGGGCCATCTGACCAATCAGAGCACAGTAGACCAATCACAACAGACTGGGCCATCTGACCAATCAGAGCACAGTAGACCAATCACAACAGACTGGGCCATCTGACCAATCAATGAAGAGTAGACCAATCACAACAGACTGGGCCATCTGACCAATCAATGAAGAGTAGACCAATCACAACAGACTGGGCCGTCTGACCAATCAATGAAGAGTAGGCTTTTGCACTTTTCTGTTTTTCAGAAAATCCTAACTGAGAATCTCAGATCTTCAGTCTGTAAGTTGAAGCTCAAGCAGCAAGAAAATGATTCAAAGCACAGGAGTAAATCCAGCTCTGAACGGCTCGAGAAAGCACAGTTAAAGTTTTGGAGTGGCCTCGTCAAAGTCAAGTCACCTTCATTTATACAGCGCTTTTAACAATATGGACTGTTTTAAAGCAGCTTTACAGTGATAATAGGAAATCAAAGTAACAGATTGTTTTGGCTTTACAGCAGCTCTAGAATAAAGTTATTTTCCAGCTAAAGTTAGTTTCGATTGATTCACTTCCGTCGCAACGATCATTAGTTATTAACTTAGGGGCCGCTAACACGACACCGTTCTAACAGAAAACTCTGAAGTTCTCTCTATGCAAACTTTAAAAAACGCGAACCCGCGAGAACGCTGATGGCGTGCACATGCGTATTAAGAGTTCATTCTATAGGTATGTGCGTTTGAATTATACGTGCGCAGGCATGTAGTCCTTCCCTACAAAACCAACCCTCAACAAACTACTTGTCTGGCCTTAAAATTTATAATACAGAATTTTATCGCTTCCGCATAGCCACGTGAATCAGAATTATCCCGACAACGATTATCAGTAGAGAGGTAAAGGGAAGGAGGCCTTCACAAGGGAGAGACTAGTGACACTTCAGGGATGCGTTGTCGTCGTGTCCAGGCGCAGGTCCTTCATCAGATCCAGATACGGCCTGGATCCGGCGGACTGCGGTAAACCTCGGGATAAACAGAGAGACTAATATTAGCGTAGACGGCATCCTTCTTATGTTGTACAAAGTACATCAGTATTTATGGGAAGTGTTCTCGGTTCCGGCTGATCTAAACTATGCAGCCTAACATTGAATTATAGAAGTCTATAATGTGTTATGTTTATGCTAAGCCAAAGAGATGTGTTTTTAGTCTAGATTTGAACTGACAGACTGTGTCTGCTTCCCGGACAATGTTAGGAAGATTGTTCCAAAGTTTTGGTGCTAAATAGGAAAAGGATCTACCGCCAGCAGTCGATTTAGATATTCTAGGTATTATCAACTGGCCATATACTGGCCTGACTGGAACCCAATAGAGATGATGTGGCAGGACTTTAAACAGGCACTTCATGCTTGAAAACCCTCCAGTGTGTCTGAACTAAAGCAGTTCTGCAAATAAAACTCCACACAGCGCTGTGAAAGACTGATCTCCAGTTATCACACGTGTTCGGCTGCAGTTATTGCTGCCAAAGGGGGTGATTAGTTTTTCACATGGGTGATAGGTGTTGAAAACTGTATTCTTTGTTTACTCAGTTTGCCTATGTTTTATGTTTTATTTTGTTTTAAGATGTAAATTAAAAAATGATTTAAATTAGTATGAGACACAAAAACAAGAAATCAGGATAGGGGCAAATATTTTTTCACAGTAAATGTCATATAAAGCTGAGTAAAAGGCAGAGAGAAATATTGCATTAATGTATTGTAAAGAATTGTTCTTTACAAGTCAAAGTAAAGGAAAGTCGTGGCCTAATGGTTAAAGAGTCAGACCGGTTACCTGAAGGTTGAGCCCTAATCATTGCTCCGTGTGTGTGTGTGTGTGTGTGTGTGTGTGTGTACTAATCCCTTCACGTCACTTACACTTACATGTCACACTTGACTTACCTTATATGATGAAACCACTTCACTGATGGGTCTGACTGTGTGATTGTCGTGTTGTTGTGAAGTAATACACACTAAACACACAGGCTGTTTGTCCTCCAGACAGAAGAGTTTGAGTTTCTCACTGTGTAAACTGCAAATCTCCTCAGATCCTGATGAACGCGCCTCATTTCTCTCCGTCAGGAACGACTCACACAAGTTTTTTAACGCTAGATTAAAAGGAGGATGATCTCTTGAGGATCTTCTCCTGCAGACAGGACACTCCTGAGTTTTCTTGGTTCTCCAGAACTGTTGAAGACACTCTTTACAGACACTGTGACTACATGATAAAACAACTGGAGCCTTGAAGATTTCACAGCACACGGGACAAGAAAGCTCTTCAGCAAATACATTTAGTGAAGCCATTTTCTCCGTTTGAGCTCCAGCAACATAAACTTTACTTTCACTTTCTGAACGACGGTTTTAAAAATGAATCACCTTGAGAATCACAACGATCTGCTCTCTGTTCAGAAACAAATGTCTCAAAAATCCTTCTTGAAAGTGTTTGTCTTCATTCTCCACTGATCGCTGCGTCTTTATTGCTTTTGTCGAGAGAGAAGAGAGTCAGCATGACAGAAAGAGAAATAAGTCCGTCTCTTCCTGGTGAGTGTTGTAAGAGGGCGGAGTTTATGAGTTTATGATCACCTTTGGTTCAAAGAACAACATCAGGATTTATTCAGGTTACATTTTAACCAAACTTTCATTGAAACATTAATTATCAGGTATAATATAAAACCTTGAATCAAACATTAAAGAACAATGAAAAAACACAAATATTGACATACATGGAAAGAACCTATATAAACATATATGTTTTAATATAGGTTTTGATATAGGATTTTAATATGTGACATATAAAATTGGCCGTTTTCCTATATTATATGTGCATATATGCACATATATGTACATATATGTGTACATATATACGTGCATATATGTACACATATATACGTGCATATATGTACACATATATACGTGCATATATGTACTTATATAGGTACATATATGTCTACATATATGTACCTATATAGGTGCATATATGTACCTATAGGTGCATATATAGGTACATATATGTACCTATATAGGTGCATATATAGGTGCATATATGTACCTATATAGGTGCATATATATGTGCATATGTACCTATATAGGTGCATATATGCACGTATATATGCAGCTATATGTTACCTATAATTATTCAAATCCATAGCTACTAGGCAACATAAATTAAAGCCCAAGATGTAGAAATTTTAATTATTTATTTACTTAAGAACAATCAAATATTACAAGAACAAAAATAAGACAAAAAACTGAACAGAAAAAAACCCAATTTATCTTGTTGATCTTCTCAGCTCCGTGAGCTTCGAATTGATAGATGTGCCTATCTGTCCTCGGCTGGCTGCCGGCCACTTCTTCAATGTAGCATCTAGAGAAGACAAAAATAATAAGACAGTATAATAATAATAATATAGTGCTTCATCAGGAACCCAAAGTGCTTACAGTACAGCTGCGATTGGACACATATTTTGGATAAAGGGCTGATCATAATTAAAAATGCGTCATGTAAACACGTCAATTGGAAGATTCTGATTGGATTCAGCTAAATCTGAAAGAAATTCTGATTGGAAACATCACCCCCCCCCTTTTTTTTAGCGGCATCGTTCTTTCATATGCACATGTCCGTCATGGGGACTGCATTGTTAACAGTCACACGGTCAATCATGTGCATCCAAAGCAGAGAAAATTCATGGATAGGAAAAATTCAGAAATGTGGCTTTAGAAGAGGAAAGGTAGGACCAAGAAGTGAGCAAGCAATGAATTAGTATTATAGGTTCCAAGCAGATACAGTAACAATAATGGGTGCCCTATCTTATACAGTCTCCATTGATGCCTAATAAACATTGATACAAGTAGGCTATGGTTAAAGTGGTGAACTTATAAAGTCTTAAAAGTTTTGTTTTCCCTTCTCAACGCATTATGCATTTACTCACCAATAATGGCTGCCTTTTTAATTTGGTCAAGGGCGACCAGCTGCTCCCCATCCCCTCTGGTTGGCTTCCCACCTTAAAGTAATATTTCAAAATTATTATGAAAGGGGGGTAAAATGAAGGTGGTGAAAACAAGAGATTTTTTATATACACATCACTTTTACTTGAGGTGCAAGGAAATACAAAAAAGGCAAGTAAAAAAGCAATGGTATGCCCGCTGTAGGGTATGGACCACTCAGACACACACTAATTATTCATTATATACAAAGGTTTATGAAACTCCAAAACTAACAGCCCAAATGAACGAACACAAGGGCAGAAACAGTGTCATGTTACAGGGCATGATAAGGAGATTTTACGACCTCCGAGGAATGTGGCCACATGCACAAGAGAGAGATACAATGGGAACACAGAAACCCTCTTTAAAACAGACTTTGCTGCATTAATCATAGACTAACTGATCTATAAATGAACATGCATAAAACTGTGATGACTATTGTGACTATTATGGGACTGTGTGACTATTATGTATGGTATGTACCCTGATATACCACCAACTAACGATCAATGTAACCTCACCTGTATCATGCCTTCTACCTAATTAATCCTCATTTAATGACTCACACTTTGATCTACATCACCTTCTTCTAGAATGCAGTGTGGATGTGTTATAGCTATCTGAGCATTAATGAAGGTATAACCACGCTTCGGACAAAGACTCGTAAATCAACTAAGAGCCATTTTCCCTCTCAGACATGTCACCGTTCTTATGGGTTTAGTTCAACCCTTGGGGGTGGATCCTTTCCAGCCTTTATTAGAGACAGTCCACATGTGACCTCTCTCTCTTAGTTCTTTCATCCAGCCGCAACACTGTTCTGGCGATACTGGGGAACCCCCTCCCCCTCCACGGGGCCCCAGGGCCCAGCAGGCCTCGATCCAACCAGATATGGGCTCAGGCAGGAGAGAGAAGACTCTCTCACAAAGAACCAAGGACAATCTCAGGAGTTTTGGAACAAAGACTCCAACCAACAACGACTCCAATCACCCACTCTTCCGACTTCCTCACTTCTCCTGGGTGCTTGGAGTGGCCTCAACAGGGCCCCAGGCCTCGACCAAACCAGCCATGTGTTCCTGGAGAAAGAGAACTCTCAACCAACTTCCACTTGACACTGCCGGAACCATCAACGACTTAAATTTTTAACAACTTCAAGAATTGTTCCCACTACAAATGCAAGTATTCAATTCAATGAAATGTGAAAATGAAACTCTGATGGTTCTTCTCATAGTCCCTTTTTCCGGTTTCCAATTTAATCCTATCACTAACCTATTTCTGTATTTCTGTATATATGTGTGTTTATTTATTTATGTTTATGATTTAGTTAATAAAACTTATGCACTTTATGTATTTGGTTCTGATTCGCTTGCAATACGAAGTCCCTTTACGGTTTTTGTTCTTGCTACATGCTCAAAACGCTGTACATGCTAAGAAATAATTATTCTTCTGTGGCCAGGGAAGATACCCTTTTCTTAGAATAAATTAATAATCAAAAGAGTTCGTTGGACGAACTGATTAATTGATTGTAATATTAATTTAACCATGTCAAGTTAATCCAATTAACTGACCCAAATATTCATAATTAATCATAACAAGTTATTATTGATTATTAATATTTCATATAGCTAGGTTCCTTACAGTATAAACTGTAAAAAAAAAAAAAATCTTTAAAAAAAAAAGAAAAATGAATACCTAAATGAGAAAATAGCAGTATAGGCTAGTGTACTATTTATATATTATTTTTGCACTTTAAGTATGATGTTATGTTCACTTAAAGCCCATCTTTCAGTTTAATTGTATAACTTAATTTATACAGAATCTTGTATGAAAATGTCAATTTAAAAAGACATACATAAGAATACTTATGTTTTACAACACCCACGGGCAGAAATTAAGAAAAAAGTGTACCTATTCTAAGCTAGGCTCCCAAAAACCGCCCTTTTCCAGAGAACGCGTCATATGACGTAACGACAGGCAAACATGGGTGCTGCCGCCCTGGTCAGTGTTGCCAGATGTACGATAATTATCGTATTTGTACGATAATTTTGACCTCTGCACGATGTACGATCAATAATGAAAAAAATCCCATAATGTACGATAATTTCTGAATTTTGTGACACTTCAAATGATGGTCATTGTAATCATAGGGATTCTGTACTCATTGATCTACAAGTGGATCCTACGTCTACCGTCATGATTGTGAGGAGAACTGTGAGAGAGGGAGAGAGCGAGAGACCTTGTGTGTGTGCAAATGTGCGTGTGTGCCTCTTGAAGCGCATGTAAAACCCGTCAACAAATCCGAATAAGCCACCATACAACGGCCATACAACGTGTACGATAATTTTCTTCCAAATACGATAATTTTGAACTTCAGGTACGATACTTGGACATTTCCAATCTGGCAACACTGGCAGCTGCCCTGGTTCTCAGTGTGGGTTTACGTAGTCTGAGAGGTGGTAACAGAAAAGAGAGCTTGTCGTTATCGTTATAGTTGAGTAGGTTTGAGTTGTCACAATGGTGAATTCTTGCGTTTGTTTTGGATGCAACAACTCCAACTTGTCTGGCCATCGGGTCCACCGATTTCCAAACAAGAAACACAAAAATTTCCGTGTTCTTGGATACGTTTCGTCCAGGCAAAGAGAAGCAATTTTGCTGCCTCCTCCTCGATGACAAGACACACGGTAGTATGTGAAAAACACTTCACACCGGACAGCTACAAGTTACAACCAAGGAGATCTTATGGGATTTCGCATGGGATTTCGACGAAGAGAGTGGGTTAGGCTGGCAAATGGAGCTGTGCCATCGGTGCATGCAAGTCCACCAGCAAAATCTGGCGGGAGTGAAGAGTCTAACGTTAACGTTAGCACTAGCAGAGAATCTGCGCGTTGAAAACGGGAGCTTTGCACAGTAAGTCTTATAATACCTTATACAAATTGTTGCATCGAAATGTAGCTCTGCATGTAATTTCTGCAAATGTATTTTTCTTGACGTTATAATGGATTAGTCTTGGCGTGACTTTTGCTGACTGTAATGATAATAGCCTTGAGAAGTTAGCACCATGAAGGCACGAAAACCCGCCTAGCTGCCGTTAACCCCGTGAGGCTGCACATGAGCCTCCTGACACTTATTTTATTGAGCTAATAAGATGATCTTTTTGAAAACGCATCCAAGTAATGCTTTACAATATTAGTTTTCTGTTTTTTTTTAGTTATATCGAAGTTGCCTTGGTTTTCTTTGACTAATCGAAGCTGGTATCAACAGGGCACATGCGAGGGAATGCAGCGCGGGACTACTTTGAAAAGATTAGCAGTATTTTAAATAATTAATGAATGGGGGATTTTCATGAAAGGACTACATTTTTTAAAGTTCAAAGTTGTGATTTTGGTCTGTTTTCAGATTTTGGGAGAGAGTGCTGCCAGCAGAGACGGGGCGGATGCAGATCCTGAAGATGATGGAGATGATGGAGACATCTCTACAATGGACCCTGAGCCAGTAGTGGTCCATCGTGGATCACAGTGCAATATAAGATGTTTACATCGTTCATTAGGTAGTTAGCTTATATCTAGCATTCACCATACATGCCATATACAATCACAAATAAGGATCACATGTCAAAATTTTTCATGATCTCCATGGTCACTATTTTGTAATTTACACTCTTCAGACAGTAAACATTAAAAATTATGAACTTCATAATGTTAGAAAAAGATATTTTGTACTGGGTTGCATTAGATAGTGCATGTATTGTTACCAGTGAATGTACAATGGTGAACAATTATTAAGATGAATCTCTTTCATCTAAGATGTTCAGGTAAAGCCTCGGATGGTGGATATGGCGACTCAAACCGAAAGGATTGAGCATCGCAGATCAACTCCACTGGCCAGTCCTGAACAAAGTAATGATGAATGGTTATTTTCTGATATCATCACCATTCTGGTGATATGTCATGGAGTCCAGGGAGGAGATGTTGAGCGAGTCCTCTGAGGAGGAACCAGAAGAGCTGGAATCTCTCAGTGACCGAAAAGTAAAAACCTTTTTATTAATGGAAACTGTTTCTGATTGTGTATCAAAAAATGTCATAGTCAGAATTAATGTGTTTTTTCCTTTTCTTGTTTTCAGTGCTGTTGACAAGTTCATTGTTTGCCAGAGGCAGTTGCTGTCCTTGTTCACGGTTTGCCCTGCATGCTGTGGGGAAACCCAGGGACACATAATGCACCCGGAAGAAACCTTCATAAAAGTCAAGCAGGGAATGTCTTAATTGTCAACTGTCTGTGAGGAGCTGAATTATAGTCTGTGAATGTACAGTATGTATATTAATTATTTGTGTCTTAACTATACGGGTATTTCACTGCCTCATCTTAAAGTTGCTTGAGTCTTGAATCTTCTCTCATCTTTCAGGCCTGCGGATCTTGTGGTTATGAGCGTTACTGGCAAAACCAAGAGAAGGTTCATCGAAACAATTTCTTCACGCAAATCGAGTTCCTACACTATTTATCTACACGTTCATTCACAGGGATCTTCAACCTGAAAGATGGGCTTTAAGTTCTTCACATGTTTATCCGATCCAATTTGATAGGAGGCGCTGTCTCGAAAAACATTTTGATTCCAGTTTTTAGGGCACAGAATAACGTTTGTGATGATACCAGTTACGTTTAACAGTCACATAAGGATAATAAGCTCTTCATTGTGGAGTGTGCATGGTGAAGTGAACGTCTTATCTTAGAAAAAACACTTTTGCCGATATCTTCGGATCGGAGATGCGCCCGTTGTTCAAATTTCCCACGATCAAAGAGGACACTAATACACATGTGCACAGCAAAAATCACAACTTGTGCTTATTTAACAACACACGCAAGTTATTTAAGGTGTCTCAGCTCTACACAGTCTACCCTACATTGAGTGCACAAACAACATTATATAAACACGCTTGCATTTTTTAAGGATAAGGATTGATGCAAGACAGGGGCGTAGCACAAGATCCCGGGCCCTATGTATAGTCAGTCCTGATGGGCCCCTATGTTCCAAATAAAATACTTTTTGGATTGTTGACGGGGGAGGGGGGACAGAATGTTCTGTCTCGCATTCGCCTTCTAGATTCCGGGAGATTTTAACTAATTTGCGGGCATCAGGGAGACGCTATCAATATGCGGGAGAATTGGGATGTCTGTATTCCAGACTTTTCAAGGACCCTTCATCCCCTTGGGGCCCTGGTAATCAGTACTGGTTTTACCCCCAGTCCGACGCCCCTGATGCAAGATAATATGTTATGTAAATTAAATGTAATATTAATTTTACACAATAATAGTAATATGGTAAAGTATAGGCTATAATAATACTATAATACATGTTGTAATAAATTGATTATCATGCTAAGTACACACAAACGTCAATCATTTAAAACATGTAATGACTATCTTGGAAGCAAAAAACATAGCTAATATAAGCTAAGCTAGCAGGATTATCGGGTAGATGTATGCTATGCTAGTACGTAAGCTAACTAAAAAACAGCAAAACGAGAAATCTTTGATTCCACAACCTAGCTTTAGATATATATACTAGTATGAACCATGTGATTTAAAAGACATTAAGCATTATAACGCATTGTAATATAAATCGTACGTCAACGGCGCCGCCATATTTGTCCGGGCAACTTGCCGTTACACTCATAAGTGGACTGAAGAAACGGTGCCTGACTATTTAGAGGTTTTACAACCCGTCGCGAAATTACCATTCACAGGTAAAACTGAACAGTTGTTTTGTGTTGTATTTGTTCATTATAACATTATGATGACAGCTAGTTGACCACCAAAATCAAACTATTAATAGCTAGTAGCGATTACACTATTTAGTTAATAAGAGATGAGACTTTATAAGAGATAATATATAGTTCACATGATTCTGAAGTGTGAGCTTATATTATAGTTTATATTATGAGCTAATGTGAATGTCAGTGAGTGTTGAGATCAATGCAGTGATCAGAGACTGACAGGACAGAATCACAGAGAGCAGCGGTTCTGATTGCTCGGCATCTAATCGTGGATCATTTATATATTTTATCCAGTGGAACCAGGACAACACAAACCTCAAGCAAAGCTGAAGAAAGCCTGTCAGTGACTGTTCTCTGCATTTCCAAGAGACTGTACCTCTTCTGCTATTATTACTATACCACTTTATATTATTCTACCATTCACAATCACTCATTTATTTATGACTGACTAGATTATTTTATGCTATATATACTATTTTATTCAGTTATAATATTACTTCTATATCATGCTCATACTTATTATACTCAATTGTATTTTAAGGCTAATAATAATAATTATAATAATAATATGCTATAGAATAAAACTGCCATATACTGTATATTGAATTATTCCATCTGTCCTGACGCTTATATTTCATGCAATTTATACTGTACTGTAGTTGTACTATTTTCCCCCCATATCACATAATGATCAGCATGTTTTACTGGATTCATAAGGACTGTCTTATAATCGTGTCTCAGCTGTGATATTAATGTTGTCCACTAGAGGAACCCACAGGATAAAGAATCGTTTAAATCCTTTTCTGTAGGTTTACATCCATTTGAATGGAAATAAACGCATTTAGTTCATTTGTATAAAACTATGGTAAAAATCAGTGAAACTTTTATAGATACACACACACACACACACACACACACACACGCACACAACACACACGCACACAACACACACGCACACAACACACACGCACACACACACACACACACACACACACACATACACACATATATGTGGTTTATGAGGTCAATGTGACTTTTTTAGTGGTTTACGGGGACACACCTTTCCCAACATCCAATCGCCATGAAAGTCATGTCAAAAATTTTCATTTGATCTACAAAAAACAGTCCATGCTTCAAAATAGCAATTTCACTTTTACAACACACAAATAATAATTATGTGACATTTCACAGGCTTGTGGTTTATGAGGACACTCTACACACAACACACAAACCTAGCCTCATCCTGGTTTAAGGGGACTGACAAACATTACAAGGTCTACACTGTAAAAAATACATACATACACACACACCTGTAACATCAGTTTTCTGTTATTGAAAGAAGAGTCTTCATGACAATAGCACAGCTCAATTTCACAAGCGGTCAAAGGTTTTCTTTGCTTTTCAAACAAGTCTCTTCTGCTCACCAAGTATTATTATTATTATTATTATTATTATTATTATTATTATTATAAGAAGTATTATTTCAATTTAAAATAGTTTGTATGTGCATATTTTGTAAAATGTAATTGATTGCTGTGATTGAAGCTGAATTTTCAGCATTTTCTTGAAATAATTTCTTTTGTGACATAATAAATGTCTTTACTGTCACAATTTGAATAAAAGTATTTATAAAAAAAATGTTTATTTAAATATTACTATTACTTTTACTTGAAGTAATACTTCACTATTACTAAACTATTACTTGAATGGTAATATATTAAGGTTTCCACAAAAAATATGACAACTGGATTAATGATACTGAAAATTAAACTTTCAATCATAGGAATAAATTATAATTTATGGGGTCCATGAATTATATATTTAAACTATATTCACATAAAAAAAGTTATTATAAATTGAAAATATT
>JAVALU010002589.1:0-235000 GCA_030770095.1 Gila robusta | reverse complement strand
GCAGGTCCACATTGACTTCCATATAGGAAAAAAAACAAAAAACTATGTAAATCAATGGGGTCTATCAACACATTCGTCAAAATATCTTCTTTTGTGTTCAGCAGAAGAAAGAAATTGATACATGGAGAGAGTAAATAATGACAGAATGTTCATGGGTGAACTACACCTTTAATGTTAATACATTTATTATTGTATCTTGTTACAGGTCCATCTGATTCTGATCTGTTCATTTTATGTCTTATTTAAGTATTTAATTTAATATTTCCGTTTTGTAATTAAATTATTATTTTTTATATAAGAAGATACTGTTTATCTAAAGTTATTTAGTTAATTGTTCTGCACATTTGCACACAATTTTTTTTTTTATTACCAAAAGCAGGTTTGCTTTTTTGAGTAAACCACTTATTACTGCAAGACTTTGAATATTAAAGTGCAAAATAAGAGCTGGTCACTCTCGTGGGTTTGATACTGTTACAATTTGAAACCGTATAAGAGTAAAAACACGCCAGACACACACTCTCTCTCACACACACACACACACACACACACACACACACACACACACACACACACACACACACACACACACACACACACACACACTCTCTCTCACTCTCTCACTCTCACACACAGACACACACTCTCACACACAGACACACACTCTCTCACTCTCACACACAGACACACACACACACACAGACACACAGTGATGTTAGCAACACATAAAGGCTTGGGCCGGCCCTGCTGACTCGCTTTATCTGTTATAACGGATCAGACTTACAGTTTTCCTAAAAATGAGGATGAAAATCCCATAGTATCTATCTATCTATCTATCTATCTATCTATCTATCTATCTATCTATCTATCTATCTATCTATCTATCTATCTATCTATATATCAGACTCACTGTTCTGAACGATGTCCTGCATCTTCTTCCAGACTCTGAACGGCAGGTTGCCCAAGTATCGTGGCACATGAATCAAAGCTCCAGAAGCCGTCTGTGGATCCGGCCGTGAGCTCTGGACTCTGGAAGAACATTCAGGAGTCAGAACTGCAGTGGCTTTGGATCAGAACCAGAGAGACCAGAGACAGGAGCAGATCACTCACCTTTCCATTGAGACTGGAAACTCCTGCAGAACAAACACACCATTTATCATCAAGAACTCAATCAATCAACCAATGATCAACCAATGATCTGAAATCAGACCTTCAGAAAGCAGACGTCATTGGCTTTCATCATCTCCTCCATGTCTTTGATTGTGTGTGAAAGAGCTGAGATGTGTGTGTTCATCTCCTCCAGCTTCTCCTTCATCCTCTGCTTCTTCTGCTCCTCTTCCTCCCTCAGTGCAGTGACTGTAGCTTCTTCTTCATCTCTGAGAAACTGATGAAGCTTCTCAAACTGATGTTTAATCTGACGCTCTGTGTGCTCAGCTTGAGCCTGAAATCACATCACATTCACTTCAATCATCTCAATCGACACACATCAACACTTCACATCCTTCATATCAGAGATAAACACGGATACCCGACATATAACGGATCCAGAAGCAGATTGATGCTCGTCATTTACAGAAATAATCAACTGGAATCCATTATATTAAATCATAACTGTATACAGTGATACTATACATGACTCTTGATTCTGTTTCCTCACCTTGATGTGTTGAACTGTTTTCTCAAACTCTCCTTTCATTTTTTCATTGCGTCTCAGTTTCTCTTGTAAGGACTTCAGTGCTGTATTGAGCTCCTCCTAGAATTGAACAAAAAACATAAAACACAAGATTACAGTGAAGAGAAGAAGAGAAGACAATACAGTGATATAATCATATAATACAGAGAAAAGTATTTGCCCTCATCCTGATTTCTTCTATTTTTGTGCACATCTCATACTAAATTGATTCAGAAATTAAAACATAAAACAAAGGCAACCTGAGTAAACACAAAGTACAGTTTGTAAAAGACAATTTTATTTATTGAAGCTAAAAGTTATGCAATACTAACAAGGCCTGCGTGAAAATGTATTTGCCCCCATTACTAATTCCTCAAATTTATTAAATGTATTTATAATATAATATGGTTGAGCTGGACTAAACACAACCAGTCCTGATCACTGCAGTCATGTTCAATCAAATCAACACTTAAATATGACTTTGTCAACAGCATGAAGTTGGTTAAAAGGTCTTAAAGTGCCTCTATTATGTTTTTTGAATATTCACTTTTGTCCAGTGTGTAATATAGCTGTTTGTGAATGTAAATTATTATTATTATTATTATACATTTTATTTATATGCGCCTTACATGACACTCAAGGACATCTTACAAGCACAATAAAATAATCAAGAATAAACAAATACTCATTATGACAGCCTGGATACCAGAATTAAAATGTAAAAGTAATCACATAAAAGCCTGCTGAAAAACATGGGTCTCAAGGCGAGATAGAAATGATTTTAAGCGACCCATCTCATGTACTCTACCGCTCTTATGAACTCCTACCGTCTGGAAGAACGTACAGAACTCTCCGTTATAAACCGAACCGGTTCAAAAACTGTTGAACATGAATTAGTGAAGTCTATTTATTTTTATGTGTAATTTTTTAATATATCAGGTTTTGCGAAATGCTGGCTATGGAGTCCATTACAAGTTTCTCTATCAGGGACAATAAAGTATATTTAATTTCATCATTGGACTTGCGCTCGGATTGATATGGTAAAATCAACGTCATCGTTACTGTCTTTACAGTGTATACAATCACTGAGCTTTAGGAAGACTCTGAACAGAGTTGATGTTCATTTATGGTAATGAGTGTTTAGCTTCCGATACGCGTTGTATGAGTATGTAATCAGACCAATCACAACAGACTGGGCCATCTGACCAATCAGAGCACAGTAGACCAATCACAACAGACTGGGCCATCTGACCAATCAATGAAGAGTAGACCAATCACAACAGACTGGGCCATCTGACCAATCAATGAAGAGTAGACCAATCACAACAGACTGGGCCATCTGACCAATCAATGAAGAGTAGACCAATCACAACAGACTGGGCCATCTGACCAATCAATGAAGAGTAGACCAATCACAACAGACTGGGCCATCTGACCAATCAATGAAGAGTAGGCTTTTGCACTTTTCTGTTTTTCAGAAAATCCTAACTGAGAATCTCAGATCTTCAGTCTGTAAGTTGAAGCTCAAGCAGCAAGAAAATGATTCAAAGCACAGGAGTAAATCCAGCTCTGAACGGCTCGAGAAAGCACAGTTAAAGTTTTGGAGTGGCCTCGTCAAAGTCAAGTCACCTTCATTTATACAGCGCTTTTAACAATATGGACTGTTTCAAAGCAGCTTTACAGTGATAATAGGAAATTAAAGTAACAGATTGTTTTGGCTTTACAGCAGCTCTAGAATAAAGTTATTTTCCAGCTAAAGTTAGTTTCGATTGATTCACTTCCGTCGCAACGATCATTAGTTATTAACTTAGGGGCCGCTAACACGACACCGTTCTAACAGAAAACTCTGAAGTTCTCTCTACGCAAACTTTAAAAAACGCGAACCCGCGAGAACGCTGATGGCGTGCACATGCGTATTAAGAGTTCATTCTATAGGTATGTGCGTTTGAATTATACGTGCGCAGGCATGTAGTCCTAAACCAACCCTCAACAAACTACTTGTCTGGCCTTAAAATTTATAATACAGAATTTTATCGCTTCCGCATAGCCACATGAATCAGAATTATCCCGACAACGATTATCAGTAGAGAGGTAAAGGGAAGGAGGCCTTCACAAGGGAGAGACTAGTGACACTTCAGGGATGCGTTGTCGTCGTGTCCAAGCGCAGGTCCTTCATCAGATCCAGATACGGCCTGGATCCGGCAGACTGCGGTAAACCTCGGGATAAACAGAGAGACTAATATTAGCGTAGACGCCATCCTTCTTATGTTGTACAAAGTACATCAGGATTTATGGGAAGTGTTCCCGGTTCCGACTGATCTAAACTATGTAGCCTAACATTGAATTATAGAAGTCTATAATGTGTAATGTGTATGCTAAGCCAAAGAGATGTGTTTTTAGTCTAGATTTGAACTGACAGACTGTGTCTGCTTCCCGGACAATGTTAGGAAGATTGTTCCAAAGTTTTGGTGCTAAATAGGAAAAGGATCTACCGCCAGCAGTCGATTTAGATATTCTAGGTATTATCAACTGGCCATATACTGGCCTGACTGGAACCCAATAGAGATGATGTGGCAGGACTTTAAACAGGCACTTCATGCTTGAAAACCCTCCACTGTGTCTGAACTAAAGCAGTTCTGCAAATAAAACTCCACACAGCGCTGTGAAAGACTGATCTCCAGTTATCACACGCGTTCAGCTGCAGTTATTGCTGCCAAAGGGGGTGATTAGTTTTTCACATGGGTGATAGGTGTTGAAAACTGTATTCTTTGTTTACTCAGTTTGCCTTTGTTTTATGTTGTATTTTGTTTTAAGATGTAAATTAAAAAATTATTTAAATTAGTATGAGACACAAAAACAAGAAATCAGGATAGGGGCAAATACTTTTTCACAGTAAATGTCATATAAAGCTGAGTAAAAGGCAGAGAGAAATATTGCATTAATGTATTGTAAAGAATTGTTCTTTACAAGTCAAAGTAAAGGAAAGTGTTGGCCTAATGGTTAAAGAGTCAGACCGGTTACCTGAAGGTTGAGCCCTAATCATTGCTCCGTGTGTGTGTGTGTGTGTCTGTGTGTGTGTGTGTGTGTGTGTGTCTGTGTGTCTGTGTGTGTGTCTGTGTGTCTGTGTGTGTGTCTGTGTGTCTGTGTACTAATCCCTTCACATGTCACACTTGTCTTACCTTATATGATGGAACCACTTCACTGATGGGTCTGAATTTATGATTGTCGTGTTGTTGTGAATTAATACACACTATACACACAGGCTGTTTGTCCTCCAGACAGAAGAGTTTGAGTTTCTCACTGTGTAAACTGCAGATCTCCACAGATCCTGATGAACGCGTCTCATTTCTCTCCTTCAGGAACGACTCACACAAGTTTTTTAACGCCAGATTAAGAGGAAGATCTTCTTTTGAGGATCTTCTCCTGCAGACAGGACACTCCTGAGTTTTCTTGGTTCTCCAGAACTGTTGAAGACACTCTTTACAGACACTGTGACTACATGATAAAACAACAGGAGCCTTGAAGATTTCACAGCACACGGGACAAGAAAGCTCTTCAGCAAATACATTTAGTGAAGCCATTTTCACCGTTTGAGCTCCAGCAACATAAACTTTACTTTCACTTTCTGAACGACGGGTTTAAAAATGAATCACCTTGAGAATCACAACGATCTGCTCTCTGTTCAGAAACAAATGTCTCAACAATCTTTCTTGAAAGTGTTTGTCTTCATTCTCCACTGATCGCTGCGTCTTTATTGCTTTTGTCGAGAGAGAAGAGAGTCAGCATGACAGAAAGAGAAATAAGTCCGTCTCTTCCTGGTGAGTGTTGTAAGAGGGCGGAGTTTATGAGTTTATGATCACATTTGGTTCAAAGAACAACATCAGGATTTCTTCAGGTTATATTTTAACAAAACTTTCATTGAAACATTCTCAGGTATAATCCTATAAAACCTTGAATCAAACATTGAAGAACAATGAAAAAACACAAATATTGACATACTCAAATACTCAAACTCAAACAATGAAATAGCCTACTCAAAGACACTTTATTTGTGTGTATTATTTATTGCTCTTTATTTGTACATAGTTTGTTTAAAAAATCCTTTTGTTATTTAATCCGTTTTGTAGCTCATCATCATCATCATCATTGGACTAAAATGTTAAATGTCAATTCACAGCTGCTCTTGTTTAGCAGTTTTAAGACTGGAGAAACTGGAAGAACTGGAAGAGAGGGCAAATTAACATTTGAATTTCTCTCTTGTGCACCATTGGAGACGCAAGCCTAACAATCCTAATCTACATCTTTTCCCTTGATCCCCGTTCCCTGTTCACTATGGCAAGCCGTTTTAGCTTAAATTGAACCCAGCCTTACTCATCGTAATTGCATTTTTACTGGTAAGAATTCAATTAGAGAGCTTTACAATTCAATTCTTACTAGTAGCAATTACAGTTAGAGAGCTCTTTAATCCAATTATTACTAGTGAAAACTGATTTAGAGAGCTCTCTAATTCAGTTTTACTAGTAAGAATGCAATTGCAGAGCTCTCTAATTCAGTTTTACTAGTAACAATTCAATTAGAGAGCTCTGTAATTAAAAATGAATGGAAGTCAATGGAGACTGTTTTATGGTGTAGGATCACAGGGATGAATAACTGACCGGGCCTATGGGGCCAGTGGCCAGGGGCCCTTGACTACCAGAAGCCCGGGGGGGCCCTGGGGTTTAAGGCCGCGCAATCCAGTTTGGTTCAGAAGACCCAATAACAATAAAAACAAATGTTTATTAATGCTGTAATAAATGTGTCCCATAGCACAAGGCCTCTTAAACAAGGCTCTTGGACTATGAGGGCTCCCTGGAACTTACTGTGGGGCCCTATGTGAATATGAAGGCCCCAAAACCTCTTATAGAACTATTGTCCCTATAAATATAAAATATAAAAATATATTTATTAGAACCAATCTTTGAGCTTATTTTTTTGTGTGAAAGGTATTGGAAAAACAGTTGTTACACGCACCTTCAAATAAAAAAAGGCAATTAAGCAGAGTGTATATTGGAAATTACAGATTTTCTTTTTTTTACTGGTCAAACCCAAATCTTAGTTTCCAGCACTCGAAATGATTGGTCCAATCAGATTGTAATACCTATCACCACTAGACTAGAGACGTCAAAACGATCCACAGGATTTTAGAGGGGTGGACCTCAGTTCTTCTAGATCCGGGGGCAATTTTAAAGTTAAATGCATTAATCTGAACTTTGAGAGTTCAGAAATATAAAAGCTCAAACCCATGTTCAGCAGGCAGCCTAAAATCATTAGAAAGGATTTTAAAATATTGGGGGTTGCAAAAAAAACAAAAACTTCAATCTCAATAAGTTTATTGTGATTCTCAAAACATTTGGTGACCAAATTTCATTAAGTTTAGTAACAACATGTAACAATGTTTACATAAAATATGGTAAATATCAGATACCGTATATAGCTAGCCTACATGTTAATTTTTCTCAAGGAAAAATCTCTTACTAATGCTGTAAACATACAGGGAGTTGGTATTATTATTAAAGGGTAAAATTAACAACTCAAATATAATGCGTTTTTTATAATAATAGCGTTATAATATTTTTAATGATATGAGTCCAATTATAATATGTAATAGCCTATAGTACATATATTTACCAAAATACTCCTCTCTATAGGCCTAGTTAATTTTTCTTGCTATGCTGTGGTCATTAAATGGCTTTTCTGAGGTAAATGTTACGTTACGTGATATATTGTTTCTCTAGTTGTTTTATTGACCAATTTCCGTGGTTGAAGCACTGACTGAGTGATTACATGAGACATGATACATTTCAGCAAGTTGTAGGCTACTGTATACATAGGCTAGTACACTGTACATATACAACATAGTTCATTCGAGTTTATTTAATTACTATTAACTAAAGAAGAGCTTTAGATCAGTTCACGTGCCGCTTGAACCGAGGAGCTACTGCGATCTGTCACGTCACTTTAAAGAGCGCCAAAACGGTATTTATTGTTTGAATTTCGTAATAAACTTGACATAAAAAAAGACATGAAAGCTGAGACTTTGATATCAAAAGTAACCTCCCTTGTCTTGTCTATCGGTGTCAGTGGCCTCTTTGCGTCGGGATTTTACATTGCTTGAAAAATCGGAGAATGTCAATGCGTCAGATTCGCAGCCGCATTAAATTTATTAAAAAACGATTTATCTTTTTTATAATAATTATAAGTAATTTTATTACATTTGTTATTTAAAGGTTCCATACAGGTCCTTCTCAAAAAATAAGCATATTGTGATAAAGTTAATTATTTTCCATAATGAAATGATAAAAATTAAACTTTCATATATTTTAGATTCATTGCACAACAACTGAAATATTTCAGGTCTTTTATTGTTTTAATACTGATGATTTTGGCATACAGCTCATGAAAACCCAAAATTCCTATCTAAAAAAATTAGCATATCATGAAAAGGTTCTCTAAACGAGCTATTAACCTAATCATCTGAATCAACTAACTCTAAACACCTGCAAAAGATTCCTGAGGCTTTTAAAAACTCCCAGCCTGTTTCATTACTCAAAACCGCAATCATGGGTAAGACTGCCGACCTGACTGCTGTCCAGAAGGCCATCATTGACACAGAACTGAACACATCTCTTCTGGATCTCGATGTTCAGCGGGTACAAGCCTAGCTCAGCCCTGCAGGCTCACACACACACACACACACACACACACACACACACACTAGCTCAGCCCTGCAGGCGGCAGTGGATGTGTTTCGGTGAACCCCTAAAATATTTTTGGCAATTTCCAATTGTAATTTTTCTACTGGTGTTTTATCCCAATTTTTAAAGTTTTGTACTGGTCCCCAAATTTCACATCCATATAAAATAATTGGTTTTATTATTGAATTATATAATTTGATCCAGGTTTTAATGGGTAATTTTAAGTGGCCGCATCGTGACTTTATAGCATAAAAAGCCCTCCGAGTCTTTTAACTGAGTGTTTTAACAGCCAGACCGAAGCGTCCCGAAGCGCTGATGTCGATGCCCAGATAGCTATAGCTAGTGCTGTGCTGCACACACACACACACACACACACACACACACACACACACACACACACACACACACACACACACACACACACAGCTATAGCTAGTGCTGTGCTGCAGGACCTGGCCTTTATACGTGAACTGGTGTTTGTGTGTCTGAGATCTGGCCTTCTTCTGGAACACCATGACTCTGGTTTTGTCCAGATTGACGGTCAGGGCCCAGTCGTGACAGTATTGTTCCAGCAGGGACAGGCTCTGCTGAAGGCCCTCAGGTGTGCGGGACAGCAGGACCAGATCATCCGCGTACAGCAGACATCTGACCTCTGACCTCTGACCCCTGACCCCTGACCTGTGTGTGCTGTAGAGTGAGGCCGGGGACAGTAGAGCTCTCCAGCGCTGATGCCAGATCATTGATGTAGATGTTGAATAGAGTCGGACTCAGACGGCAGCCCTGCCTCACTCCACGGCCCTGCTGGAAGAACACACACACACACACACACACACACACCAGCCCTGCCTCACTCCACGGCCCTGCTGGAAGACTGGAACAACACACACACACACACACACACACACACACACACACCAGCCCTGCCTCACTCCACGGCCCTGCTGGAAGAACACACACACACACACACACACACACACCAGCCCTGCCTCACTCCACGGCCCTGCTGGAAGAACACACACACACACACACACACACCAGCCCTGCCTCACTCCACGGCCCTGCTGGAAGAACACACACACACACACACACACACACACACACATACACACACACACACACACACACCAGCCCTGCCTCACTCCACGGCCCTGCTGGAAGAACACACACACACACACACACACACACACACACCAGCCCTGCCTCACTCCACGGCCCTGCTGGAAGAACACACACACACACACACACACACACACACCAGCCCTGCCTCACTCCACGGCCCTGCTGGAAGAACACACACACACACACACACACACACACACCAGCCCTGCCTCACTCCACGGCCCTGCTGGAAGAACACACACATACACACACACACACACACACACCAGCCCTGCCTCACTCCACGGCCCTGCTGGAAGAACACACACACACACACACACACACACACACCAGCCCTGCCTCACTCCACGGCCCTGCTGGAAGAACACACACACACACACACACACACACACCAGCCCTGCCTCACTCCACGGCCCTGCTGGAAGAACACACACACACACACACACACACACACACCAGCCCTGCCTCACTCCACGGCCCTGCTGGAAGAACACACACACACACACACACCAGCCCTGCCTCACTCCACGGCCCTGCTGGAAGAACACACACACACACACACACCAGCCCTGCCTCACTCCACGGCCCTGCTGGAAGAACACACACACACACACACACCAGCCCTGCCTCACTCCACGGCCCTGCTGGAAGAACACACACACACACACACACCAGCCCTGCCTCACTCCACGGCCCTGCTGGAAGAACGCGCTTCTGTGGTTCCTGATTTTCACAGCACTTTTGCTGTTGCTGTACTGAGATTTGATAATATCAAATGTTTTTCCGCCAATGCCAATTTGTAGGATTTTGTACAGTAGACCATCATGCCAAATTGAGTCGAATGCTTTTTTAAAGTCTACAAAACATGCAAATATTTTCCTTTGTTTGTCCTTGATGTTTTTGTTGATGAGTGTGTGAAGAGAATAGATGTGGTCGGATGTGCGGTGTTTTGGTAGAAAGCCAATCTGTGCTTTATTTAAAATGTTGTGTGATGAAATGTGTGAGACAATGCGTGTGTTTATGATCCTGCAGAACAGTTTTCCTAAAGCACTGCCCACACTGATGCCGCGATAACTGTTGGGGTCGAATCGATCTCCTTTCTTGAATATGGGTGTGATGAGTCCTTCAGACCAGATCTCAGGGACGTTTCCGGACCAGAACACCAGATTATATAGTTTGGCTAGAGTTTTAATCATGCAGGGACTGCTGAGTTTAAGCATTTCATTACTAATGTGATCTTGTCCACATGCTTTCTTTAATTTAAGATTTTTAATATGTTCTAATATTTCAGATATTGTTATAGATTTATCTAATGGATTTTGATAATTTTTAATTGTTTTCTCCAAGTCTTCTAGAGTTTTCTTTATTTTACTCTGAGGTTGGTTAAGGTCCGCTGGTGCAATTTTTCGATACAAATTTTCAAAGTATGATTTCCAAATTGTGCCATTCTGGAGTGACATCTCTAATTTGGGTTTTTCAAGTTTTTTATATAGGTTCCAGAAAGTGTTTTGATCTACCGAATCATCAATTTCATCAATTTTGGATTTAAAATAGTTTTCTCTTTTGTTCCACAAAAGTCTTTTGTAATTTTGCAGACAGTCTGAATAAGAAAGCCGTAATGTCTGGCTGGACGGGTCTTTGTGCTTTTTGTTAGAGAGTCTCCTCAGCTCTTTCCTGAGACCTGCACATTCATCATCGAACCACACATCCTTTCTCATTCTCTGTTGATCTGTTTTATGTTTGCTTTGCTGTTTAACGTTAGATAGAGTTATCAATGTTTTGAATATGTAATTTAAGTTTTTTGTTGCTAAATTTATTCCATTAATATCTAAAGTGAAATCGGTGGACATAAATTCATCCAGAATTTTTAATATTGTAGGACTGTTCATATTTTCTTTGAATTGATCCGAGTTGGATTGACTCCATTTAAGTTTGGGTTTCAAAGGAAACAGTTTTTCAGAATCAAGTGGAGAAGTTTTAGTTATTTCACACGGGGGTTTCAGATAAAGCACAGTTTGGCAGTGATCGGAGATCGGGAGCTGAGGTCTGACTGTGAAGGCATTAATAAAGCTTGGGTCAATATCTGTTATTGAATAATCAACCACACTGGTTCCTAAACTGGAGCAGTAAGTGAATCTACCTAAAGTATCTCCACGAGTCCTGCCATTGATGATGTAGAGACCTAAACCTTTACAGAGTTTTACACTCACATAAACTACGAAGGAAACACATTTACTGAATAAATCCCTCAAAAACCTCATGTGACTTTTCCTCAGCGTCAGCTGTGATTGGATAACTGGAGTAACCAGTGGACCAATGGCGTCGCAGCATCTCAGATGTTGGTTTGGTGTTTTTAAAACGCTGGAGTCGAAGTGTGTAGTATTCTTATTTTTGTTACCCTTTTATAACGTGCTTCGTGGTGAGAGGAAGGATGACACCGAGTAGATCGTTTACTTCTTTTTAATGTCAGCAGCACTGGCAACAGCCTACAACAACAAACCTCACAACACACACTGCTCTTCCAAATCCCTCCGCCTCCAAGCGGGCACTATTTAACATTAGTATATGTGCACAGCACTATATACTACAAAGTGTGTGATCAGAATGATGTGGTTTAATTCCCTCCAGAAGCGTCTCACACACACGAGTGTGTTCCCGAACACCAGCATCCGAACGCCAGAGAACACGACAGCGTTTACTGTGTTTCGTCTGACGCTCGACACACACTCGTTTATGATGGAGGGAAAAGAGAAAGATTGCAGAAACTTACAGTTTATTACTGATATTTTGCATCAATTTCCCAGGAAGTGACGATTTTGTTCTCTTGAACACATGAGATGGAAAGATGGAAACGCTGCTTATTCGCAAATGTTTCATATTCCAATGTAGTGTTTTTTCATGAATCTGTCAATTTTGAGATTTTAGGATTTTTGGCTTTTCATAAAGTGTTTTTTTCAGACTAGTGGACAGAAAACATACATTTTTCATGTATAATTTTCCTGATTTTATACATTTTATTCCTTAAAAAATGGCAAAAATTTATTTATTTTTGGCTTTTGACAGTATTTTGTGAGTGATAAATAGAGATATCCAAAATCCCCTCTGTAAAAACCTTTGACTCTAATATATATATATATATATATATATATAAATGAAACAAGAATTTTTGAACCTGACTTTATCCAATGTTCAGATCTTTGTTCCAGAAATGTATGAAAATTTGTGCATATTTAATTAGAAAGTGCCTCATTTTTTGCATTTTTAAACATACATTTTCTGAAAACTTGTAATTAAAAAAATTATTGCAATTATTAATGAAAACAATCAACTGGTGAAGTATGATGTCTATTAGTTATTGTTTTACTCTATTCACCTGAGGTGTCTCGCCTTAAATTCACAACATTTTTTGATTGATTGATTGATATCTTTATTTTGAACATGTAAATACAGAAAGAAAAGAAAAAAATAATAATGGTAAAAAAACCCAGATAAACAACAAAATAAAACTCCATACTTTCCAGTACTTAAAAGAAAAAAAAAACTCTATTTACATGGGCAAAAAGGAGTAGGAAGAAGTAAACGTATGTACTCTACCCCTTTACACCCTAACTACTATATTTAAGGAAATGGCTACTAAATAATAAATCTACATAGATAATAAATCTATAATCAATGAAAAAATATATATTCAAAAGTTCTATTCATTGGATGTAAATGCAGCCATTAATGCTTTATCCATGTGTGTGTGTGCGTGTGTGTGTGTGCGTGTGTGTGTGCGCGTGTGTGTGTGTGTGTGCGCGTGTGAGTGTGTGTGCGTGTGCGTGTGTGCGTGTGTGTGTGTGTGTGTGTGTGTGTGTGTGCGTGTGTGTGTGCAGGTGCTGCATAAAGCCGTGATCGAGGTGGATGAGAAAGGCACCAGCGCAGCCTCCGCCACATCAGTGGGAATCACGGCTTATTCTCTGCCGGCCACTTTCATCATCAACAGGCCCTTCTTCTTCTTTCTGTACCATGAACACACTTCTAGCCTGTTGTTCATGAGGAGAGTGATCGACCCCACACAGAACTGACGACACAAACACACAAACTAGCTGCACTAAACAGAGACATGCTTTCAACAAACACAGACAAAGGGTCAATCACACACTAATGACATCAACATTAGCAAATTAAAATCACACAAATAGTGCACTCGTCTATAATCATGTGTCTGGATGAACAGTGTGTGGATGAACAGTGTGTGGATGAACAGTGTGTGGATGAACGCAGTGAACATATTCTGAGAAATAAAGTGAGGAAACTGTGTTTTTCCCCTCTCTGCTTTCTCTCCACTGACGGCGAGGGCTTCGTGTGCAGTGTAGACAGAGAAACATGAGGAACTATGATGAGGTGTACAGTATCTCGCGTGTGGATGCTCCAGTATAACGCTGGGTAATGGAGAGAGAACACCTGAGACTCACAATATGAGCTTCTGACAGCATGAAGACGAACAAGTTAAAGGGGGATATTTCACTTTTCTAACTTTAGCTAGTGTGTAATGTTGCTGTTTGAGCATAAACAACATCTGCAAAGTTACAACGCTCACAGTTCAGAGCAAAGGGAGATATTTACTTTTACAGAAATCTCTTTTTAAGGACTACAACAAACGGCTGATAGGGACTACAGAAGCTTCTTCATGGGTTAGTGACATCACTAACTCTAAAATTTACATAAACCCCGCCTCCGGGAACACATTTGTATATTAGCATAACAGAATATGCTAAGCAATGACTAGAAGATAACTACACATCAGTACATAAATTCATCAACTAACCGTTCAGAAATGTCCTGTTGCTTCTACATGTCGTCACTTCTTCTTGAGTCTCTCCATCTTTGTCCGACTCCGGTTTGAACATAAAAAGCTAAAAGTTTTAAAAATTTCAGTGCATGTGTGTGAGGTAATCGGAGCTGCTAACACACACACACACACACACACACACACACACACACACACACACCGGGAGCAGCAGCTCATTTGCATTTAAAGGGACACAGAAAAACTATGCGTTTTTGCTGACCCTCAAAAAGTGACAATTTTAATATGCTATAAAAAATTATCTGTGGGGTATATTGAGCTAAAACTTCACACACACACACTCTGGGGACAACAGAGACTTATTTTACATCTTGTGAAAAGGGTCATTAAGCTGTTTAAAAAAAAAAATCAGATTTCTGCCACTTTTGCCTGCAGTCTGAAACGCCTCTCGATAAAGAACAGATGTAGGGCTTGATTTGTCCGTGTGTAATTGTTTAGATGGTTATGGTTTGCGAGGAACATGAATTTAAAAGATAATGACATGCACTGATTAATCAAACACTGCAATAGTCCATAAAAAACAACAGCCCATTTTGATTTCATGGTGACTTTAAGGATGTTTGGTGTCTCTAAATAGCTTTTATAACGGACTATTCTCGGATAACGTCGGTCAGGTGAAGAATATCATTGAGGATCATGTCAGATAACACTCAATCATCTGAACCCAGCCAACATTTGTATGTGGGGCCCATATGGGTTTGAAATGGGCTGAAAAATGGGCCCCATGTAGGATTGTCCGCGGGTTACATAATGGCCCCATGTTAATTGCCCAGATGAATTTCATGTATGATTGGACTTGGTACTAGGTGGGACCCAAGTGGGCAACATGCACAAGACCCATCTCGGTCCCAACTTTAACCCAGTTGACATTTGTATGTGGGGCCCATGTGGGTTTGAAATGGGCTGAAAAATGGGCTCTGTATGGGATTGTCCGCGGGTTACATAATAGCCCCATGTTAATTGCCCAGATGAATTTCATATAGGATTGGACTTGGTACTAGGTGGGACCCAAGTGGGCAACATGCACAAGACCCATCTCGGTCCCAGCTTTAACCCAGTTGACATTTGTATGTGGGGCCCATGTGGGCTTGAAATGGGCTGAAAAATGGGCTCTGTATGGGATTGTCCGCGGGTTATATAATGGCCCCGTGTTAATTGCCCAGGTGGATTTCATGTAGGATTGCACTTGGTACTAGGTGGGACCCAAGTGGGCAACATGCACAAGACCCATCTCGGTCCCAACTTTAACCCAGTTGACATTTGTATGTGGGGCCCATGTGGGTTTGAAATGGGCTGAAAAATGGGCCCCATGTAGGGATTGTCCGCGGGTTACATAATGGCCCCATGTTAATTGCCCAGATGAATTTCATGTAGGATTGGACTTGGTACTAGGTGGGACCCAAGTGGGCAACATGCACAAGACCCATCTCGGTCCCAGCTTTAACCCAGTTGACATTTGTATGTGGGGCCCATGTGGGTTTGAAATGGGCTGAAAAATGGGCTCTGTATAGGATTGTCCGCGGGTTACATAATAGCCCCATGTTAATTGCCCAGATGAATTTCATATAGGATTGGACTTGGTACTAGGTGGGACCCAAGTGGGCAACATGCACAAGACCCATCTCGGTCCCAGCTGTAACCAGTGACATTTGTATGTGGGGCCCATGTAGGTTAAATGGCTGAAAAATGGGCTCTGTATGGGATTGTCCACGAGTACCATAATGGCCCCATGCCAACTGCCCACATGGATTTCATATAGGATGACACTTATAAACAGGTGGGCCCCAACTGGGCTACATGCACAAGACCCATCTTGGTCCCAGCTTTAGTTTTTTTGTGGGTACTACAAGGTTACTACATGGGCTGAAATAAGGGCTGTAAGTGGGTTTGTCCACGGGTTCCATGTTGGCCCCAGCAACTTACTCATTTAGGTTTTATGCAGGATTTCACAGGGCTTTAGGTGGGGCCCAATTAGGAATCTCATGCATTTGGCCCAACTAGGGATCATCTGGGTTCCATCTAAATGAGTAGCAACACCACACAAACAAGTTTTAAAGCATTAGAGCACACAATGAGATTTAAATCTTTTCAAATTTCAATTTTATTGAAATTACCCATCATATTATGCTATATTCTGAAATTCCAGAGACAATATTTAAAGAAGCAGATTTATGTCAGATTAAAGACTATCTCTTTAAAGTTATATACCTAATTGTTAAAATACATATTTTGAACCTGTATTTGACCCAGTCTTTACTGAAATCTTTGAACAGGAAATAAAAGGGGACAGTTAGAAGAAGCAGCAACTATACATTTATCAGTACAGCTTACACTGCAGACAGTCATTTGTGTTTCTTGCCAGTTGATCTGTGCAGTCTTCTTAAGAGCCTCTGCAAAACAAGAGGGTTTTTAGAGATTATGATTTTAGAGAAATCATGTTACTTACACGTCACAACACCTTATGAAAGAATAACAACTTTTACTCAGGATAAAAAACAAAAACAGCAAAAAACTTCAATTGGAATGGTTATGGTATTGGAATGTCACTGGAAGGGCATTTTGGAAATCAATAGAGAATTACTGTTTATTTATTCAGATTATTCTGATTTCATTTTGTATTAATAAAACCAGTTTATAAAGTATGAATATGCGATGTGTTTGAAAGCATCAATTCATTCAATGATCCAAGTTAACCATTAAAAAAATGTATAAACAAAAATAATAATAATACATTATTTGTCTCAAGACTTTTGTCATTTTAATATTAGGTAGTTTCTCACAATCAGATTCTCAGTCCATGATAGAATGAATGGGGAGACAAAATGATGCATACTAAAGTATTTTAATTATTTTGATTGCTAATGATTTATGATTGCTTTTAAACGTAAAAATATAAAAATATTATTCTTTGTGTCTTTGGAAAATAATTGAGGTGATCACATGTGTGGATGATTCTTAAATTTCCAGGACCTAAATAAGTAAATTTAAGTCTGCTTTTTAAAACAACCAGAGGTGTCAAAAGTATTCACATTCGTTACTCAAGTAGAAGTATAGATACTAGGGTTTAAAAAGACTCCTGTAGAAGTTGAAGTATCAACTCAAGCTTTTTACTCAAGTAAAAGTGTAAAAGTAACTGGTTTCAAAACTACTTAAAGTATAAAAGTAAAAGTAGCCTAATGCAAGAAACAAAATGTGCCTATAGTGCACTACCCCACCTCCTTAAAACACATCTTTCTAAAGGCCATGACTATAACGTTATATTAAAATGTTAATGTTGAAAAATTTGGGATGCACTACCTGTTTCAGCCGCATATATGCCCATAGAAAATGAATTTCAGTCCCAATTTCCATTTTAGTAAAATGCAAATACATTAAAGAACCATATTGGTGTACTACTGAGCATTAACGTGTGTTTCATGGAGAGGAAGATATGATGACTAGTTGCCTATAAGTATTGTAATGGTGCAAAAAGTTAAACTTCAGAGGCATGTTATCATCGAAATGGTATATGTTTATACTTCTCTTTAAAGGCGTAGGTTTGATTTTGAGTTTGTTGGGGACTGGGGACATCCACAGAAGTGGAGGAATCAGGAAATTAATAGGATAATGTATTAAGGTTTTTTTATATTGACCTAAACAATACGTTATTCATTAATTCTGTAATGTTACAGGTAACTAATAAAGACAAGGAGGCAGTCTAACAGAGACTTAACTTTACTCCGTTCATAGTTCAATGCAATAGTGCAATACTGTCTTGTTCCTTGCTTTTTGAAGAAGCCAAACACGTCTACATCTTTCATTAAAAGGATATAGTTCACCCAAAAACAAAAATCATTTAGGCTACTCACTCTCAAGTTGTTTCAAACCAGTTTCTTTTTTCTGCTGAACACAGAAGATATTTTGAAGAATGTCGATAACCAAACAGTTGACTGAAGCCATTGACTTACATTGTAGGGAAAAAAAATACTATGGAAGTCAATGGCTACCATCAACTGTTTGGTTATCGACATTCTTCAAAATATCTTCTTTTGTGTTCAGCAGAAGAAAGAAACTTGAGAGTGAGTAAATGATGACAGAATTTTCATTTTTAAATAAGTGAACTATCCCTTTAACAGAAATGAACTGTTGGCATATATGTTGCGACACGACACACAGCGATACTGTCAAGTGTCACTTGTGACCGTTGCTCTGAGACATGTTTTCAGCGTCCTAAGTGCACTGAAACTTCTTTCAGTCCAGCTGATGAGACTGGGATGACAATGTTTCAACTTGATCAAACAGGCCTCTCATTTCAACAGACCAAGCAATGTTATTTTTTCATGTTTTATGGGGACTTTTAGACATAATGATTTTTATACTGTACAAACTGTGTATTCTACCCCCCTACACTAACCCTATCATAGATAACTACCTGCATTTTCAAAAAACATCACTTAGTCTGATTTATAAGCCGTTTTAAAAAAACAAACAAAAAAAACCCGACAAGGATTTCAGATATTTCCATCTTTATGGGGATATTTTGATGTAGGGTTAAACACACACGCTCATACACATGCACACTCTCATACACATGCACACTCTCTCTCTCTCTCTCTCTCTCATACACATGCACTCTCTCTCTCTCTCTCTCTCTCACACGCTCATACACATGCTCTCTCTCTCTCTCTCTCTCTCACACACACACACACACACACACACTCTCGATTATGTTTGCCACTTATCCCGCGATCGTCTTACAACAGTACTATATTGTAAAAACGGCTGTCCCCAAATCAATATTTGACGCGATTTGCCCCGTATTCTTGAGCAGAAAACTGTTGATTTCTCCGTCACTTACCGCATCTAGGTTTCCTAATTCCTTCGGATGAGTTTTGCCGCTTTGCACAAACAAATGTAACAGCCTCTCACAAGTTAGAAAGAAAACACAAAGCCAATCAGTTTAGCGATGTTCAGGAGGCGGGACTTAGATCTATTAAACGTTTCTGTAATTGGCCATTTTTTTAACGAAGCCGAAATGAAAACAAGCCGAAATTAAATAGGAGTAACGAGGCTATTTTTAAAATGTAAGGAGTAGAAAGTACAGATAATTGCGTGAAAATGTAAGGAGTAGAAGTAAAAAGTCGGCTGAAAAATAATTACTCAAGTAAAGTATAGATACCCAAAATTTCTACTTAAGTAATGTAACGAAGTATTTGTACTTCGTTACTTGACACCTCTGAAAACAACGGAGGATGGTTAGTTTGTGACAACAGCAGAAAACTGCATATTCGTGCAGTGTGTGCACGGCAAAAGATTAAAATAGATTTTAAGCTTGTGACTTTTAAATGCACATCAATCCGATGACTTAGCATTCATGTAAAAACTATGTTCAGATTCATCAATCAGAATGATTTCATTCTGATCAAAACAAAAAATGTCCATGTAAAGTGGCTACTGACAGCGCCAACGCAGATATAAATGTTCACTGTGATCTTACTTGACAAAGGTTTAAGACAAATTGTTGTCATTTAGGAAAATATTGCGTGGGTATTTGAATCAAGATCAAAATCTTTCAACAACTGCAGCTCTAATTTCTGATAATATGTGGCTCTGTATATTTCTGATATGTAGAGATAGAGAAACATTAAGCTTAATTCAAAATCCTAACTACACATTGTATCAAAGGAGTAGTTCACTTTAAAATTAAAATTAGCCCATGATTAATTCACCCTCAAGCCATCCGAAGTGAATATGACCAGTGTTTCCCCTACCATTATATAAGGGGGGCGCCCCGCCCTCCTAACGGCTCGCCCCGCCCCCCTTGAAGGTCAAGTAAATTTGATTTGATTGTCTTTATAGCGCCAGATTACAATTTGTTATTTTATTAAACAAAATAAATATCCCTTAAGTAATATGTTATTTATCTTATTTCCACGATGGCATGTACTCACTCACACACAAACAAACACTTGAGTCACATACAGATGAGCACTTGCGGACAGAGAGCGCGCGGCGGGAAATATGTCGCGTCAACGAGATGAAAATAAGACAAAAATATTTGCGTTTTTTAAACGCTCACAGGGAACTGAAGATGGCAACAATCGCTCTACTGCGAGTAGCAGCCGGAGTAGCTCTCCTGCTCCAAGTCTAAGTGCTGCGCATCCTGCCCCTGACGAGCATCAAAAGTCCAGTCATCACCGGATGACAGGTTTTGACCCAGCTTGGCTGTCAGAGGGGAAATACTCCCCTTGGCTGTACAAGACTGATCTTGGTAAGTAACTTAGAGCTTAGATTCTCTGCCCGAGCCTGAACTTGACCCGACCCGTCACTATCCTCGGGCCGGGCCCTTGAGAGACGTGCACTGCCAACGCAATAGAGTGCGGCGCGGGACTAGATTTGATGGCGCGGGCGGTAATGCACTCACTCTGTGTGTGCGCGTTGCGGGAGAATAAAACGATTCGCGGGACTCCCGCAAACTAGAAATATCTATGAATAAAACATATAAAAACTAATACACTTTTATTCATATGTTGCAGAAAAGCAACAAGAACAACTAAAACAAAATAGAAATGATTTACAGGCCAGAGTTTCTTTTTATAACATGTTTGCAGCGTTGAGCGATGTAGCCAATCACAGACATATGTGTTGATTTCTTGAACGCAATGGCCAATCAGAAGCATTTAAGGTAGTTTCCCCTCACCGCTCAAAACGGACTTTTTGTTCAGTGCTGAATTCTGTATGCTGGCAAATCCTCTAATTATAACAAACAAAGTGTATATATTATGAAAGATTCATTGTGCAGATGTGTGAGATCGCGATGAACTGTCAGCTTTTTAGGAATTATTGCAGTATCTGCTTGTTTTTATGTTATAACACAAACAGTGGTTTGTGTGTTAATGCTTTAATAACAAATCATTTATCAGGAGCATTATGCTGATGTGTATGATGGCGACACGTAGGCTAACTTGAAAGTATTTGGAGGTAGGCTACAGAAATAAGTCTATTTGCGGGCGGGAGCGGGACAAAACATAAATGTTGCGGGCAGGAGAAAGTAACATAGAAAGTAGTTGAGAACGTCAGTTATAACGACCCACGTATTAAAAAATGTTCTTCCAGAAGCCCAGAAAGATACACTGCAGTGACAAAAGCTGCACACTTTGTGGATAAATTACATAAAAATAAATGTTCAAATGTTTAGTGTAATGTACAGTTCAAATAATTGTTCAGCTAATATATTCACTGCTGCCATTAAAAGAAACAAACGAACACCATGACTCCTTTAAGTGTTGGTGTCTGTCAATTTCCCCAACCAATCATCCCCCCCTACGCCCCCCCCCCCCCGCCCCCCCCCCCCCCCCCCCAAAGCTGTAAACCTAGGGGAAACACTGATGACTTTCTTCTTTCAGATGAATACAATCAGAGTTATATTAATAAACACCCTGACGCTTACAAGCTTTATAATGGCAGTGGATTGCAACCATCAGATTGAAGCTCAAAAAAGTGCATCCATCCATTATATAAGAACTCCACAGGCTCCGGGGGGTTAATAAAGGCCTTCTGAAGCAAAGCCATGAGTTTGTGTAAGAAAAATATTCATATTTAAAACTTTATAAAGTAAAATAACTAGCTTCCGGCCAAACGAACATACGGATTCCACTTAAGGGTAAAGCGCAACTTATGCGAGTAATGCGACGTACTGTTGATATTTACGCTACACCATGATGCACTACGCTACTTCTGACGTCACAAGTTGCGCTTTATATGCAAGTAGACTGTGTATGGCCGTTTGGCCGGAAGCTAGTTATTTTACTTTATAAAGTTTTAAATCTGGATATTTTTCTTACACAAACTCACCGGAGCCGCGTTAGATGGATGCACTTTTTTGAGCTTCAATCTGATGGTTGCAATCCACTGCCATTATAAAACTCGGAAGCGTCAGGGTGTTCATTTATATAACTCTGATTGTATTCGTCTGAAAGAAGAAAGTCATATACACTTAGGATGGCTTGAGGGTGAGTAAATCATGGGCTAATTTTCATTTTTAAAGTGAACTACTCTAAGTAAATTATGTAAATTCTAATGTTTTAAATTTTATTAAATTAAGTAAAATCAAAACACCTCACACATAACAAAAGGTCAATGGATCCATACCAGAAGTGACAGTGCAGCGTAGCAGAAGAACAATCCTCCACCGAATTGCCAGTAATCATCTGGATCCTTGGTCAATCTGGGGTGGGGTGGAGTGGGCTGATAAGTCCTTAAAAAGAAAGATTTAATTTGTACCTTTACTTTAAACAATATTAAACAAAGCGTATTTAAATTTTACAAACATTTGCCATTATAAAACATTCAGACAACATGAACAAATGGTCCCCAATAGCTCCCTAGGTGCCGCAGAAAAAACAGCTGCCCACTGCTCCCGGTGTGTGTTCACAGTGTGTGTGTTCAGTACTCACTGTTGTGTGTGTGTGTGTGTGTGTGTGTGTGTGTGTGTGTGCACTTGAATGGGTGAAATGAAGAGCACAAATTCCGAGTATGGGGACCCCATACTTGGCTACGTCACGTCATATCACACAATTGTAGCTTTAAAAAAGCTAATTGGTACACCAAAATCAAACAAACATTAATAATTGTACCTGTAGCCACATTTATCCTGTTATGACACGTCTGAGGGTCTTTCCCTTGATGTTCTTCAGTGAACTAAATAAAGGACTGATGATGGTGACATGTTCTCCTTTCTTTGTCACTTTATAGGAAGAAAGACAAAAGGATAAAAAGTTACTCAGATTTGTCACTGGTAGAGGAAATTACTTTTGATGATGATAATACTTTTAACGAAATAATATATTAATCCCAATTTGTGGTTTAGAAGCAATGGTTAAAATTGACTAACATCTTACTGAAGTTGATAATAGTGGTGGATTTGTCTCTCTGGGTGCCTGTTCTCGCCAAAAAATCTTCTTCCAGTGCTTGATTATATATATATATATATATATATATACTCAGAAACTGGTATCTACAAAAACATAAGAGATTTAGACCAATAATATTTCTCAACTCTTCTGTAGATTCCAGTGTTTCAGAGTGTAAATGACTGTTTTATCAGTCACTTTACTCATTCGGATGCTTCTTCCCTAGTAAAAAATAAAGTAAATAACAAACCTATGCAAAAATATATTTAAAACACATTTATTTTATACTTATTATACTTCAAATACATTAACATGTTTATTGACACATCACCTAAGACTTATATTGAATTTATAATTAAACTTTATTTGGAGCATTTCTTTAGTACACAATGCACATTTTTTTATATTAAGACAAATATTTTTTTAAATAGGCCTATCACTATTAATAAAGTGTGCCTAAAGTATACTTGCAATAGTTTCACTTTAGTAATCAAATACACTTAATCTCAGCGCTACTTCCAGATAACTAGAGTGCATTAAGTACAACATTTGTTGTTCTTATTGACTTTTAAGTATAGAATTTAGGATACCAAAGTACAATTGCAGGGTATTTATATTAAGTACATAAATATGTAACTGTCTTTGTAGTAAACTTAGCATAAAATAAATGTTTCAAATATATTTTAGTATTTTTCTTCACTAGGGTTTTCATGTGTTTGAATTTTAAACTAGCTGACAACATTGACATCAGAGGCTACAACATTAAATATGTGCTAATACGCTAATCGCGATTAGCATCTTACTATAATCAAAGGTGTGCTTTGATGAAGCACACCTTTACTGTCAATGGTAACGTTACACACACACAGCTGCAGGTTGTAGTAAGTTATGTCCGTTATAAAACTCTCGTGTGTAAGTTACACAGAACATTTCTGGGAAATTAATGAACTCCATTAACACAAAATTTGTTTATCTGTATTATACATTCTACCTTGAACTATATTAACACTCTCATCCACTTATTGTAATACCTAATCGTTTAAATAGGAATTGATCTCTGTTTGTCTAAAATGATAGTGAAAAATGTTTATCTTACCTGATATGCCAATATGTTTGCAGGACTTCACACATCCAGTCCGAGTCCGACCTTCCTCTGTGTTCACATTTCAGCTTCTGTTCTCCTCCGTTTACATTTCACAACGCAAATTAGTTAAAAATAAGAATTTTACAGGCATAAGGATTAAGGAAAGACTGGGTAATCTTGCCGTGCAGTAGCACACACGTCGTCATCAACTCAAACTGACGATGTATTTTCAAAAATGACCAGTAAAAAGGCGCGCACAGTTGTCATTGGCCAGTTACGTAGATGACAGTCAGATTAACCAATCATGACCAAAGAAGGTGAAACAACCAATATCAATTGTTTCAGTTTGGTAATGGAAAAGTTTACTTTTCTTCTTTTCTTTCTATTATTATTATTTTTTTTAAGAAATGTGTGTTTAGTTTATGCAGACTATATTATTTGATTAGTTGGTCAAATAGTGTTTTGATGACAGTGTGTGAATAAAAATGCAATCCTGCACTTTAGGCACACACAAAATTGTAAATCCAAACAAAATCACACAGAGCAAAAAAGTTTCTGCTGCACTTCTCTCTTGAGATTGAAATTATATCCATTATTATTAGTATTGTTAATAATATGATTATATTTTCACATAAATTTAGATTTTTGAAGTGGTGTTTTGATCAAAATATCGTACAATGCTAAAATAATAACAAAATAATAATTAGAAATAATAATAATTCAAAGGTTATCTATTTCTTGAAGACATGACATTGAAAAAAAACCATTAAGCATTAAACGTTATATTAAACGTTACACTGTGTCAACATTAAAAAAACCCAACTGACATTATTTCAACCATATTTTAACTTTGAGGGTCAGTCATGTGCCAACTACGACTGAAAAGAAAAGTCTGTACTGTTGACCTCAAAAGAAAACGGAACACAAAACACAATATGCTAAATGAATGAAACTGCACTTTATTCTGTATTCCTGTATATGCTGCAAATATGATTTCTGAATCTACATTGGATTTTTCCTTCAAATCATGAATTTTCATTATTTCTTTCTTTACTTGTGCTATTTCATCATCTGAACTGATGTGCCCCTTTTAATAATCAAACCCTAACCCTAACCCTAACTCCAATATTCAAAATCTCTAGAATTACATTGTCACTAACCGACTGACCAGAAAACTCTGGAGTATCTCCATTGAATAAGGGCATATGGCTGTTGTGGGGTTTGATTTCTTCTACCCATCTCTAAGCCATTATATTTCCATTATTTTGATAGATAATTAGCTTCTGTAACCCGTTCTTCATATTGTACAGTGACCATTTTCTGGATATTTTGAACCATTTGTATAGATTTTAAAATAACTATATGGAGGTAAGCATTTTGCAGTAACTGACAAAATCAGACAACTAAAAGTTGACACTTTGAATATTTAATGTCAATGACTAGGGTTGGAACTAATGTCTGCTGAACACCAACACTCCAGGACTGGATTTGAAGAGCCATGGCCTATACTGTACCCACATACACTATATTGCCAAAAGTATTGGGACACCCGTCCAAAACAGTGAATTCTGGTGTTTCAATCACTTCCATGGCCACAGTTGTATAAAATCAAGCACCTAGGCATGCAGATGCTTCTACAAACATTTGTGAAAGAATAGGTTGCTTTCAGGAGCTCAGTGAATTCAAGCATGGTACCAGGTTTCCACCTGTGTAATAAGTCCATTTGTGAAATTTCCTCACTACTTGTTTTAATGATTGTACAGATATGTTATTTACAAGTGTATAGTTTATGATGTAATTTACAGATGCACAATTTATATTTATTACATAATTCATTATTATATTCCGAATTATACTTGTATGTATTTCCCCATTCAGGACCCATATAGAGATTACCTATATGGGTACTACCTTGGGCCAATGTAGGCAGCCTATATGGGACTGATTGTGTTTGTCCTTGTCTGACCCATATGGTTAATCAAAGTGGGCCCCATATGTTTTTCCCAACCCATATATAGATTACCTATGTGGGTACTACCTTGGGCCCATGTTGACAGCCTATATGGGACTGATTGTGTTTGCCCATGTCTGACCCATATGGTTTATCAAAGTGGGCGCCATATGTTTTTCCCACTCATAACCCATATAGAGATTACCTATGTGGGTACTAGCTTGGGCCCATGTAGACAGCCTATATGGGACTGATTGTGTTTGCCCATGTCTGACCCATATGGTTTGTTCAAGCGGGCCCCATATGTTTTTCCCATTCATAACCCATATAAAGATTACCTATGTGGGTACTAGCTTGAAGGCAGCCTATATGGGACTGATTGTGTTTGCCCATGTCTGAACCATATTGTTTATCAAAGTGGGCCCCATATGTTTTCCCCATTCATAACCCATATAGAGATTACCTATGTGGGTACTACCTTGGGCCCATGTAGACAGCCTATATGGGACTGATTGTGTTTGCCCATGTCTGACCCATATGGTTTGTTCAAGCGGGCCCCATATGTTTTTCCCATTCATAACCCATATAAAGATTACCTATGTGGGTACTAGCTTGAAGGCAGCCTATATGGGACTGATTGTGTTTGCCCATGTCTGAACCATATTGTTTATCAAAGTGGGCCCCATATGTTTTCCCCATTCATAACCCATATAGAGATTACCTATGTGGGTACTACCTTGGGCCCATGTAGACAGCCTATATGGGACTGATTGTGTTTGCCCATGTCTGACCCATATGGTTTGTTCAAGCGGGCCCCATATGTTTTTCCCATTCATAACCCATATAGAGATTACCTATGAGGGTACTAGCTTGGGCCCATGTAGGCAGCCTATATAGGACTGATTGTGTTTGCCCATGTATGACCCATATGATTTGGCCAAGCGGGCCCCATATTTATTTCCCCATTCAGAACCCATCTAGAGATTACCTATGTGGGTACTACCTTGGGCCCATGTATGCAGCCTATATGGGACTGATTGTGTTTGCCCATGTCTGACCCATATGGTTTATCAAAGTGGGCACCATATGATTCCCCCATTCATAACCCTTACATTTACATTTACATTTAGTCATTTAGCAGACGCTTTTATCCAAAGTGACTTACATTTGAGGATTAAACCAAGCGAGTCATCGTGGAGAGGCAAAAACAACGCAAGAAGTGCTCAGAATACAAAGTTCAAACATTGCTCAGAGTAGCATAAACCAGACAAGCGAAGAGATTGTCCTTATAGAGATTACCTATGTGGGAACAACCTTGGGCCCATGTAGGCAGCCTATATGGAACTGAATGTGTTTGCCCATGCATATGGTTTGGCCAAGCGGGCCCCATATGTATTTCCCCATTCAGAACCCATATATAGATTACCTATGTGGCTACCACCTTGGGCTTATGTAGAGAGCCTATATAGGACTGATTGTGTTTGCCCATGTCTGAGCCATACGGTTTATCAAAGTGGGCCCCATATGTTATTCCCATTCATAACCCATATAGAGATTACATGTGTGGTTGCTACCTTGGGCCCATGTAGGCAGCCTATATGGGACTAATTGTGTTTGCCCTTGTCTGACCCATATGGTTTATCAAAGTGGGCCCCATATTTTTTTCCAAGTCATAACCCATATAGAGATTACCTATGTGGGTACCACCTTGGGCTCATGTAGGCAGCCTATATGGGACTGATTGTGTTTGCCCATGTCTGACCCATATTGTTTATCAAAGTGGGCCCCATATGTTTTTCCAAGTCATAACCCATATAGAGATTACCTGTGGGTACTACCTTGGGCCCATGTATGCAGCCTATATGGGACTGATTGTGTTTGCCCATGTCTGACCCATATGGTTTATCAAAGTGGGCACCATATGTTTTCCCCATTCATAACCCATATATAGATTACCTATGTGGAACTACCTTGGGCCCACGTAGGCAGCCTATATGGAACTGAATGTGTTTGCCCATGTATGACCCATATGGTTTGGCCAAGCGGGCCCCATATGTATTTCCCCATTCAGAACCTATATATAGATTACCTATGTGGCTACCACCTTGGGCTCATGTAGGGAGCCTATAGGACTGAATGTGTTTGCCCATGTCTGACCCATACGGTTTATCAAAGTGGGCCCCATATATTATTCCCATTCATAACCCATATAGAGATTACATATGTGGGTTCTACCTTGGGCACATGTAGGCAGCCTATATGGGACTGATAGTGTTTGCCCATGTCTGACCCATATTGTTTGGTCAAGCGGGCCACATATGTTTTCCCCATTCATAACCCATATAGAGATTACCTATCTGGGTACTAGCTTGGGCCCATGTAGGTAGCCTATATGGGACTGATTGTGTTTGCCAATGTCTAACCCATTTGATGAACCCAAATGGGCCCCACTTCTGTTGCCCATTTTGAGCCCATGCACTCATTTCCCATTAGTGACCCAACTAGGACCCATATAGGGAGCCCACCTGTTTTTGCCCATGTGGGACCTTCTTAGCTGACCCAAGTGGGCCCCAGATAAGATGCCCATTTTGGGACCATGCCCACTTGGTACCCACGTAGCCCAAGAATAAACCATGTGGGGCCCACATATACATGTTGGCTGGGAACTCCTCAGGACACGGCAGGTGTGGGGAGAGACCGAGTGATCCCATTGGTTCAACACACTTTTTTTAGCGTCTGATTACAATTCCTGCAATCTCACGTTATGATTTATATTACAATGCGTTATAATGACCATTATTGTCTTTTAAATCACATGGTTCATATACTAATATATATATCTAAAGCTAGGTTGTGGAATCAAAGATTTCTCGTTTTGCTGTTTTTTAGTTAGCTTACGTACTAGCATAGCATACATCTACCCGATAATCCTGCTAGCTTAGTTTATATTAGCTATGTTTTTTGCTTCCAAGATAGTCATTACATGTTTTAAATGATTGACGTTTGTGTGTACTTAGCATGATAATCAATTTATTACAACATGTATTATAGTATTATTATAGCCTATACTTTACCACATTACTATTATTGTGTAAAATTAATATTACATTTAATTTACATATTATCTTGCATCAATCCTTATCCTTAAAAAAATGCAAGCGTGTTTATATTTCAAGCATGTTGTTTGTGCACTCAATGTAGGGTAGACTGTGTACAGCTGAGACACCTTAAATAACTTGCGTGTGTTGTTAAATAAGCACACGTTGTGATTTTTGCTGTGCACATGTGTATTAGTGTCCTCTTTGATCGTGGGAAATTTGAACAACAGGCGCATCTCCGATCCGAAGATATCGGCAAAAGTTTTTTTTCTAAGATAAGACGTTCACTTCACCATGCACACTCCACAATGAAGAGCTTATTATCCTTATGTGACTGTTAAACGTAACTGGTATCATCACAAACGTTATTCTGTGCCCTAAAAACTGGCATATTTCATGATATTGTGTCATGCAAGGCCATTGAAAAATCAAGAGAAATGTGCGAGGTGGCCAGCGGGGTAAGTTGAGACACACATAGATAGAGTTATATTAGGAAACACTGTTTAGTTGTTCAGTGTTATGATAACAGGTTAAACGTCGTAATTAGCCAACATAGGACACAAAATTAAAATAAAATTTGATATTTGTGATATTTAAATTGTATATTATTAATGAATAGGCCTATATTAAATATATTGTTCCTGTTTTATACATTTTAAACAGTGCTAATTTAAATAAAATGAATGAATTTAAATGGATGAATAAACGAACATGTTGCCCAATTTTTATTTTCATTATTTGTCTTTCAGTATTTATTATATTTGCAATGAACGGTTAGTTACCTTTAGGCTACATAATTAAAAATGGGTGTCTCAACTGGACCACATATGGGTACAGTTGAGACAAAGTTGAGACAAAAAGCACCTTATTTTTATGAGCTAATTGTGGAAAATATAAACTACGTACTATAGGTATTATTGATTGATAATATCTTAGTCTACAAGCTAATGAAATGTCATATGGAAATTCACTTCTTTTCAGTATCTATTTCTGTGTTAAAAATCAAAACGCAAAAAGTGTCTCAACTGTACTCAGTCTACCCTAATAAACATCATACAATAGTTAAATAGGTTATGATTAGTCAACACGTCGCAAGCAATAACTTTTGATCAGGCATTACCGCCTGGGTCCTAAAGGACGCTGGATCGTACATCGACGGCGCCGCCATATTTGTCCGGGCAACTTGCCGTTACACTCATAAGTGGACTGAAGAAACGGTGTCTGACTATTTAGAGGTTTTACAAACCGTCGGGAAATTACCATTCACAGGTAAAACTGAACAGTTGTTTTGTGTTGTATTATAACATTATGATGACAGCTAGTTGAGCACCAAAATCAAACTATTAATAGCTAGTAGGATAACACTATTTAGTTAATAAAAGATGAGACTTTATAAGAGATAATATAGTTCACATGATTCTGAAGTATGAGCTTATATTATAGTTTATATTATGAGCTAATGTGAATGTCAAGTGAGTGTTCAGATCAATGCAGTGATCAGATAGCCTGGTCCCACCAGACTCTCGTACATTTCATTTGTACATAGAGTCTGGCACCGCTCCATTGACAAGCGTTAACTTCCTTGTAGGCGGGTACTCTATTGAAGTCTAAAACTATTGGATCTGCCCAAAGTCACTCTGGATCTGCCATAACCAATCGCTAACGTCTGGTCGTGACGCATGCCTAGCGTTCGCCTTAGCCAACTCATTCACCACTAACGGAGCGAGTTGGAAAATCAAACTTTTCCCGAACTCCGTGGGGAGGAGGGCCACAACATCACGGCCACCAACAAAACTAAGCAAAGATTGTTCTTGCTCCTGCTTTAACTTCTTGATATTCGGCAGCGTTGCCACAATGGGCCGAATGGCTTCGCTCGCATCTTTCTCCGCTGCCATTACAGAACTACAACTCAAAATAACGCACGACATCAACATCATCGTTCTCAGCCACTCCCTCTGTTCGCTGATTGGCCCGGTAAAAAATTGATCGGAGAAAACCAAAGACTACAGCACAATCCCAGACCTAGTACCAGAGAATGTCTAATAGAAGAGAATTGGCACTGTCTGGTTACTTCCGGTTTCTGGACTGGCTGCAGTAACACGTCTCTGTCCATGCGGGGGCGCTCGCAGGCGAGTGCAGAATGAATGGGAGTCTATGGGGTTTCACCCCCAGAAATCCACTTTTCTCAGGATGTAATTTTTTGTCAAGTAATTTGAAAGTTGCATTCAAAAGGGGGGGCTAAGATAATAAACTCAGCTGAAAATTGCATTTTTAAGTTCACTTATCTGTTCTAAAAATCCATTCAAAAATGTGATGACGTCACATAATAGCAGAATGCTAGCGTGTTCCCGCCAACAACAACCTAACCTGTAAGAAATCGAAAGGACATAAGTACTCGTTCATTCGACTTTTGGACTATAATCTATATTGAACTTGCGGAATCAACAATAAAATCTACGTTGATTCAACGACAAACAGGAGAAAGGGATACATTTAGCCGTCTAGCTCCATAGACTCCCATTCATTCTGCACTCGCCCGCGATCACCTCCAGTGGAACTCTAATGGAACTGCAACCAAGATTATATACAATGGGGCTAATAGGAAGTGCCAAGACTCTCCGTTAGACGGGCTCTGCTAGTACTGAAGGAAAATCAAAATTGAGCGGAAGTACGTAGGAGGGCGGAGCCAGGCTAGTGATCAGAGACTGACAGGACAGAATCACAGAGAGCAGCGGTTCTGATTGCTCGGCATCTAATCGTGGATCATTTATATATTTTATCCAGTGGAACCAGGACAACACAAACCTCAAGCAAAGCTGAAGAAAGCCTGTCAGTGACTGTTCTCTGCATTTCCAAGAGACTGTACCTCTTCTGCTATTATTACCACTTTATATTATTCTACCATTCACAATCACTCATTTATTTATGACTGACTAGATTATTTTATGCTATATATACTATTTTATTCAGTTATAATATTACTTCTATATCATACTCATACTTATTATACTCAATTGTATTTTAAGGCTAATAATAATAATAATAATATGCTATAGAATAAAACTGCCATATACTGTATATTGAATTATTCCATCTGTCCTGACGCTTATATTTCATGCAATTTATACTGTACTGTAGTTGTACTATTTTCCCCCCATATCACATAACGATCAGCATGTTTTACTGGATTCATAAGGACTGTCTTATAATCGGGTCTCAGCTGTGATATTAATGTTGTCCACTAGAGGAACCCACAGGATAAAGAATCGTTTAAATCCTTTTCTGTAGGTTTACATTCATTTGAATTGGAAATAAATGCATTTAGTTCATTTGTATAAAACTATGGTAAAAATCAGTGACACTTTTATAGATACACGGCAATGAAAACACACAAGAAACTGCTTCTTCTCTGACCTCATACTCCCGCCACACACACACACACACACACACACACACAAAACTAAAAATTACAATAAAGTCTAAAGTTAATTTTTTTAGACCCCAATAAAACACATTTAAAATCTTCATTTAAAATGAAGAGACAATTTTATTTCTGTTTCACTATATTATAAAATTTCTATAAAGACATTTATTGTTTATGTGTATGAATAATAAAACAAACACTTGTTAAACTGCAAGCATAAGGTCAGGAGGAAAACTATAGAAATAAATGATATAAATGAAAAGAGCTTTAAGATAAATAAGGTTTTGAGCTGCAAATGATCTTCACATTCATTTAAATTGCCTGTGACATCCATCCTGTGACGAGATGAAGACAGAACACTAAAGGAACCAGTGCTTGAAGTGGGGGAAAAAAGGTGCCGGTACTCTCTTGCACTGGCAAATCATGTGAAAATTCTACTGTGAAAAACAAAACTTGGAGATATTGCTGGTACAACAACTTATTGTTATTTATTAACAACATAAATGTATTTAAACAAGTCGTGTGTGTGTGTGTGTGTGTGTGTGCGTGCGCGCGTGTGTGTCTATGTGTGTGTGTGTGTGTGAGAAAACGGAACTCCTCCAAGTCTGCAAGTCCAAAAATACATTTATGGTGAGATACTATACATTTTATTTAATTAAATGCATTTATGGTAAGATTATTATATTTTCATGTCAATCTGTGTTCATTTTGACCACGAACCATGCGCTGTAACTTTAATTCAGCACGTGCAGCACAGCAGAAATAGACTCGGTGTGGAAACGATCTCTGCACTGCTGTATAGGCTACACACCGCTCCTGGAACGGATCGCCGGAGCACATCCGCGTGCAGTGTGAACGCTCTAACCTGTTAATACGGGTGCGGAAAAAATATGCACCACATACGCACTGCAAACGGAGTATATGTGAAACGGGCTTGACACTGACGCTTTTTCTGTCAGTGGTAGAGTACCGGCTACATGCGAGAAGTATAGCGGTACGCAAGAAAAAGTGCAGGTACGCTTAAGAGTAAAATGTAGAAGTGCCGGTACTGCGTACCGGTGAGTACCGCCCCACTTCGAGCACTGAAAGGAACAAGAGAAAAAGCTGATATGACGGTGTTTAAGACAGAAAAAGACATTTCCACAATGCATATTTCATATACATTAAATGATATTACATTAGGGACGTATCTACAATTATTAACCCAGAAAAACAAACTGAAACTATGCTTGACACACTTGAGTTTCACAATTCCTAATTAATAATTAACCATTAAAAAATGTCAAGCTCTTAACCAGCGAGAGTCTTAATAATTTCAGACAGAACCTTTTTCATATTCCACATAAATCATAAACCACTGAAATCTGTTGAGAAATATAAACGTTATTGTTGATCGTTTACATCCATGTACTTAAATGATCTTTTAAACTGAAATTAACAATTATTTATTTATAAATTCATTGAAACTGTACATGTGTAGAATTAGGCTCAGTTTATAGGAAAAAAAAATATAATGATGTGAAAATTAGCAAAGTGACAAACTTCACTGTTGTTTATTAATCTGTTAAAGCAACATGTTGGAGCTATTTCCTTGTTTTGTAATTTAACTTAACAATTAATTACTTTATTTTGTTTCACCTTAAATAATTTGCATGATGATTTTATTGATTTAGATACAGAATATTAATGTTATTATTTTGGTTAATTTGAGTATTTTTTGGGACTTTTATTTTGAAAGTATTGAGCACCTGTTTGCACCTATATAATGGTGGTCACATTTAGGACAGGCAGGCACTGGGAAAGGTTGTTGGTTTTTTACCACACTCACACATACAGGGTAAGAGAGGCTGCAGACGACATTTGTTTGTACGCTTGCTTATTGGAAATAAACCGCATGAACGATATGCTTGGCTGGACATTGGACTCTTTTGCCGTGCCCGTGCGTAAGATTCGATCTTTCAGTGCCTCAGTGGCGGTTTGATTTTGAGTTTGTTTATCTTCTTTTGATTTCTTGTTTGAGTTAAATTGAAGGAGGACAAATCGCCATTACAAAAGTAAAAAACCCACCTTAATGTGGAGATTTATGTCGATGGACTTTGTGGAAGCTTGGATCACTTACACGAAGGAGGATTGTGGAGTATGTTGTTGAAAACCACGTCGTTGCCTGGAAAGACGGTGGCACACGGACATCACACAAAGCTGTTCAACAGTCGGTATGTGAAAAATGTTTACTATGAAGCTGTGTTGGAAGATGGCTTAGCTATTGGAGCGTTGGATTCATTGTTTCACTGCACGAGGTTGAATATTAGATGTTTTAAAGGATTTTGAGGGACTTTGGACTGGAGGATGTGTAGCGGTTGCGCAATACCTCGACAGAGACATTCACGTCATTCATTCATAAGAAAGCTATGTCATTGAAGCGTCCCAATGCAACAAATTATGTTTCTACTTGCTACTTGTGAATGAATTGAGTGAAAGTTAAGCTGGACTTAAAAGGGATTTGAGAACAAAGAAACAATGTCTCAACAATCTAGCACATCAAGAGTGAAGAGCGACGCTATGTCTACGCACTCTGCAAAACGAAGCGGCAAGTTCACCGAAAAAGGGTTGGCATTTTATGCAAAAACGTGCCAAGAAAAGAGGTCTTTGAAATGCAAGCAAGCTAAGAAGTACATGGAACAAATTTGTGTCTTGATGGAATCCACTGATAATGTGAACTCTGTGCAATCTCAGTTGGGAAAATGCATTAAGTGTTATGAGGAAGCTAACGACATGCATGAATCCTTCTTGAATTTGAATTTGCCAGAGAGTGAAGTTCAAAGACAAAATAAGTATTTTCATACAAAAATGACCATGTTCTGTGATTTCACTGAAGAAGTAAAGGGCTGGTTGTCTGAAGCTGCTCACCCATATGTACCATCAGTTGATATCGATGCTGAACATCCTGACAACCAAAGTGTAATTTCTGATGGGATTAATCCTGAAGACAGTGCATCTAACATCTCATTTGTTAAGGAGAATAATTCCAGATTACACTCTCAAGTATCAAGAGTATCCTCAACTTCATCTGCAAGGATAAAAGCAGAAGCTGATAAGGCAGCACTTATGGAACGCATGACTGCATTAAAAAGGAAACACTTGTTAGAAGCCAAAGAAGAGGAATTAAGGAAGGAAAAGGAACAGTTGGCTCTGGAAACCGATCTTGCTGCAGCCAATGCTAAACTTCATGTGCTGGAAATGAATTCAAAGTGTGGTTCTAAAGGATCTGACAGAATGAACTCCTATTATGAAAGGAACAAGCCAAGAACAGGCTGCCTGAATCCTCACGCTGATCATTTCATTCAAGAACACAGTAACATAAAGAATATTCACAGTGAATCTCACCCTGAGTCACAGGCTCTGATTGTCAGACCTAAAAAAGTACAACAAACAGACACCAGACTTGCAACAAGTGACACCCAAACACAAAGGACACCAATGGTTCATGATGCTCAACAAATAGGACGGCAATCCCATCTTAACCCAGCATGCAATGATAACACCCAGAATGATATTGTGAGCATTATGCAACGACAGAACGACATCACCACATTGTTGGTTCAGCAAAATTTAGCATCTGCTTTGCCAATGAGAAATATTCCTGTGTTTGATGGTGACCCTCTTCAGTTTCAAACTTTTATTAGAGCTTTTGAAAACTGTGTAGAAGAAAAGACTAATAATATGAGTGATTGCTTGAACTTTTTGGAGCTGTACACCAGGGGTCAGCCAAGAGACCTGGTGAAAAGTTGTCAGCACCTGCCTCCTCAGCAGGGATACCAAAGAGCTAAATCCCTTCTTGCAGAACATTTTGGTAATGAGCACAAAATCGCCTCTGCTTATATGGACAAGATTCTTACATGGCCTCTCATTAAGCCAGAGGATGTGAAAGCACTACAATCATTTTCTCTGTTTCTACGAGGTTGTTCGAATTTAACACAGCAAATTATGTATATGAAGGAGTTGGACATGCCATCCAACCTCAGAAGCATTGTGATGAAATTACCTTATAAGCTAAGGGGAAAATGGAGAAATGTTGCATGTGATCTGCAGGAGCAAAGTGGAGACCGGGCTGTATTCACTGACCTTGTGACATTTATTGAAAGACAAGTAAGAATTGTCTCTGACCCTCTATTTGGTAACATACAGGATTGTCAACCTACCAGCTATATTAAAGCCTTCAATGCTGGTCATGCAAAGCAGAGAAGAACTGGAAGCACTTTTGCAACCAGTGTCAGTTCAGTAAAAGAAGGAGATAAGATCTACATTGACGATAAGATCAAGTCCTCCTCTGCCCAAAGTAATCTTAAATGCTGTTTATTCTGCCAACAGTACAATCACGCTCTGGATAAATGCTCACGGTTTAAGTTGAAGATGCACCAGGACAAGATAAGTTTCATAAAGGAAAATGGAATTTGTTTTGGTTGCTTAAAAGTTGGTCACACAAGCAAAGACTGTAGGAGTCGTTTGGATTGTAGTGTGTGTCACCTGAAGCACCCATCAGTCCTTCACATTGAGGGAAAGGGTACATCATTCAAAGAAGCACAGGAGTCTGTGAGCCTTCCACTGAGTGTGTCAACTGGACAACAGACATGTGGTCATATAGGGGCCGGTGAAGAGGATGATGCTGTCTTCTCAATTGTTGCAGTTCAGGTTAAAAGCAAGAGGAGTAATACAGTGGTTCAGACCTACGCGTTTTTGGATCCTGGGAGTTCAGGTACTTTCTGCACTGTTGATTTGGCAAGGAGACTAGGCCTAAGAGGAAAACCAGCAAACATTATATTAAGGACAATGGGTCAAAAGAAAATTGTGAGTACTACTGTTTTGTCTGGTTTAGCAGTGTCTGGCATGGATACTAATGATTTTATTGGGTTGCCTAATGTTTTAACTCAAAAGATTATGCCAGTGTCAAAGTTGAACATTCCACAACAAGAGGATGTGGCTAAATGGTCTTACTTGAGGAACATAAAGCTTCATAATGTGGATGCAAATGTGGATTTGCTCATTGGAACAGATGCAGCAAAGGTGATGGAACCCTGGGAGCTGATTAACAGTCAAGGTGAAGGAACATATGCAGTTCGAACAAGAGTTGGCTGGGTAATTAATGGACCGCTTCGAGGTGGAGGTAGCAATAGAGTAAAGACTGGCTGCTCTGTTGTTACAACCAATCGTATTTCTGTGGAACATCTGGAGGAAATGCTCATTAAACAATATAACCATGATTTTAACGAAAAAACATCAGAGGAGCAATTGGAAATGTCAAGAGAGGACGTTAAATTCATGAAGATTGTGAGTAGTACAGCAGAATTGAAAAATGGACATTATTGCATTGACTTACCTTTCAGAGAAGATCCTGTCTTACCAAATAATCGCTGTGTTGCTGAACAGCGCCTCCAAGGTTTGAAGAGGAAGTTTGAGAGGAACGATAAGTTTGAGGAGTACACCTCATTTATCAGTGATATGTTGGTTCAGGGCTATGCTGAAGTGGTACCCGTTGACCAACTGGAACAAGAGAATGGAAAAGTCTGGTACATCCCCCATCACGGAGTACATCACCCCGCTAAAGGAAAGCTGAGGGTTGTGTTTGACTGTGGAGCCAAATACAAAGGAACATCACTAAACTGTCAGCTCTTGCAGGGTCCAGATCTCACCAACTCTCTAATTGGGGTCCTCATTCGGTTCAGGAAAGAACATGTTGCTGTCATGTCTGACATCCATGCCATGTTTTATCAAGTACAGGTGCCTGATAAACATGTGAACTTTCTTCGTTTTCTTTGGTGGCCTAATGGCAATATTGATCAAGAACCAGTGGAACATCGAATGAAGGTACACTTGTTTGGAGCTGTATCGTCCCCAATTTGTGCAAATTATGCCTTGAGAAGAACTGCAGAGGACAATGTGTTGGATTTTCCAGATGAAGTGATCAGTACAGTTCGTCATAATTTCTACGTGGACGACTGCCTGAAATCCATATCCTCAGAAAGAGATGCAATTCAAATTGCAAAGGACTTGACTGTGCTCTGTGACAAAGGTGGATTTAGTCTCAGAAAATGGGTGACTAATAGCCGTTCTGTGTTGACGTCAATCCCAATTAACATCAGAGCAAACAAAGAGTTAAAGCAAAGTCTGGCCGCTTTAAATAATGCAAAAATCAAAGGTGCTTTGGTTCAAGATGGGATTAAGTGGAGCTTTAATACACCTACAGCCTCACATCAAGGCGGTGTTTGGGAGCGTCTGATCCGCTCCGTAAGAAGCATACTCACCTCGGTTCTCGGGCAGCAGGTTTTGGACGATGAAGGCCTGCAGACGCTGTTTTGTGAGGTAGAGGCAATACTTAATGACAGACCCATTACAAAGGTCTCAGATGACCCTAATGACCTTGAGGCCCTCACACCAAACCATATTCTTCTGTTAAAAGGAAAACCCATCTTCCCACCAGGACTCTTCGCACAGAGTGACCTGTATATCAGGAGAAGATGGAAGCAAGTACAGTACATCACTGAACTTTTTTGGAAAAGATGGACATTCGAATACTTACTTTTAATGCAGGAAAGGCAAAAATGGGCTATACCAAGAAGAAGTTTCTCTCCTGGGGATATTGTCATCATTGCTGTTGCCACGACACCGAGAGGATCCTGGATGATGGGCCGAGTTCTGAGTACAAAGTCAGACTCCAAAGGATTGGTTCGCTCTGTGCTCCTCCAAACTAAGACCAGTGTCTTGGAGCGACCTATAACGAAGATCTGTCTGCTTCTGGAGGCCACAGTGTAGCATCATGGACATATATTCTTTCTTTTCCCTCTTCTCTTCTATTTTCCTTCTGTTTTGTTTCTTTTCCAGACAGCCACGGGAAGAAGACCAGAAGACTTTATGTATTATAGTTAGGGCATAGCTAGAGAATAGCTCCGTTACAAGAAGAAAAGTAATTGTGGGTTTACACATTTCACAATTAGGGGCCGGAGTGTTGGAGCTATTTCCTTGTTTTGTAATTTAACTTAACAATTAATTACTTTATTTTGTTTCACCTTAAATAATTTGCATGATGATTTTATTGATTTAGATACAGAATATTAATGTTATTATTTTGGTTAATTTGAGTATTTTTTGGGACTTTTATTTTGAAAGTATTGAGCACCTGTTTGCACCTATATAATGGTGGTCACATTTAGGACAGGCAGGCACTGGGAAAGGTTGTTGGTTTTTTACCACACTCACACATACAGGGTAAAAGAGGCTGCAGACGACATTTGTTTGTACGCTTGCTTATTGGAAATAAACCGCATGAACGATATGCTTGGCTGGACATTGGACTCTTTTGCCGTGCCCGTGCGTAAGATTCGATCTTTCAGTGCCTCAGTGGCGGTTTGATTTTGAGTTTGTTTATCTTCTTTTGATTTCTTGTTTGAGTTAAATTGAAGGAGGACAAATCGCCATTACACAACATGAGAGTGTGTGTGTGTTGCTGTAGTGCTGGATATCAGTCATGTGATCATCACGGCCCAATCACAGCAGCCGTACTGATACTCAGATCTACAGCACTCTCACTCATGAGATATGGATTAAATATTGGAAACATGATGAAAGCAGAAGATCCAGATCTACAGGAGTGACGTTTACTGACTATTGACCGGTAAGATCCTCAGAGAGTCAAAACACCGGAAGAATGGAAAGAGTGTGTGAGTGAAGGTGTTTGTGAATGTGTGTAGATGTGTGTTAGTTACAGGATCAGAGAACGACACTGTTCCTCCGTCATAGTCCAGATTCACTCTCACACGATCAAGATCCTGTTCAACATGAAAACTAGAACCTGGAGGAGGCCATCCGTACGACACACTCCAGACATCAGTGTTGAAGAAATCATCTCCCTTCCTCTGGTTTGATGCTGTAGTTACTCCAAGAGTCCAGAGTTCACTCTCTTTAACCTCCACATCCCAGCAGTGTGTTCCTGAGTTAAAACCCTCTGAACCCAGAACACAGCGACCGAGTCAAATCTCTCTGGATTATCAGGAAGAGTTTGATTGTTCCCGCGGAGTCTCACACTGGTCAGATCATCAGACAGGACGAGATCTGGATTTGCAGTGTTTGGATCCAGAATCACAGGAGCTGATGAGACACAATTAACACATGCTTTTATTCTGATCTTCATATAATGAACCCAACACAGATTATTATGAATTATGACACTCGTCCTGTTGATCAAACTTTCCTCTGATCACTGTCAGTGCTGTTATTAGTTTCACACTCGTTATTATCATCAGCGTTTAACGGCATCAACTACAAACATTAAATATGAGATTCAGACATTTGTGTCCATCAAGAGAAACTGATACTTTAGGAAAGTTAAAATAATAAATCAATGAGATCTGTTGAGATTTATGCAGTAGATGTAAAACTGTAAGTGTGTGTCTGATGTTCAGCAGCTTCTGATCCTCTTCATTTTATTGCCTCTTACAGTCTGTGAATTGCTGTAGATTCTACAGCAAAATTCTACAGCAATTTATTGTTTTATCATTTTACAAGTTATTACTGTAATTCGCAATGCATTGTGGGTCAAAAAGAGTATTACAGTTGTTAACAGTATATTGCCCTGTCAACTGTAAATTGATTTACAGGTAAGAGGTGTTTTCACTGTAGTTCATACGGTTTTACAACAATTTACTGTGATGTGGCATTATGGGATTGCGCGGGCTGAATACAGGTTTGAAAACTGGTGGACTAGATAGAGCAGGGCAAGAAGAGTTGAAGATAAAAGGCACTATTTACTCAATTTTTGGTAAGTTATCTTAAATTTACGTCCATAAATATTACAATCTAATGTATTACTTAATGCTGTTTAAGCGATTTATATTTTGAACAGAATTCATAACATAGGCATGTCAGATGCAATTAATTTATCGACTTAACAACTGCGTGTTATCAGGACATTTAGTGGGATGTAAAAGTGTTTGATTCCAATATTTTTTTCCCGAAACGTTACGTTTATTTAGTAAAGGAATGTGTCTTTAATTTTAAATTTCTTGTTTCAGGCGAGGCATAGAATCGCGACGGGGCGCGCCATAACTGTGGTGAGACGAAGCTGGACTGTTACAAGGTAAAACTTATGGACGAATGCTGAAGTTTGTTACAGTTTTATTCGCATTTGCTCTCAGAGTATTTTTAGAGCATTTACAGTTTGGCAGACAAGACAAATCCACTGAAGTGTTGGTGAGACAAAACTATACGCTAGTGCAGTTAGCTTTCTTGACGAAAAACATTAGAATAGGCTATGATATTAACATCGTTGGATGCTGCTATTTTCTCATTTATTTCACCAGTTTTGATTTCTTATTAAAAGCATGTAAAACTACTCGGTTACTTACGTAACCTCAGTTCCCTGAGTTAGGGAACGAGTATTGCGTAGCTGTACGCAGTGGGGAAACTCCTTTTCCTCGATTTACTGAAGCCTTTATGTAAAGCGCATTTGCAGCTGCACAACATGAGCGTCTGGCTCGCTCATAGGCTGCGCTGCGGCAACTGCACATCCAATGGCGCGGCCGCCTCTGACGTGCGACCAATGAGATCACTCTGCGTCATACACGTCAGAGCCCGCCAAGGGGGCGTGACCTCAGTCTATAATTGTCCCCGAATTCGCCATTATAGCAGGTTTAACGACTGAAGCGACAACTTGCCATGTTACTATAGTGCGGCTGGCTACGCAATACTCGTTCCCTAACTCAGGGAACTGAGGTTACGTGAGTAACCGAGTAGTTCCCTTTCGAACGGTCACTTCGTATTGCGTAGCTATACGCAGTGGGGACGCCATGCAAAACGCCGCACTGAGTAACTGGCTGCCACTGCAACTCAGGACCCCTGAGCATACAGAACAAGCCATAACCGCATAATTATGTATAAATAGACCAGACACCGTCAGGTCTAAAATAGTACACATCAGTTAGAAATAACCCAACATACTACACCAATGAACCCAGACACTGTCGGGGTTATTAGTAAATTAACATATAACCAGTCAAGTGGGTTTATATATGAAATTATAACCGGCCAAAGCGGGTTTTATATATGTATGGAATATAACCGGCAAAGCGGGTTTTATATATGTCATATAACCGGCCAAAAGCGTGTTTTATATATATACCGGTATATATATGTCAATATAACCGGCAACAGCGGGTTTATGCATGAAATACAACCGGCCAGCAGCGGGTTTTATATATACAGTATATGTGAATGTGATTGTGCACAGTAATATATGACAAGACCGGCCACCGACGGGTCTTAATCATACCGAAAGCACCTTCGCCTGCAGGGAAGGCACTTCCATATTATAGAAACTCATAAATGTGGAAGGCGAGGACCAGCCGGCCGCATCACAAATATCACTAATGGGAATGCCAGATGACCAAGCCCATGACAAGGCCATACCTCTGGTCGAATGGGCCTTGATGCCTATAGGGCAAACTTGACCCGCTGTGGTATAAGCCATAGAAATAGCATCCACTATCCATCTAGACAGTCTTTGCTTAGTGACTGGATCCCCCTTGGATCTACCACCAAAGCAGACAAAAAACTGTCCTGATTGTCTAAAAGACGCAGAACGCTCCAGATAGATTCTCAGCGCTCTGATAGGGCAGAGAAGATTAACCTCTCCATCCTCTGCAGAAGGAGGGAGGGCTGATAATGTCACCACCTGTGCTCTGAACGGTGTTGAGAGCACTTTAGGAACGTAACCATGTCTGGGCTTGAGGATGACTCTGGAGTCATCTGGACCCAACTCCAAACATGCAGGGCTCACAGAGAGTGCTTGCAGATCTCCCACTCGCTTGATAGATGCCAACGCCATAAGGAGAGCGGTCTTCAGCGAGAGGGGTTTTAGATCAACCGATTGGAGCGGTTCGAAAGGCGGACCTTTCAGAGCCCCCAGGACCGTGGAGAGGTCCCAAGGCGGCACAGACGGAGGTCTGGAGGGGTTCATTCTCCTCGCACCTTTCAGGAATCTTACGACCAGGTCGTTTCTTCCCAGTAACTGGCCAGCCGTCAGAACATGATGTGCTGCTATGGCTGCCACATACACTTTGAGCGTGGACGGGGAGCGACCCGCGTCCAGCAGCTCCTGTAAGAATGAGAGAACCACAGATATCTCACATGACTCTGAGTCAGCCTGATTTTTCGAGCACCAGCTGGTCGAGCACGGAGCAGAGCTTACATATCAACTGTCTGGAGATGAAAGCAGTTGGGTTTGCCCTGAAGGCATTTCTGTCGAACCTCAGAGGTCACCAGGTCTTAGTCCGCACAGACAAATACGTCTCTGAGAGCAGCGCATATCTCGGGCGTCCAGAATGTGGGCGCGGATATGCTTTCACGGGGCAACACTCCCCTCGGCGAGTGGTCCCTGAACCCTGAGTGGTCCCTGAGTGGTCTGTGGGTTCAGGGACCACTCGCCGAGGGGAGTGTTGCCCCGTGAAAGCATATCCGCGCCCACATTCTGGACGCCCGAGATATGCGCTGCTCTCAGAGACGTATTTGTCTGTGCGTCTGTGGGTTCAGGGACCACTCGCCGAGGGGAGTGTTGCCCCGTGAAAGCATATCCGCGCCCACATTCTGGACGCCCGAGATATGCGCTGCTCTCAGAGAGCTCAGGTTAGTTTGTGCCCATAAGAGGAGGTCATCTCTCGCCATCGCATGCAGGTTTCCTGACCTGATGCCCCCCTGGCGATTTATGTAGGCCACCACTGATGTATTTGTCTGTGCGGACTAAGACCTGGTGACCTCTGAGGTTCGACAGAAATGCCTTCAGGGCAAACCCAACTGCTTTCATCTCCAGACAGTTGATATGTAAGCTCTACTCCGTGCTCGACCAGAGGCCGGATGCAGGCATGCCCTCGTCCAGCGCTCCCCAACCCAGGTTGGACGCATCTGTAAGAACCACTTTCCTCCTGGAAATTGTTCACATTGTCACCCCCTCGTGGTACCAGTTCTGAGCCCGCCAGGGAATCAGGGTTCTTAAACAACCATGATTCACCATAACGCGCAAGCTGCCTGACTGCCATGCATGAGTTGGCACACGGCGTTTCAGCCAATGCTGCAGCGGGCGCATGCGCAGTAATCCCATGCGGAGTACTGGCGACGCTGCTGCCGTGAGACCAAGCAGTTTCTGAAATTTCTTCAGTGGCGCGCGCTCGTGCGCTCTGAAAGTGCCTGCAAGCGCTCGCACCGAGAGCGCGCGCTCTGGTGTGAGTCGCGCTGTCATAGCTCTCGAGTCTAAAACTGTGCCCAGAAAGATCACGCTCTGGCTGAGGGTTAGTTTGCTTTTTGAAACATGGATTGTGAAACCCAGGCATTTTAGATGGCCGAGAATCAAATCCCTGTGAGCTAAAAGCTCGATTCTCGACTGTGCCAGCACCAGCCAGTCGTCGAGATAATTTAACACGCGCACTCCCTGATGTCTCAGAGGAGAAAGCGCTGCATCCACACACTTCGTGAATGTACGGGGTGCCAACGATAGACCGAACGGCAGAACAGTGTATTGATAAGCCTGGCCCTCAAAGGCGAATCTCAAGAATGGCCTGTGACGAGGATTTATTTGAATGTGAAAATAAGCATCTTTCAGATCCATTGTGACAAACCAATCCCCCGGGCGCACTTGCGCGAGGATATGTTTGATCGTTAACATTTTGAACGGCCGTCTCATGAGAGCTTTGTTCAAATGTCTCAAATCTAGAATGGGTCTGAGACCGCCGTCTTTTTTCGGAATCAGAAAATAGCGGCTGTAAAAACCCATATGTTTTAGCGCGGGGGGGACTAATTCTATCGCCCCTTTTGCTAATAGATTCTGATCTCCCTCGAACAGGACCGGAGATAACTGAGCTGGCGAGAGTGAAGCACGCGGGGACGTGGCCGGGGTGCGTTCACAAACGTCCGTGCTCTCTGGATGCCGTTGGCTGCGGCGCTTCTTCTTCCTCGGCTGTAAGTTTGTCGCTGAAGGAGTAAAATCTGCTATAATGGCGAATTTGGGGACTATTATAGACTGAGGTCACTTCCCCTTGGCGGGCTCTGACGTGTATGACGCAGATGAGGCGCCCGCGCCATTGGATGTGCAATTGCCGCAGCGCAGCCTACAGTATGAGCGAGCCAGACGCTCATGTTCTAGCTGTGCAGCTGCCAATGCGCTTTACATAAAGGCTTCAGTAAATCGAGGAAAAGGAGTTTCCCCACTGCGTATAGCTACGCAATACGAAGTGACCGTTTGAAAGGGAACCAGTGTTTAACAAAGGCCTGCGTCATAACTAAATTTAACGCAAAGCAATTTGCTGCGAACAATGATATAGGAATATGCCTATTCGCCTTTGCTCTCGAGAGAGTATTTTTTAGAGCATTTGCAGTTTGGAAGACAAGACATAATTATTAAAGTGCTGTTGAGACAAAACTACATACAGTAAATACGCATGTGCAGTTAGCTTCGCTGATGAAAATATATGATTTTAACATCATTGGATGCTGCTATTTTCTCATTTATTTTACTAGTTTGAATTTCTTATTGAGAGCATGTAAAACCAGTGTTTAACAAATCCCTGCATCATAACTAAATTCAAAATGACTGGCAAAAGATTTGAAAGTTCATTTTATTTTCTGTTCAAAGTTCCCATAGTTATCGTTTTCTTAATATAACTTGAACCTAAATCTAAATGATAAATTTATCACTGTAAATTGTGTCAACATGAGAGCAATACCATTGTAGGTTTTACTAAGCATATGAAAGGTCACAGTAATGTTCCAAACTGCTGTTTTACCTGTGGTGTACCTGACTGTTCCTGTGCATTTACAAAATTTTCATCTTTTAAGTCTCATCTATATAGAGACCATACAGGTTATCAGAAGTCTCGTTAAGGTGCCAGATTTGACCAAATAGACACAACACTGATTTGCCAGATTGGATATTGTCATTTCACATGTACAACTCTGAATGACTTAATTAGGCATTTAAAAGGCCATAGTGATGAGGGCAGGGAAATAAAATGCCCCTTTAAGAGTTGTGAGAGGACATTTAGTGTAAAATCCACATTTGCATCTCATATCTCAAGAACACACAAAAACAGTCCACCTGAGCTTCTAAATGAAGCAGTTTTTGCAAACCCGCCACAACATGTGTGTCAGCCCTGTACATCTTAAGATAAGTGTGAGGGGCCTGAACCATGTGAGGTCTTTGAAAGTGTAGATGAAGATTATTTTCTGAAGAATTTGACTGTTTTATTTGAAACCTCAAGCAAAGCTTCTTTTACCTTCATCTGTAATTCAGACCATCACTGAGGAAGTCCAAGGAATTCATGATCTGGCCCAGGCAAGCGTCTACACAAATCTTAAGGACAAATTGTCAGAACTTGGGGTGTCTAGTGACGCAATAATTAATGTTATTGAAGACCTCAAAAAGAATGATTGCTTAAGGCAGGCAATTATATGTTGCATACAGATCAATGTCGCAAGACAGTCTTTAAAAACTCCTTCAATTACGTGGAGCCAATACCTTTGTATTTAGGTACCAATGACTCTGGGAAAGAATGCTTTGCCCAGTACGTGCCTATAAAGGAAACTCTTAATGCCCTTTTTGAATCAGAGGATTTCAAAAAGCAATATGAACTATCTCATTCTCGACTACCGAAAAAAATATGTGTTTGAGGACATTTGGGATGGACATAATATTGCCAATAATGCCTCATTTAAAACAGACAAATCATCTATGGCCTTTATTCTCTATCAAGATGCTTTCGAGGTTGTAAATCCTTTAGGATCAGGTCGAAAAAAAAACACAAGATTTTGGCAGTATATTTGACACTTGGTGACATTTTACCATACAACAGGTCCAATATTGATCAGATGCAGCTTGTTCTTCTCTGGGAACAAAATTTTTTTGGACAGGATGTTGTTTTTAATCAATTGATTAAAGACCTAAAAGACCTAGAGGAGTGTGGCATTGCACTGAAGGATGGTAAAGTTATTAAAGGGACTCTGTGTGCAATAGCAGGAGACAATCTGGGGTCACACAGTATAGCAGGAGTACTTTTTTTTGTAAATTTTGTGACATAGACAGACAAACATTTGAGTGTAGTCCATGGTCAGCTGGTTCAAAAAGAACAAAGCTGTCATATCAGCAGCACATTGAAGACCTAAGAGAAAGCAACAGAGAATCTGTGTGTGGAATAAAATTTGACTCCGTATTCAACCAGCTGCTTTACTTTCATATCTGCCAGCCTGGTCTCCCACCATGTCTAGGTCATGACCTTTTTGAGGGTGTTGTTTCCTGTGACTTGGCATTGTGCATCAACTACCTGGTAAACAAAGAAGTATTTCACATATGAAGAACTGAATAGAAGGATAAGTCAGTTTACTTACCTTGGAAATGAAGCAGATGACAAACCTCCACAGTTTTGTCCAAATAGTGATAAGTTAAGTGGGCATGCAGTACAAAATTGGTGTCTGTTGAGACTTCTCCCTTTGTTGATTGGAGACAGGATAAAAAAAACAAATGAAAATAGTGTGTGGAAGTTGATTTTGCTCCTAAGAGAAATAGTTGTGCATGTGTGTTCACCAGCTATTACTCCTGACCAGGTTGCTTATTTGGGTGTCCTCATCGAAGAATACATCCAGTCTAGAGTGGAGTTATTTCCAGAGTTTAACCTTAAACCAAAACACCACTATCTTTGCCACTATCCAGAGCTTATAATCCAATTTGGACCTCTGATCCGTCTTTGGACTCTGAGATTTAAAAAGTAAGCACACTTACTTCAAACAGTGTGCAAGAAAATTGCACAACTTTAAAAACCTGTGTGCTACTTTAGCAGAGAGACATCAGCTCTTACAAGCATACTTAAGTGCTGGGACTCTTTTTCCACCTGTAGTTCAGGTGGGAAGAGGAGATGAATTTTATGCTGGTGACTACAATGACAGCATTAAGGCAGCAACTTTAGCATTCAATTTCACTCATGACTCCACTGTAGCTGCAAATGAAGTCATCTACAAAGGCACCAAGTACAAAAAAAACATGTATGTTGCACTAAAACAAGACGAAGAAGGTCTACACATGGGTGAGATTAAGCTGATTTTAATTCATTGTAATGATTCCATCTACTTTGTTGTGAGGAGGCAGCAGGCTGTGGAGCTTGTTGATATGGGTATTCATTTTCTAACAGAGACAGTTCAAGATTCAGTTCAAACTACATGTGTGTAAAGCAAGAGAATCACCTTGATTATTATCCTTTAGCGCAGTACAAAATGAATGACATACCAGTGATTATTTTTCATCACTCTCTCCCAGATTTGTAGAAACATGTCCGCATTAGGGGAGGATGTACGAGATGCTGTGTTGGCAGTCCTACCTGGGCTGCAAGAGGAGAAACTACTGTCTCTCCTGAACAAGTTGGCAAGCATAGGAGTTGAGTCCAAATCTGACCTGCAGTTAGTTAAAGAGGAGGATCTGCCTGATCACATCATGCCAATACAGTGTCGCCGCCGCCTCAATGCTTGGAATGTAGAAGGTATGTCATGGTCATCTTCCTCATCATTACTGCAAAAGTATGGTTGGTTTGGAACAACATGAGGATGAGTAAATGATGTCAGAATTTTCATTTTTTTTAGTGAACTGTCCCTTTAAGCAAGGACCCTAATGACTTGCATTGTATGAATGTAAACATCACAATTACAAAAAAATATGTGTTCTGCGGAAGACATTAAGTTGCATTTGAGACAACATAAGGGTAAATAATGAGATAATCATTTTTGAGTACTTTTTATTTTTGGTAACTACTTCAGTGTTAATTGTGTGTGGATGCTGAGCTGTATCAGGCTTTTTTTTTTTCAGACCAAACAAGTTGTGTCAAAGTGACACCTCTAGAATCCACACAAATAGTCTTTGATACCACAATGAAGGACTTTCCATCATCAAATTCTAGTTCCTCATGCACACCAAGTGTCTCCAGCACAGACAGTTCCAGTACAACAGTGGACTTAAAGGCAGGGTAGGTAGAATTTTTTTTTTCCAAATTTGTTTAAACTGTCTTTATATATCAATGCATAATTAAAATGTAAGTGCTCTGGAAAAGAAATTATAAAAATCGAGTGTCTGTAATCCTCTCAGGACTGTAATAAACACAGCTCATTATTCCATTCGGGACGAAAGAAATGATTGGCTGGGGCGACTGTCACTCTCCCTCGCTACCATGGATACCACCTCTGCTGATACAGGAGCAGCCCAAATGCGCGCACCCGTTTGAAGAGGCACGGAAGCTAGTAATAACAATTATGGCAGAGAAAGAACAGTCAAAATTCTCAGTACCTGCATATAGAGGCAGCGAAGTCAAACAAGTTAAAAAAAGGAAGACAGTATTTGAAAAGGCTATGAACAAAAAGTCTTTGGATAAATAAAGAAATCATACGAGAGTCAATATCGGCGTGGCTTTCCAGCGGTGGCGACAACTGAGGGATCTGAAGGGGCTGAAAAGTGACTCCATGATGGCTTTATTTCTGCTGGACAGGTAATCTTGCTGTTTTCATTTTGATGGCATTTATTTTTTCATGAAGCATGTATCACTAGCACACGTAGCTACCTAATATAGCTACCTAACGTTATGTAGCATAACTAACGTTACACTGGCTTAGCTATGACAGTGTAACTTTGGTGTCGACTGGTATAACGTTACTGTTAGTGAGCCAGGGTTGAGACGATAAATAAGCAATAGGCCTATCTGCAGTTGAAAGCTGTTTTGTTTAATTTCGCCAAATCTAACTTTAGGTTAAAAAGTTTAGGGGATCTATTTTTATACCTAGCTTTACCCTCTGCCTAAACTTTGTTCCTATGTTCACCGTGAACTCTACCTGCTCCGTTTTTTCACGTTTGGGTTGTTGTTATATGCTCTACATATGTTTACCTATGTCTTTATGTTGTATCTGTATGTGTTATACAATATATGTTGTGTGTGTGTGTTAGATTATCTTGTGTCTGCAATGCAGTTGTGAGAAGGTGTTTGAGTGTATGTTACTCAGTTTATCTGTAAACAATCTTATGTTATGAATCTTACAAATTCACCTTCATCACAGTGTAACTGATAGTAACGGCAAACGTGTATCAATTAAGCTATTTATAGCTTTGCCTTATATTGAGTTTGATTCCGTTACGAGCTAGTAAAATATTTTAAACTTTACCAGTTTCGATATGCGAGCTTGATAGTGAGTACTAACAGCCATGTTAATTGTTTATATTCATACTGATAAAGTTAGTTGTTTTATTACTTGTGATTCTGACATGCCACTACATGCACTGCGCTCCTCTCTGCTCGGCGCTGGTAAACGCGTCCGATAATTTTTATCCAGACATCAATAGCTGTATTAGTATCAGAGATAGGTCTACTGACCTTCATTCATAAAAAGATGCCATTAAACAAGTATTTAAAATATACTGTCTTTATGTTGTCTCTGCATTCATTTGTAGATTAGCTGTGAAATTATTACATTATAAAATATATAAACTAATATAAACATAAAAATGTTTGTTTGTAGAATGTTTGAAATGTCAATCTCAAGTGCAATGCCAATTGCAACCTCCCTCGCTCACTCATACAAAGTCAATTATTCATCTTGGCAATATTTGCTATGTGTATGGCTGTTTGTGATGTTTTGCTAAGTAGGCTATATGACTGTTAGTGGGGGTTTACCCTAACTACTTGTCTTGCTGGTTATATTGATATTGATTTGATCTTAAAGAAAAGAATAAACAGTGCTGGTTTTCCTGGCATTTTGGTAAAGACAGGTGTTATCTGAAACCGTATTCTCTGTTGGGTTCCATCATGACTATTAGTTTGTGTAGTACTACACTTTGTGTGTTCTCTGCTTTCCATCTTCATTTTGGAGTAAAGAAATGTATGCAGGGTTTAAAGGGGAAGGTTTTTTTTCTCCTCTCCAATCTTTACTTCCCCGTAGATTATCTTTCAGTCGGTACACTTGTTTAAAGATGGGATGGGGGGGCCCGTACGTACCTTCGCTTTGGGCCCCCAATTTGCTAAATCCGCCACTGGTACTTACATTTTAATTATGCATTGACATATAAAGACAGTTTAAACAAATTTGGAAAAAAAGTATTTTTGGGGATTTCTACCTACCCTGCCTTTAAGTGTATGGCCTGAAAACTTTGAAGTTCCCTGGAATGGGATGCCTTCTGGTATTAAACCAACATTACTTGTTGTTTTCCATTTTTATTAATGACTTGCCACTCTGCTGTTCAGGATGTAACATTCATCTTTATGCAGATGATACAATTATATATTGCTCTAAATTGAATATTTCTGACATAAATTATTCATTACAACATGATTTTGATTCTGTACAGCGGTGGCTGTCATTTAATAGACTCCTGCTGAATAAATCAAAATCTTATTGTATGCTTTTTCAGAAGAAAGATAGAAATAATCTTAATCTGCATTTTCTGGATTCTTCTACTCTAGAGCTAACCGAAAAATTTAAATATCTCGGTGTTTGGCTAGAAAATGATCTTTCATTCAAAGCTCATATACACGCGCTTAACAACAAACTTAACTTTCGTCTTAAAACATTATATCAATCGATAGACTGCTTTAACTTTCAGGTTAGGAGAAGAATAGTCTCTCAGTTGTTGCTACCTATACTGGACTATGTATGGAGCTAGAAATGTGTCTTTATTACATGCGAGAAAATAAATGATCTGAGAGAAAAAAAAAAGTTTGAGAGAAAAAGTTATCACACTGATAGCAAAAAAGCATTTCATGAGAGAAAAAATAATATTTGAGAGAAAGTTTTCATACCAATAGCAAAAAATAATATTTGAGACTAAAAAAAGTTTTGAGAGAAAGTATTTTCTCATAGAACATAAAAAAATATAAATTTGAAATTTTTAAAATTATTTCTGAGAAAAAAAATCTCTCTCAAAATACTTTGAAAAAAAATCTCAAATATATATTTTTTGCTATCAGTGTGAAAACATTTTCTCTAAAAAAAAAAAAGTGTTTCTCTCAAAACGCTTTTCTTTGCTCTCGATGCAATTTTTGCTCTCGTGTCAGGATTTCGCTGTGAAAATTGTGTCATGGGCGGGGCCACATTCTTTTTTTCCTATTGGAACGTTCCTATTGGCCAGTCGGGTGAGCATCGTCTTGTCTTGGAGTCGAACTGAATCATAATATAACAATATAATCTTCGTCACAACGAACAGATCTTCTTCACTGTCCCTAGAGTTAAGAGAGAAATTGGGAAATATGCTTTCTGTGTTAGAGCCCCTCATGACTGGAACAGTCTTGACGCAGTCCTGCATCTATTCGCTGGCTTACGTCTTTTCCTCTGTTTCGAACTGCTCTGTTAACACATCTTCAGAACACTTGTCTATATTCTAGTATTTCAGATTTAGCATTGATATGTGTCATGTTATGTATGTGTGTATATATGATTGTGTTTGTATATTCATGTATATATATAGTGATGTCAACTTTGTCAGTTATATTGGGGATCATTGTGTTTTATGCTATATGTTACACCAGTTGTTCTCATACTTCTTACACTAAATACCCCTCGTAAAACGCTTGACTTCCAAAGCAACTTCATGCTGAGTCTTAGATTAAAAAGGTTTTATTTAAAATGGTATAAAATAAATTGTGTGTAATGGTATACATACCACAGCTTGGAATCCACTATGACTTACTTTACTTTATCTGTGATGGGGGGGATAGTGAGAGCTTGGGTGTGTGTGCGGGCAGGCGTGGGTGTGCGTGGTGTCTGCATGATGCGTGTGACTGAGTGTGAGTGTATGGTTAAGGTTTTTCTTATATTTTGTATTTTGTATCTACTCTGTTATTTTGCTGTTTAATGTTGTTTTGGACATGATCCTGAGGACCCCCATGAAAACAAGATGTTTCATCTCATGGGGCTGATCCTTTAATAAATGTTCATAAATAAATAAATAAATAAAACAGCCATTGCGCTGGGAAAACGCCCCACAGCTAAAGATCGCAGAGAAATGATAAGAATTGTTGTGGATGAGATGAGACTGTGTTATTTTGCTTAGTGGGATAATAAGCAAACGAGGCGTGTTTACCAGTTGAACATACTTTACTCGGCAACTTTCACATTACAACATCCAGTGCCACTCGCCTGGCTACATCTGTTTACTTCCGGCCCGGCGCTTCCCCTTACTGAGGCATGCTGGGTAATGGAGTTCTTAACTTAACGTATTCATAACATCACATCTTTCCCCCTATAAAGAAATAATATTCACCCCTGTTAAAACATACCCATTTTAAGGTGTTGATATATATATATTTACTTATAATTTACTTGTTTTTTTTGTTTGTTTTTTTCTTACAACTTCCCTTTGTAAACAACAGTTTCAATTTAAACACTTTTTTTTTTTTGCAAACTAGACCCTCTTAACAGTCCATGTTGCTCTTTTGTACAACAATAAACAACAACAAAAACAAACTTATGAGACTTTAGCAACTCTCAATCAACCTCTGCGGTGGCTGAATATGTCGCTTAGGTCTAGACTGTCTTTCAGCAGCTGGCGATTTCGACAGACTGGGAGGTGTTGCAGCAGCTGGTGGCGCAGGCGCCGCTGCAAGATTACTGTCAGTTAACTCCGTAGATTCAGTTGCGTCCTGCTGAACAGTCTCTTGAGCTGTAGTGTCCTTTTCAGTCGGCTGTAGTTGAAGATCTGTGCGGTTCCTCCTCAGAGACAATCCATTCTCCATCTGGATCCTATAGGAGCGTGGAGCAACTTCCTTCTCCACCTGTCCCTTTTGTCTCCATGTTCCTGTAGAGATGTCCCTGAGACGCACCATGTCTCCAGGCTTCAGCATTGGCAGGTGTTTAGCTGTTCGATCGTACAGCAGTTTTTGTTTCGCTTTTTGTTCCTCCTTTACTTTTCTGACTTTGTGTGCGCTTTTGGGTGTAAGCAAATCCTCATTTACTGGTAGGTTAGAGCGAATGCGTCTACCCATCAGCATTTGAGCTGGTGATAGTCCGTTCTGTAGAGGTGCACTCCTATAGATCAGTAGGCTTTTCTGAAAATAATCTCTGTCCTGCGCTTTTTTCATCAAGTTTTTTACTGTTTTCACTGAGCTTTCTGCCAAGCCGTTGGACTTTGGGTAGGTTGGACTCGATGTACAGTGTTGAAACCCCCATTCTTTGGCAAAGGCAGCAAACTCACAGCTGGAAAACTGGGGCCCATTGTCTGAAAACAGTTCACATGGGACACCATGTCTGGCAAAGACAGTCTTGAGGTAACTGATGACTGCCTTGCTTGATATTGACTGCAGCAGCACCGCTCCCAGGCCGTACTGTGACGCATCTGCCGAGACCCTTGTTCTTCTTTCTGGGTCATAAAACTTTAACACGGGCTCTTGTGTCAGGATCTCTTTAAGTTTTACAAAACATTTCTCCTGCTCATGAGACCAGATCCATTCATTCTTCTGTTCGAGAAGACTCCTGAGAGGTGCTGACTGTGCTGACAGCTGTGGGACAAACTTTGCTAGATAGGTGACCATTCCCAGAAAACGTCTGACCTCATCTTTGTTGTTTGGCCTTTCCATATTGTTGATTGCTGATGTTTTTCTTGGGTCAGGCTTCACTCCCTCTTCACTGACAACATCTCCCACAAAGGTAAGCGTTTTCACTCCAAACTCACATTTGTCTTTGTTAAGCTTCAGATTCACTTCTCTTGTCTTGTCTAGCACTTGTCTCAGTCTCTCGCCATGTTCTTCTCGATTCGAGCCCCAGACTATGATGTCATCCATCATGGTCTCCACTCCTGGTATGTGCTCGAAGATCATGTGTATAGTCTTGTGGTAGACTTCAGGTGCTGACAAGATACCATACGGCAGACGAAGAAACCTGTACCTGCCCTCAGGTGTGTTAAACGTGCACAGTTTCGAACTCTCCTCGTCCAGCCTCAGCTGCCAGAAACCTGACGAAGCGTCTAGTTTACTGAACCATTTAGCTCCAGCAAACTGTGCCATGATTTCTTCTCTGGTTGGTAACTTAAAGTGTTCTCTTTTAATTGCTTTGTTTAAGTCTCTTGGGTCCAAGCACGTTCTCAGAGCACCTGTTTTCTTCTGCAAAACAACTAGAGAGCTGACCCATTCAGTTGGTTCGTCTATTTTCTTGATGACCTCCAATTTTTCCATGCGCGCTAGTTCCTCTTTCAGCTTTCCACGCAACGCGAAAGGGATTTTCCTACAAGGATGCACAACAGGAGGCACGCTTTTATCCACACATATTTTGTGTTTTCCAGGTAGACATCCAAGTCCTTCAAAACAGTCTTTATACTCCATGAGTGAGTAATGATCATTTGCCGTATCCGATGTCACGACAAACACTCTTTTGACCAGATTGAGCTTTGTACATGCCTTGAGTCCCAGGATTGGTTGTGCACTCGTATCCACGATCAGTAGCAATGCTCTTATCTGCTGGCCTCTGTGTTTGAAGGTTGCGATGCATCCGCCTTTAACAGGAACACGTTCACCAGTATATCCCGTCACTTTTGTTTTTATAGGATGAATTTCACTTTTCACTGCCAACTTTTTATAGTCTTCAAAAGATAACAGGTTTACATGAGCACCTGTGTCTAACTTGAATGGTATTATTGTCTGATTCACCTCGATTGGCACGATCCATTCCTCTTTTTCTGTTGCATGAGCACGCACCACATCTACAATGAACTCTTCATCCTCATCTTCTTCCTCACCAACTGCGTGAACTTTCTGTTTAAAAGCTGATTTGCAACATCTTGCATAGTGATTGCTCTTTCCACAGTTGTTACAGGATTTACCATATGCAGGACATGATTTTGGCTTGTGACTGCCTCCACATTTACCACATTTGAATTCTGCAGACTTCTCTTTCTGTCCTTTTTGTTTGGTAAATGCTTTCTTTTTCATCTGTTCTTTATGGACTGCATGCACTGTGATTTCACCTCTCCGCAGCTCTTTTGCTTGTGCTCGAGTGGTTTCCACTGCTCTGCACATAGTGACACACTTATCTAATGTAAGTCCAGTCTCTCTGAGCAGTCTTTCTCTGAGTGCATTATCCACTGTGCCACAAACAATCCTGTCTCTCACTAGTGAATCTCTTAGGGTGCCAAATTCACATGTTTTGCTTAGAGTGTGAAGCTCTGCTAAGTACTGATCAAAAGGTATTCCTTGCTTTTGGTCATGGGTGAAAAACTTGTACCTCTCAAAAGTCACATTCTAGGCACAAAGTACTCTTCAAACTTTGTCATTAGCTCTGCTAAAGTCAAATTAGCTTCATCCAGCTGAAAGCTGTTATAGATATCCAAAGCATCTTCTCCCATAACATGCAAAAGGATGTGAGCTTTCAATTTTTCATCTTCACCCCCTGCTCCGCTAGCTGCTAAATATATATTAAATCTTTGTTTAAACCGCTTCCAATTATCAGCAAGATTACCAGTCAGTTGCATGGAAGTGGGTGGACTTAGCCTCTCCATTTACTGAACGTCGTGGTATCAGGACTTCCCCAGCCTTCTCCTGTTGCTGGTTTTCCTCCGATTCGGGCACCAGATCCTCTTCTACTTGTTCGATCTGTCCCTCGTCCCCCGCTTCACTTCCACTGCCACCTGTAGCCATCACACGCCGTAGCAAAAACTTTTAGCATGTTGCCGCGATAGCACGTTACACTCACGCGACCGGAGATTTTTTTTTTCTTTTTTTTTTTTCGTCGTTCTTTCGTGGCAAATCTTCCATCCGTAGCTGCTCACGGCCACTTCTGACACCATGTGTTATTTTGCTTAGTGGGATAATAAGCAAACGAGGCGTGTTTACCAGTTGAACATACTTTACTCGGCAACTTTCACATTACAACATCCAGTGCCACTCGCCTGGCTACATCTGTTTACTTCCGGCCCGGCGCTTCCCCTTACTGAGGCATGCTGGGTAATGGAGTTCTTAACTTAACGTATTCATAACATCACAGAGACTGACAGAGTTAAATCCATCAAAATCACAGTGCTTGATTGTCGTGAAAAAGATCTTTAAACAGAATTCACAAAGCTTTGCTGATGTCCTGGTAGATGGCACAAGAATAGGGACTGGCTATGGATCTCTTTTGACTAACTAAAAACAAGAGTGGAGCATGTTAATCGTGGCTGCTTGTTATCAAGACGCAGGATGCAGAAAAAGACCTCAAATTCATCAGGAAATTGCCCCAGGACCTGCAGAGCAGTATGGTTGTGTGAGATGGCAGCCTGTGTGTCCGCAAGAAGAATCTGAGGAGTCTCTCCAAGAAAAACAAAAAGAAATGAAAGACCTCTACAGTACTGAGGGGCCAGCTGGGGTAGAGAGAGGACATCTCAGTCAGTTAATGAAGGCAACATACTACCTACAACGGAAATCCATCAATGCCTGCCCACCACCATCGATTGCTGACTTGAAAAATGACTGGCCTTATCTTTTCACGCCCAAAGAATTGTACAACCACTTTAAATCTCTTACAAACATAACCATTCTAGAGAAACTTGAGAAGTCTATGGAAGAAAAGGGAAAGATGATACTTCAGTTCTTCAGACAAATGCCAGCAGGGACTAATACAGATGAGATGCAACGCATACTTATGAAGTATGATGACAGTGGAGCATCCGGTTTAATCCCATGTGTGGTCCTTCTGCTTCTGTCACACTTCAAAGAAAAACCTGAAGCACTCTTTCTTCAGACCGATGTAAGTCATATACAGTGCTTTTCTATTATAACATTTTGTTGTGGGGTTATTTTGTTCTCATATACTGCATTTAATTACATTTACAATTTTTTCCTTTTTTTTTTTTTCTTGTAGATGTCAGCAACAGCAGCTGATGTGGAAAAAAGTTCTACACTTCCAGACTCTCCGAGACTGATTGTCTTAGGTAATGTACGTTCCAAAATTTTTAAATTACTTAATACATTTTGCCTGTTGTATTTTAGCATACATTTTTATAAAGTGTTTCTTATATTTATTATTTTTAGGTGAAATTCTCACTGCAACCCAGTGGATGCTGAGTATTGAGGGTCAAGTGGTTATGAATCCACACCCCAATTTTATGGCTGGATTTGCTGCTTTGTTTGCAACTTACTACAACTTTAATCTGGTGTACCAGCACAAGGCATCCTGCACTGTTCTGCCCCCACTTTGTGTTGCATTAGAGACATCTAGTGGTGTAAAGTTGTATTGCATTTGAGTTCTCATATTTAGTCCCTCCTCTCTTGCCGTTGTTTTTTCCTGTTTGCTTCTGACTCTGGTCTACTGAGAGGCCATGCAGCAGTTACTCTCTTCTCTTTGCCTTTGGTAGTTTTTGAAGGTCTAAGTCTTTTTATAAATTTGGAAAGATCCTTACTAATGGTCTCTCTCTACTCCGGTTTCCTGGGTCTTTATTTCATGGATCTTATGTTAGCTATCTGCTACGCTAACCTGTCAAAGCAAGAGCAGAATACTGCACACTTGAATTTGTTCAAAGGTAACAGTTTACTTAAATATAAATGTGTATATGTTTAAGGATTAGTTCACCCAAAAATTAAATTTCTGTCATTAATTAACTACTGATCTTCGTTCATTTTCGGAACAAATTAAGATATTTTTGATGAAATCCGAGAGGTTTCTGAACCACACATAGGCAGCAAAATCATTGCAACTTTCAAGGTCCAGAAAGGCAGTTAAGACTAGGGATGCACCGAATCCAGATTTGTGGGGTTCGGCCGAATACCGAATCCACTGGTTAAGATTCTGCCGAATCCGAAACCGAATACCGAATCCAACTCTCATCCTCAGTCCATTAACACAGTAAACACATTAATGAAGTAAACAAAGTGGATTTTTCATTTTATTTTATTACTGTAAATAATAAACACTACTTTTACTTTTATAACTGTAAAAAAAAAAAATGAATAAGCAACATTATGCATTTTAACAGCGGCGATGTTGTGTAGCCTATTGTTTAGAGTCCTTGCCACCATGAGACAAATCGGCATTGCAAATTGAACATGTAGCTCGACTTGAATTGCCTTCTTTTCACTGAAAGTACTGCCAAACAACACTTTTTCTGCTCACGAGTTCCATTTTCACTTTCTCACAGCCTACTGCATTCGAACGGTCCACCTACTGTAACGAGTGGAAATAAGGTGTGGCCCCTTTAAGAACTGCGCGCTCCCCTGTTGAACTGTCTGCAGTCCGTATTGTATGTGCCGTGCGCCTCGAACACATGCTCATGTGTGCGGGTTATTTCTGTTTGATGCTCATTTTTACCTTATTTTGTTAAGTAACGCTGTGGACGGTAGAACGTGTGACAGACAGTTACACAAGTTAGATTGTGGAATAAAGTGCGAGTTGTGAGATGCCAATCGCCTCCGTGAGTCTGTCTGGCCTCTGCAATAACTTTAGCTGTGAGCTATCCCTATTTTTCTTCCTGACACAACGCGTTACACTACAGGCTTGTTCGACTTGAACCGGCGCTGCACAGACAGATCAGTTTATGACATCAAAGTACCGCGAGAGCAATTCAAAAGCATAAGGAGCCGTCTGCTCTCTATTCGTTCACGCGGTACTTTGATGTCATTCACTGATCGGTGACTTCGACGTAGCGCGCGTAGTGCAAGCCTAGGGTTCGGTTCGGTGGAAAAAAATTCTGAGGTTCGGCAGAAACCGAACCCCGTTAAAAAGCCCAATATTCGTCCGAATCCGAATCCGAATCCTGGATTCGGTGCATCCCTAGTTAAGACATTGTTAAAATAGACCACGTGACTACAGTGGATCAACCTTAATGTTATGAAGCAACGATAATACTTTTTGTGCGCAAAAAAACCCAAAATAATGACTTTATTCAACAATCTCTTCTCTTCTGTGTCAGTCTCTGACGCTGTTAATGTAGTAAACACAGTGCAGCGCTTCCAGGATCTACGTTAGAACAAAAAGTATTCTCATCACTTCATAACATTAAGGTTGATCCACTGGAGTTACATGGACTATTTTAATAATGTTTTTACTACCTTTCTGGGCCTTGAAATTTGTAATGACATTGTGGTCTATGTGCTTTCAGAAACCTCAAAAACATCTTAATGTGTGTTCCTGAAAATAAATGAAGGTCAGTAGTTAATTAATGACAGATTAATAAGTAATTAATTACAGAAATGTCATTTTGGGGGTGAACTAACCCTTTTTAGTAGTGCAGCGAATGCTTATTGTAAAGTGGTAAATTTTCATTAGTCTGCACATGATCCTAAAGCTTCTGCTTGTGTTTTTCTGACTGATTTTTGTGCAGATGTTTTGTTGGAATCAACCCATCCACTGGTACCAAGACAGTCAAAAAAAGTGGAAAGACCTCAGAGAAGAGGAACAACACAGTCAATCCTCATGTGTCTACTCTTCTCAGAAGGCTAATGGACTTCGAGTGGTTAAGCATGTAAGTTGTCAAATGTATATATAAACAAAAAAAAACTACGGGAGGAGATGTCTATAAAATGACACTTAGTTAGGGCCCGAGCACCGATGGTGAGAGGACCCTATTGTTTTTGCTCCGTTTATTATTATTATTCTCTAAAGTGAATCGCTTTTTTGAGGGCTTAAACATGCTCGAAAACTCATGAAACTTTGCACACGCTTCAGAAGTGGTGAAAATGTATGTGTGATATGGGTTTCAGAATTGGGTGGGGCAAAATGGCTCAATTGCCCCCCATAAATTATTGCCCCGGCTCTACATTTCACGTACAGATATGAAAATCGGTACATACATGTAATGACCCAATACCTACAAAAAAGTCTCTTGGAGCATAGCCCTAAACATAACAGGAAGTCAGCTATTTTGAACTTCCTCTCAGATTTTTTGTCGGTTTTGCCATTTCCAGACGTTGTACTTTAAAGGGCATCTTGCAGGTAAAAAAAAAATCTAAATTAATACATAACCTTGTATGAAAATACCATATGAAAAGTTAATGCAGGATTTAAAATGTTTTAAAACAACATAAGGGCACCAATTTAGTAGATAAAGTGAGCGTTTCTTTGACTGCTCGTAAAAAACGCTTTTTTTCAGCATCGCGTCATTTTACGTCACACGAGGGAGTTGTATGTGTGCTCTGCGTCAGCTCAGTGCTGATTAGGTTGGTATTCAGTAAGAGCGGTCGTGAGTCAGTGTTTTCGGTAGTTTTTGTATTTTAATTTATCATCGTCATAGTAAATTCCTGCCTGAAGTGTGAGTGAGTATGCTATGTGTAGCACAAACGGATTCAGGCAGCATGCCTCAAATCCAGGATGCTGCGTTAGGCACGTTACATAGGCTGGCCGTGGGGTGAGGTCCTCGACCAGCGACCAAAACGCGCTCACCTCCCTACAACACAAGCTCTCCACCACAGTTTCCATGGGACGACACCGCCCACACAGACACCTGCCAAACACAGCGACACAGACGCTTACTACTCACTCCCTCTCCCGGTAAGCCTGACGGTGTCAATGACAATCAATCACGAGGAAAACTAGTTGGCACAATCAACAATAATCACACTGAAGACATGACCAGCCTACTCGGCGTCGGCTACGTTTGCAAACAACATTTTCACCGGAGAAAGAGGTAAAAGCTTAGAAATAAACACTAGGGGTTCACAGGTGGGACTGTCAAGCTAGCCCATAGCTAGCATAATATCCTTCTAGTTATAGATCTTCTGACTAAGTTTAGGGTACTTATCTGAGCCAACAACATAATCACTGTCACTAGATATGAAGAAAACGTTGACTTTCACTCGATGCTATTCACTGACAGTAAAAAAAAAAAGTTGTTATTGTATGCACTGCTGTTCATAGACTACTAGCTCCAGCGGTCATTGCTGCGTTTCTAAATGGTAGCAACTCACCAGGACACTCCACCAACCAACTCTCCAGTCATTCTCCTCTGACCATGCATTTATTTATTCGCACGGGATAAGTATTACCTAGTGACCTCTAGTCATTTGTAATAATTGCGGAGTTTGTCTGAGATCTTAATCCCGTGAATCGGCCATGTCTGTAATTTGTAAAGTAAAAATTCCCCCGCAAATTAACGTACCTACTATATTTTGCCGAACACCGAGGTCCTGTGATAATATTAGTCCCTTGCGAATCGGCATCTCTGTGATTTGGGCGGATCGTATATCATTTTTTCAAGGTTTTTGTTTCATGTGCGCCTTTTTATCCATCTTTCGCGAAGAATGGAAGCTGTGTTGGAGTGTTTTGATAGTATTTTGGGTGCTGGGTCATATCGCTATACACAACTACACAATTTGCAGAAAGTGAATCGGCTCTCGGTATTTCCTCATTCGCCCTCTCACGTCTAAACGGTTCGAAATTATATGGCTGTGGGCCATCATAAATGTTAACTGTGGGTCTTGCCACCTCTTCCTCATCCCAGTTAGACGCCATAGTCAGTGCTAGAACTAGTTCTAGTAGCTGAGAAAGGCTGAGGCTTCCACCACGTCTACCTCATGTGACGTCATCGCCAAGTTGCGTAAAAAATAACCGTCACTTACCAAAAACTACAAAAACTGGACTTCAACACCATTTTGGAGACATTTCTAACTTTATATACATATCTTGACTGCTTTATGTACCCATTAATCGACAGTGGTGTTTAACCTGCACCATGACCTTTAACAAACTCCTCCTACAGTTTTGATCTGATCCTCTTCAAATTTGGTGAGTGTAATCTTAAGGCCTTTGCAATGTTAAATTGTGAAGATCTTGAGTTTTCGTCGAAGGATGTGCCCTCGGCGGCCTGACAAATGTAGATGTGCAAACCCATTTTCAGCCTCTGGGAGAAATATGCATCATCAGAGAAGTTCTCTGTCAATTTTGCTTGCAGTTCCGATGTTGCTAGGCAACCACAACCAGCCTGCAGTAACTCAGGCATACAATGTCCGATCTGCCCCAAACTTCACATGTTTGATAAGAGTCCTGTCCTGAACACATGACCATGCTCATATTCGGTTATAGCAATAGCGCCACCTGCTGGTAGCAGAAAGTGTGGCAAATACAAATTACTTTAACATAGTCCTCCTATATTTACGTACTACCGTGCTCTGTTTTCCTAAAGCCGCCGGGTGGTGGTGGCACGGGTGCGAAATTTACATCTGATATGGATTCCAGAATTGGGTGGGGCAAAAGGGCAAAAAGTGGGGCAAACAAATATTTTGACTAATTGCCCCTGGCGCTACGTTTCACGTACGTGGACAAAATTCGGTATATACATGTAATGAACCAATACCTACTAAAAAGTATCTTGGAGCATAGCCCTAAACACAACCGTAAGTCTGCCATTTTGAATTTCTTCTACGATCTTTGTGCAGATTTTGCCATTTTCAGGCTTCGTACTTTAACAAACTCCTCCTACAGTTTTGATATGATCCTCTTCAAATTTGTCCTTTCCTGTCCTGAACACATGACCATGCTCATATTCGGTTATAGTAATAGCGCTACCTGCTGATAGCAGAAAGTGTGGCAAATACAAATTACTTTAACATAGTCCTCCTATATTTACGTACAGCCCACCGTGCTCTGTTTTCCTAAAGCCGCCGGGTGGTGGTGGCACGGGTGCAAGGGCCCTTTTCATTGCTGCTTGCAGCTTTAATTCAATATATAATCTTGTTCAGTAAGATCTTGTTCTCCTGCCAAAAAGTGTTCAACTTCCACAAAATGTAAAAAAGTACTTTCCATTAAAACAGTTTAAATGTTTTTAGAGGGAATGTTGTCAATCACCAGCATTTGTGTTTATCACAAACATTTATACAAAAAATAATAAAAAAAAAAGCAGAAATGTGAGTTTTAACAGGAGATGTGAGTTAACCTACAAATAACTACAAATCACTTTTAAGACTTAAAAGCAAGATTCTGGGTTCAATAAAAGTTAAAGGGATAGTTCACCCAAAAATGGAAATTCCATCATCATGTACTCACCCCCATGTAGTTCCAAACCTGTATGAGATTCTTTCTTTTGCTGAACACAGAAGATATTTTGAAGAATGTTGGTAATCAAACAGTTGATGGTAGCCATTTACTTTCAATTGTCTTTAAAATTCTAAATTCTTTTAAATATCATCTTTTGTGTTCAACAAAATAAAGAAACTCATACAGGTTTGTAACAAATTGAGGGTGAGTAAACAGAATGATGACAGAATTTTCATTTTTGGATGAACTGTCCCTTTAACTTTTATTGAACCCAGAATCTTGCTTTTAAGTCTTACAAGTGATTTGTAGTTATTTTGTGACTGATTTTGAAAAGATAAAAAAAAAAAAAAAAAAAAAAAAACTATGGAAATCAATGGGGTCTATCAACACATTCGTCAAAATATCTTCTTTTGTGTTCAGCAGAAGAAAGAAATTGATACATGGAGAGAGTAAATGACGACACAATGTTCATGGGTGAACTACACCTTTAATGTTAATACATTTATTATTGTATCTTGTTACAGGTCCATCTGATTCTGATCTGTTCATTTTATGTCTTATTTAAGTATTTAATTTAATATTTCCGTTTTGTAATTAAATTATTATTTTTTATATAAGAAGATACTGTTTATCTAAAGTTATTTAGTTAATTGTTCTGCAAATTTGCACGCAATTTTTTTTATTACCAAAAGCAGGTTTGCTTTTTTGAGTAAACCACATTGAGTAAACCACTTATTACCGCAAGACTTTGAATATTAAAGTGCAAAATAAGAGCTGGCCACTCTCGTGGGTTTGCTACTGTTACAATTTGAAACCGTATAAGGGTAAAAACACGCCAGACACACACTCTCTCACTCTCACACACAGACACACACACACTCTCTCACTCTCACACACAGACACAGTCTCTCACTCTCACACACAGACACACACTCTCACACACAGACACACACTCTCTCACTCTCACACACAGACACACACTCTCTCACTCTCACACACAGACACACAGTGATGTTAGCAACACATAAAGGCTTGGGCCGGCCCTGCTGACTCGCTTTATCTGTTATAACGGATCAGACTTACAGTTCCCTTTCGTTGTCACTCCGAGTTACGTCGGATGACGACGAAATGGGGTTTCGCTTAGAAAGCCTATCAGCTTCGAGTATTACAAAACGAGCCAATGGCAAGGAAATGCCATGGGTCTGCGGAATTTGCATGACGTAACTCCGCCCCACCTCGTGGGTATAAAAGGAGGAAGCCGGCAACATGCAGATATGTTTTCGCTTCGGAGCCAAGTTTATTCTTCTCTCCACAAGCCATCTCTGAATTGTCAGCTTTACAAACGAGTACCTCGAGTGTTGGTGTGACGGTGATCTCCGGCGAGCGCGTGCTTCCTGCTTATCTCTGCAGTGGTTTGTCAGACAGTACGTGTCTCCCTGGGTGCTTCAACACTTGGGTTTTCTCTCACAAAAAGAGCTTACACTCGGCACTTCTTTTTAAAGATGCCTCGCCCCGTGTACTTCTGGTTGCGGCAGATTGGTATCGGACTCTGATGGGCACGAGCGTTGTCTAGTATGTTTGGGCATTGATCATGCTAGAGCAGCGCTCGTGGATGACTCATGTTCTCTCTGTGGGAACATGACCATCGCGTCATTAAGGTCGAGACTCAGTGAACTCGCAAGAGTGAGAGTCCCCTCATCCACCCCCCGTCCTTCGGCTGGTGGCCAGGGTGACCTGAGGGTTACGGTCTGGAACAAGGCGCCGACTATGTGTCCGCGACCCCAGCCCCCCTCTTCAATGACGGTGCCCGCTAGTGAACAGTTGATTCCCACGGGTCTACCCTCTGGTGGCCCGTGTGTTTCAGCTGAAGCTACAGAGGATGATGTCATGTCTGTTGCAGCATCACTAGGTGGGTTTGATTCTCCCGGAAGTGACGACTCGTCACAGCTGCCACCTTCCGGTGTGCATACGGCTGTGCCTGAGTCCGATCCGGAGATGACGGCCATGCTTTCCCGGGCAGCCGCGAGCATCGGACTCGGCCGATGGGTAAGGCCGCCGACCCTCGTCCTCGGCAAACCCCAATACCTTTCTTCCCGGACGTGCATGATGAGATCTCGAAGTCCTGGAAGACCCCCCTGTCTTCTCGGGACCGCTCGCTGGTCTCATCCGCCTTTCCTCCCCTCGATGAGGCAGCTGCCCGTGGGTACACTGGGCTTCCCCCGGTTGAACGCTCTGTTGCCATGCAACTATGTCCACAGAGTGCTTCTTCTCGGGGCGAGCCTAAGCACCCATCCAAAGCCTGTAGATTTTCGTCTACCCTTGTGGCGAAGTCTTACAGAGCGGTGGGACAGGCGGCTGCTTCACTGCATGCTATGGCCACTCTGCAGGTCTACCAGGCCCAGATGCTCAGAGACATGGACGAGGGTAGGACAAACCCAGGGCTCTTCGATGAGCTGTGCGCCGCGACCGACCTTGCTCTCCGGGCGGCGAAGGTTACCGCGTGCTCCCTGGGTTTGGTGATGTCCACAGCTGTGGTCCAGGAGAGACATCTGTGGCTGAACCTGGCTGACATGCGGGACACCGAGCGGACCCGTCTGCTCAACGCCCCCCTGTCCCAGGCCGGCCTCTTCGGCGGTGCAGTTGAGGACTTCGCCCAACAGTTCTCGACTGCCCAGAAACAGACTGAGGCCATCAAACATTCTGCCCCGCCGGCCTGCTGCTGCCTCCACTCGCCCGGCCGGGCAGACGCCTCAGCCTGTTTCCCGCTGAGGGTGCCCTCCTGCGGTTCCCCCCCCCCCCTCCCGCCCGGACCACGCAGCAGCCTCCACCCAGGGCCGGTTGCGGAGGAAGCCGCAAGAAGGCGCCACAGCCCTCTCCTGCCCCGCCCCCCGCTAAACGCCGGGCCAAGCGGCGCTCCTGAGACGGGCTGCTCAGGGATGATTGTCGTTTCTCAGGAGATGGTAGCAGGACCACTCCTTCCCCCGGTGGAGGGCCGGGGGAGAATCTTTTGTTCTCCGCTCCCCGCTGCTCACCCACGGGTGGGCAGCACCCTAAAGTGGTTAAAAACAGAAACGACCCCCTCTTCCCTGAGCTCACAGAGTTCTCGGGCGACACAAGCCTTGCTCTCCTCGCCCCCTTCTGTCCCAGAGGCGGTTGACACGGCGTGCCGTCCACGGACCGCTTCGCCCTTGTCCCCCTCTGTCGCCAGACCCCTGGCAGAGCAGGCCCCCGCGGGACGACCAGCCTGGTCCTCCCCTGGCTCCCTATGCCAGGGCGCGGTTGCTAACTGTGCCCCCACATCGGGCCGCTATGCCGTCCACGTCTGGGCCAGTTACTCCGCTTCGCTGCCCCTCCGGGGGGACGCCTGTGGTTCGCATGACCCCGCTGGTTCAGTTCCTGGGAGCCTGGTTAGAGCTTCCCCGTCTGTCCCGCTGGATCGCGCGGACCATCAGGCTCGGCTATGCGATTCAGTTCCCACGGTCTCCTCCCCGCTTCAGGGGAGTCCGCTCCACTTTGGTCGGTGGCAATGCCCCCATCATGAGAGCAGAGATTGCCACCCTGCTGGCGAAGGGTGCAATCGAGACTGTCCTTCCAGCCGAGATGAGGTCCGGCTTCTACAGCCCCTACTTCATTGTCCCCAAGAAAACCGGTGGGTTACGGCCAATCCTGGACTTGCGCGTGCTGAACCGCTCCCTTCACCGGATGCCGTTCAAGATGCTCACTGCCAAACGCGTTTTCGAATGCGTACGGCCCCAGGATTGGTTTGCAGCGATCGACCTGAAGGACGCCTACTTTCATGTCTCCATTCTTCCTCGACACAGACCGTACCTACGGTTTGCTTTCGAGGGGCAGGCATACCAGTACGCGGTTCTCCCTTTCGGGCTAGCCCTGTCTCCTCGCATCTTCACGAAGGTCGTCGAGGCTGCCCTTGTTCCCCTTCGGGAACACGGGGTTCGCATCCTGAGTTATATCGACGACTGGCTGATTCTAGCTCAATCTCGAGATCGGGTTTGCGAACACAGGGACCTAGTGCTCCGGCACCTAGCTCGTCTGGGCCTTCGGGTCAACTGGGAGAAGAGCAAACTTTGCCCCGTGCAGAGGATCTCTTTTCTCGGTATGGAAATCGACTCGGTCGCCATGTCCGCGCAGCTTACGAGCGAGCGCGCGCAGTCACTGCTGACTTGCCTGAGACAATTCGAGGGCAAGAGTGCGGTTCCACTGAAACTTTTTCAGAGGCTCCTGGGGCATATGGCATCTGCAGCCGCGGTCACGCCGCTCGGATTGCTTCATATGAGACCGCTTCAGCTTTGGCTTCGCGACCGAGTCCCGAGGTGGGCATGGCAACAAGGTACGCTCCGAGTACCAGTTACTCCGACCTGCCGTCAGTTCTTCACCCCGTGGTCGAACCTCAGTTTTCTCAGGGCGGGTGTCCCCCTGGAACGAGCTTCCCGGCATGTTGTTGTCTCAACAGATGCCTCCACCACGGGCTGGGGCGCCATGTGCAATGGACATGCTGCTGCGGGCTCCTGGACAGGACCCCAGCGGCTATGGCATGTCAATTGCCTCGAGTTGTTGGCAGTACGCCTTGCCCTGCACCGCTTCCGGGCGTTGCTCAGGGGTCAACACGTACTAGTCCGATCAGACAATACCGCTTCTGTCGCGTACATCAACCGTCAAGGTGGTCTACGCTCCCGCCGTATGTCACAACTCGCTCGCCACCTCCTCCTATGGAGTCAGAAGCATCTGAGGTCGCTTCGAGCCATTTTCATTCCCGGAGCTCTGAACTGTGCAGCCGACGAGCTCTCACGGCTTCAGCCCCTCCCTGGAGAATGGCGACTCCATCCCCAGTCGGTTTAGCTGATTTGGGACCAGTTCGGGGACGCACAGATGGATCTGTTTGCCTTTCACGACTCGACCCATTGCGCCCTGTATTATTCCCTGACCGAGGGCACGCTCGGCACGGATGCACTGGCGTACAGCTGGCCGCCGGGCCGCAAATATGCGTTTCCCCCAGTGAGCCTTCTTGCGCAGACCCTGCGCAAGGTCAGGGAGGACGAGGAGCAGGTCACTCTGGTCGCGCCGTACTGGCCCACCCGGACCTGGTTCCCCGAACTTGTACTCCTCGCGACAGCACCTCCTTGGCCCATTCCTCTGAGAAAGGACCTCCTTTATCAGGGACGGGGCACCCTGTGGCACTCTCGTCCCGATCTCTGGAGCCTCCACGTGTGGCTCCTGGACGGCTCGAGGCAGGTTTGAGTACCCTACCACCAGCGGTGGTGGCCAGTGGCGGTCTTAACATAGAGGCATAGGTAGGCGGCTGCTTGGGGCCCCCTCACAGCGGTCGTAGTAGGGGGGCCCCCAACCAACCTAAAAAAATATATATATATAGAAAAGAAAAAAACATGAAAAAGCCTCTTATCATCGTGAACGCTTCAAAAGCATAGTAAATGTTATTAATATTCTTAAGAAATACGTTGAAATGTTGAAGTAGTAGTTAAAATGTCCAGTTCATGGTTATCTGTCCCTACACATAACACCCCTTACTTTCACAATAAAATGGACTAGTCCGTAACGGTGCGCGCCGAGGCGCGAAACGGCGAAAGATAAACACACAATGACAGGAGGACTGGGAAGTACACAACGAAGAAAGACGAGTCTAAACGCGAAAATTAAACGAAGTTACCCAAGCGGCTCAAATAAAAGAAAAAAGACGCCGATATGTATTTGGCAACGCTGCCAAAAAATGACAAACTTTTTTACGCCTTCTGTTAGGGATACATGCCGCTACAGCAGCTGCAGTTAGATGTGAAGTGACGCTAGGTGAGGATAACGTGTATAACGTTACATCCTACAGAAAGGGCAAAAGTAAATATGACGTTTATTATGGGTTTTATGTGATGATTGTTTGAAGTTCACGTAAATTAAAAGTTGTTATATATTTTTTGAAGCCTAATAAATGTTAATTTTTCGGCTTTCAATTACACTGTCATGTTGGATGTCCATAATTAATGTTTAGAATTAAGGAGGGGAGGGGAGGGGAGGGGAGGGGGGGGGGGGGGTGGGATAATTTTTATCCAGACATCAATAGCTGTATTAGTATCAGAGATAGGTCTACTGACCTTCAATCATAAAAAGATGCCATTAAACAAGTATTTAAAATATACTGTCTTTATGTTGTCTCTGCATTCATTTGTAGATTAGCTGTGAAATTATTACATTATAAAATATATAAACTAATATAAACATAAAAATGTTTGTTTGTAGAATGTTTGAAATGTCAATCTCAAGTGCAATGCCAATTGCAACCTCCCTCGCTCACTCATACAAAGTCAATTATTCATCTTGGCAATATTTGCTATGTGTATGGCTGTTTGTGATGTTTTGCTAAGTAGGCTATATGACTGTTAGTGGGGGTTTACCCTAACTACTTGTCTTGCTGGTTATATTGATATTGATTTGATCTTAAAGAAAAGAATAAACAGTGCTGGTTTTCCTGGCATTTTGGTAAAGACAGGTGTTATCTGAAACCGTATTCTCTGTTGGGTTCCATCATGACTATTAGTTTGTGTAGTACTACACTTTGTGTGTTCTCTGCTTTCCATCTTCATTTTGGAGTAAAGAAATGTATGCAGGGTTTAAAGGGGAAGTTTTTTTTTCTCCTCTCCAATCTTTACTTCCCCGTAGATTATCTTTCAGTCGGTACATTTTTTTTTTCGTTCTCTTTTAAAGATGGGATGGGGGGGCCCGTACGTACCTTCGCTTTGGGCCCCCAATTTGCTAAATCCGCCACTGGTGGTGGCTACCATCACTTCCGCTAGAGCGTTGTCCACGAGACACGTCTATGCGTTGAAGTGGAACCTCTTCGTCAACTGGTGCTCTTCTCACCGAGAAGACCCCCGGAGATGCTCGATCAGCGTTGTGCTTTCCTTCCTTCAACAGGGGTTGGAGCGAAGGCTGTCTCCTTCCACCCTGAAGGTCTATGTTGCCGCTATTGCCGCACACCATGACCTCATCGAAGGTAAGTCGGTGGGGAAGCACGACCTGGTCATCAGGTTCCTGAGAGGAGCGAGGAGACTAAATCCTCCTCGCCCTCCTCTCGTTCCCTCTTGGGACCTCTCAGTGGTTCTAACTGCCCTGAAGAGTGCTCCCTTTGAGCCCCTGCAATCAGTCGAGCTTAAATTCCTGTCAATGAAGACAGCGCTCCTGGTTGCACTGGCCTCTATCAAGAGGGTAGGGGACCTGCACGCATTCTCCGTTGACGGAGCGTGCCTGGAATTCGGGCCGGGTTACTCTCACGTGATCCTGAGACCCCGGCCTGGATACGTGCCCAAGGTTCTCACCACTCCCTTCCGGGACCAGGTGGTGAACCTGCAAGCGCTGCCCCCGGAGGAGGCAGACCCAGCCTTGGCACTGCTCTGTCCAGTACGCGCTCTCAGCGCCTATGTAGACAGAACGCAGAGTTTCAGGACCTCAGACCATCTCTTTGTCTGTCATGTTAGGAAGCTGAAGGGAAAGGCTCTCTCCAAGCAAAGGTTGTCTCACTGGATAGTGGACGCCATTGCTTTGGCATACCAGCAGCAGGGTCGACCGTGCCCCCTTGGTGTGACTGCCCACTCCACCCGGAGCGTGGCGTCCTCTTGGGCTCTAGCGCATGGCGCCTCGCTAACAGACATCTGCAGAGCTGCAGGCTGGGCGACACCTAACACATTCGCCAGATTCTATAATCTCCGAGTGGAGCCAGTGTCCTCTCGTGTACTCACTTCAACCAGCTAGTACCGGACCCGCTCAGGTGTCTTCGCTTGCTCGCCATTCCACTCCACGGACTGGATACGTGCGATATTCTCCTCAGGTGAGCTTCCCCGAAAGCCCTGAGTTCCTCCAGCACTCCTGACGTCGGCGCCAGTGTCTATTGCCTGCGCGTCGGCTAGGTGCCTCCCGTGTGCATGGTCCCTCCCCTGAGCGACCCCCACATGTGTATTTCCACTGTAAGCCTCTATGAGCATGTGTCTTTCCCTTGGCAAGCCACCTTGCCACCCCTGGGGTTGAAATATTCCACCTGCGGCTGGACACCCCAGTGTCTCCATATGTTCCTTCGGGTCATATGTGTATTCTCTAAGTTCCCCCCCCCTCTGGGTTGGCATTAATTGCATACTTCCCCTAGCTTGGGATATGCTTCCCAGTGTACCTTGGTATTCCTGTGATAAATGGAGTCCTTCGTCCAGTCTACGACAGGGATCTCGATTTACGCAGGGCACTGGAAGACAGCTGAGAAGGTGGCGTGATTAGACTGGTAACCCCATTTCGTCGTCATCCGACGTAACTCGGAGTGACAACGAAAGGGAACGTCTTTGGTTACGTATGTAACCCTCGTTCCCTGAGTAGGGAACGGAGACGGTACGTCTGCCTGCCACTTTCCGCTGTACCGCGGGGATCGCCTGAGCTCAGTCTTGGCTCCTCAACGAAGAAACATATCTGCATGTTGCCGGCGTCCTCCTTTTATACCCACGAGGTGGGGCGGAGTTACGTCATGCAAATTCCGCAGACCCATGGCATTTCCTTGCCATTGGCTCGTTTTGTAATACTCGAAGCTGATAGGCTTTCTAAGCGAAACCCCATTTCGTCGTCATCCGACGTAACGTCTCCGTTCCCTACTCAGGGAACGAGGGTTACATACGTAACCAAAGACGTTTTCCTATCTATCTATCTATCTATCTATCTATCTATCTATCTCTCTATCTATGATTTATCTATCTATCTATCTCTCTATCTATGATCCATCTATCTATCTTTCTCTCTATCTATGATCTATCTATCTATCTCTCTATCTATGATCTATCTATCTATCTCTCTATCTATGATCTATCTATCTTTCTATCTCTCTATCTATGATCTATCTATCTATCTATCTCTCTATCTATTATCTATCTATCTATCTATCTCTCTATCTATGATCTATCTATCTATCTATCTATTATCTATCAATCTATCTATCTATGATCTATCTATCTATCTATCTATCTACACGCCAGAAACACACTCTCTCACTCTCACACACAGACACACACTCTCTCACTCTCACACACAGTGATGTTAGCAACACATAAAGGCTTGGGCCGGCCCTGCTGACTCGCTTTATCTGTTATAACGGATCAGACTTACAGTTTTCCTAAAAATGAGGATGAAAATCCCATAGGCTGTCATTGATGGAATCTTTAAATGAGCCAAAACTATCTATCTATCTATCTATCTATCTATCTATCTATCTATGATCTATCTCTCTCTCTTTCTCTCTCTCTCTCTCTCTCTCTCTCTATCTATCTATGATTTATCTATCTATATATCTATCTATCTATCTATGTCTGTCTATCTATCTCTATCCATCTATCTATCTATCTATCTATCTATCTATCTATCTATCTATCTATCTCTCTATCTATCTCTGTCTATCTATCTCTCTATCTATCTATCTATGATCTATCTATCTCTCTATCTCTCTCTCTCTATCTATCTGTCTATCTATCTCTATCTATCTCTCTCTCTCTATCTATCTATCTATCTATCATCTATCTATCTCTCTATCTATCTCTATCTATCTCTATCTATCTCTATCTCTCTCTATCTATCTATCTATCTATGTCTGTCTATCTATCTCTATCCATCTATCTATCTATCTCTATCTATCTATCTGTCTATCTATCTCTCTATCTATCTATCTATGATCTATCTATCTCTATCTATCTCTCTATCTATCTCTCTCTCTATCTATCTATCTATCATCTGTCTATCTATCTGTCTATCTATCTGTCTATCTATCTGTCTATCTATCTGTCTATCTATCTGTCTATCTATCTGTCTATCTATCTGTCTATCTATCTATCTGTCTATCTATCTCTCTATCTATCAGACTCACTGTTTTGGACGATGTCCTGCATCTTCTTCCAGACTCTGAACGGCAGGTTGCCCAAGTATCGTGGCACATGAATCAAAGCTCCAGAAGCCGTCTGTGGATCCGGCCGTGAGCTCTGGACTCTGGAAGAACATTCAGGAGTCAGAACTGCAGTGGCTTTGGATCAGAACCAGAGAGACCAGAGACAGGAGCAGATCACTCACCTTTCCATTGAGACTGGAAACTCCTGCAGAACAAACACACCATTTATCATCAAGAACTCAATCAATCAACCAATGATCAACCAATGATCTGAAATCAGACCTTCAGAAAGCAGACGTCATTGGCTTTCATCATCTCCTCCATGTCTTTGATTGTGTGTGAAAGAGCTGAGATGTGTGTGTTCATCTCCTCCAGCTTCTCCTTCATCCTCTGCTTCTTCTGCTCCTCTTCCTCCCTCAGTGGAGTGATTGTAGCTTCTTCTTCATCTCTGAGAAACTGATGAAGCTTCTCAAACTGATGTTTAATCTGACGCTCTGTGTGCTCAGCTTGAGCCTGAAATCACATCACATTCACTTCAATCATCTCAATCGACACACATCAACACTTCACATCCTTCATATCAGAGATAAACACGGATACCAGACATATAACGGATCCAGAAGCAGATTGATGCTCGTCATTTACAGAAATAATCAACTGGAATCCATTATATTAAATCATAACTGTATACAGTGATACTATACATGACTCTTGATTCTGTTTCCTCACCTTGATGTGTTGAACTGTTTTATCAAACTCTCCTTTCATTTTTTCATTGCGTCTCAGTTTCTCTTGTAAGGACTTCAGCGCTGTATTGAGCTCCTCCTAGAATTGAACAAAAAACATAAAACACAAGATTACAGTGAAGAGAAGAAGAGAAGACAATACAGTGATATAATCATATAATACAGTGAAAAATGATTTGCCCTCATCCTGATTTCTTCTATTTTTGTGCACATCTCATACTAAATTGATTCAGAAATTAAAACATAAAACAAAGGCAACCTGAGTAAACACAAAGTACAGTTTGTAAAAGACAATGTTATTTATTGAAGCTAAAAGTTATGCAATACCAACAAGGCCTGCGTGAAAATTTATTTGCCCCCGTATTTACTAATTCCTCAAATATATTAAATGTAATTATAATATAATATGGTTGAGCTGGACTAAACACTACCAGTCCTGATCACTGGTCATGTTCAATCAAATCAACACTTAAATATGACTTTGTCAACAGCATGAAGTGTTAGAAAACTGTTAGACCCGTGATTTTTTTATCGCCGTGTGTGGGGTCTCTCAGGTTTGGAAAATCGGCCGACAGTTTTAAAATCGTCCCGTGTGAACCAGGCTTAACAGTTTTGGTCGTTCAGCAGAGGTGGAAAGAGTAATAAAATATTCTACTCAAGTAAAAGTACTACTACTTCAATGAAATTTTACTTAAGTACAAGTAAAATTACCGGTCTAAAAATCTACTCAAGTAAAAGTAAAAAGTAGCTCATTTAAAATTTTCTCAAGTAAAAGTTACTGAGTTACTTTTTTAACAGTGGGGGGTGGGTGAACAGTGGGTGGGGTGGGGGGACTCTCCCGTGTAGGGTTGTAATGGTATGAGATTTTTACAGTATGATAACGTCTCAGAAAATATCACGGTTTACAGTATTAATCAATTATTAAATAAACGGTATTATTAAATTATGGTTATTATTATTATTGTAACGGTTATCAGCTGGAGTGCCCTTGAGAGCCAGCTGAGGGCACTCCACATCAGACTATCATTGTTCACTCACAACTACATTTCCCATAATTCACTGCCTGGACTCATCTCTGATTATCACATTCACCTGTGTCTCATTATATTGTTTAGTTCACCCCATATAAGCCTGGTTCACCTCATCATTCCCTGCGAAGTCTTGTACGTTATCCCACTGTATTTCTGAGCGTTTCCGTTGTTTTCTTTGTTCCTGGTTTTTGATCTCTGCCCGTGTCCTGGTTTTCCCATTCCTGCCTCACCCTCTGGATTTGTCTGTTTGTTTGGATTGCCTGCCTGTGTATGACCTTTGCCTGGATTCTGATTACGATTTGGATTAACTTTAATAAACTGCATTTGGATCCTCAAACTTCTTGTCTCTGAGCAGTTCATAACAGAAGACTTCGCCAACATGGATCCAGCAGTTTGTCTCTTCCACCTCCGCCAAGGTAACCGTTCAATTGAGGATTTTGTCGATGAGTTTTGTGAGCTTAGCCATGGGGTGAACTTTAAAGATGCTGTCTTAAAGGACATTTTTCGCCATGGACTTAATGAGCTTCTTAACTACCTCATGCCTGACAATACCCCTCACTACACTCTAGCTCAATATCTTGACATTGCCATTCGGTTAAGCTCTGTTCTTCACGTCATGCCAGACCTTCACAACATGCCTGAGCTTCACCACGACCAGCCAGAGACCGTCCAGCCAGAGACCGTCCAGCCAGAGACCGTCCAGCCAGAGCTTCACGTCAGCCACGTCCAGCCAGAGCTTCACGTCAGCCACGTCCAGCCAGAGCTTCACGTCACTTCTGCCAAGCCAGAGACGCTTCACATCACTTCTACAGAGCCAGTGTCTACAGACAAGATGGCCGATCCAGAGTCGGTTCACGTCACTTCCTCCGAGCCAGTGTCTACGGACAAGATGGCCGAGCCAGAGACCATTCACGTCACTTCCTCCGAGCCAGTGTCTACGGACAAGATGGCCGATTCAGAGACTGTTCACGTCACTTCCTCCGAGCCAGTGTCTACGGACAAGATGGCCGTCTTCGAGCCAGTGTCTACGGACAAGATGGCCGATCCAGAGTCTGTTCACGTCACTTCCTCCGAGCCAGTGTCTACGGACAAGATGGCCGAACCAGAGACTGTTCACATCACTTCTGCTGATCCAGAGACTGTTCACGTCACTTCCTCCGAGCCAGTGTCTACGGACAAGATGGCCGAACCAGACTGTTCACATCACTTCTGCTGATCCAGAGACTGTTCACGTCACTTCCTCCGAGCCAGTGTCTACGGACAAGATGGCCGCCTCCGAGCCAGTGTCTACGGACAAGATGGCCGCCTCCGAGCCAGTGTCTACGGACAAGATGGCCGCCTCCGAGCCAGTGTCTACGGACAAGATGGCCGATCCAGAGTCTGTTCACGTCACTTCCTCCGAGCCAGTGTCTACGGACAAGATGGCCGAACCAGAGACTGTTCACATCACTTCTGCTGATCCAGAGACTGTTCACGTCACTTCCTCCGAGCCAGTGTCTACGGACAAGATGGCCGAACCAGAGACTGTTCACATCACTTCTGCTGATCCAGAGACTGTTCACGTCACTTCCTCCGAGCCAGTGTCTACGGACAAGATGGCCGCCTCCGAGCCAGTGTCTACGGACAAGATGGCCGCCTCCGAGCCAGTGTCTACGGACAAGATGGCCGCCTCCGAGCCAGTGTCTACGGACAAGATGGCCGCCCCCGAGCCAGAGTCTGTTCCTGTTCCCGAGCCAGAGTCTGTTCCTGTTCCCGAGCCAGAGTCTGTTCCTGTTCCCGAGCCAGAGTCTGTTCCTGTTCCCGAGCCAGAGTCTGTTCCTGTTCCCGAGCCAGAGTCTGTTCCTGTTCCCGAGCCAGAGTCTGTTCCTGTTCCCGAGCCAGAGTCTGTTCCTGTTCCCGAGCCAGAGTCTGTTCCTGTTCCCGAGCCAGAGTCTGTTCCTGTTCCCGAGCCAGAGTCTGTTCCTGTTCCCGAGCCAGAGTCTGTTCCTGTTCCCGAGCCAGAGTCTGTTCCTGTTCCCGAGCCAGAGTCTGTTCCTGTTCCCGAGCCAGAGTCTGTTCCTGTTCCCGAGCCAGAGTCTGTTCCTGTTCCCGAGCCAGAGTCTGTTCCTGTTCCCGAGCCAGAGTCTGTTCCTGTTCCCGAGCCAGAGTCTGTTCCTGTTCCCGAGCCAGAGTCTGTTCCTGTTCCCGAGCCAGAGTCTGTTCCTGTTCCCGAGCCAGAGTCTGTTCCTGTTCCCGAGCCAGAGTCTGTTCCTGTTCCCGAGCCAGAGTCTGTTCCTGTTCCCGAGCCAGAGTCTGTTCCTGTTCCCGAGCCAGAGTCTGTTCCTGTTCCCGAGCCAGAGTCTGTTCCTGTTCCCGAGCCAGAGTCTGTTCCTGTTCCCGAGCCAGAGTCTGTTCCTGTTCCCGAGCCAGAGTCTGTTCCTGTTCCCGAGCCAGAGTCTGTTCCTGTTCCCGAGCCAGAGTCTGTTCCTGTTCCCGAGCCAGAGTCTGTTCCTGTTCCCGAGCCAGAGTCTGTTCCTGTTCCCGAGCCAGAGTCTGTTCCTGTTCCCGAGCCAGAGTCTGTTCCTGTTCCCGAGCCAGAGTCTGTTCCTGTTCCCGAGCCAGAGTCTGTTCCTGTTCCCGAGCCAGAGTCTGTTCCTGTTCCCGAGCCAGAGTCTGTTCCTGTTCCCGAGCCAGAGTCTGTTCCTGTTCCCGAGCCAGAGTCTGTTCCTGTTCCCGAGCCAGAGTCTGTTCCTGTTCCCGAGCCAGAGTCTGTTCCTGTTCCCGAGCCAGAGTCTGTTCCTGTTCCCGAGCCAGAGTCTGTTCCTGTTCCCGAGCCAGAGTCTGTTCCTGTTCCCGAGCCAGAGTCTGTTCCTGTTCCCGAGCCAGAGTCTGTTCCTGTTCCCGAGCCAGAGTCTGTTCCTGTTCCCGAGCCAGAGTCTGTTCCTGTTCCCGAGCCAGAGTCTGTTCCTGTTCCCGAGCCAGAGTCTGTTCCTGTTCCCGAGCCAGAGTCTGTTCCTGTTCCCGAGCCAGAGTCTGTTCCTGTTCCCGAGCCAGAGTCTGTTCCTGTTCCCGAGCCAGAGTCTGTTCCTGTTCCCGAGCCAGAGTCTGTTCCTGTTCCCGAGCCAGAGTCTGTTCCTGTTCCCGAGCCAGAGTCTGTTCCTGTTCCCGAGCCAGAGTCTGTTCCTGTTCCCGAGCCAGAGTCTGTTCCTGTTCCCGAGCCAGAGTCTGTTCCTGTTCCCGAGCCAGAGTCTGTTCCTGTTCCCGAGCCAGAGTCTGTTCCTGTTCCCGAGCCAGAGTCTGTTCCTGTTCCCGAGCCAGAGTCTGTTCCTGTTCCCGAGCCAGAGTCTGTTCCTGTTCCCGAGCCAGAGTCTGTTCCTGTTCCCGAGCCAGAGTCTGTTCCTGTTCCCGAGCCAGAGTCTGTTCCTGTTCCCGAGCCAGAGTCTGTTCCTGTTCCCGAGCCAGAGTCTGTTCCTGTTCCCGAGCCAGAGTCTGTTCCTGTTCCCGAGCCAGAGTCTGTTCCTGTTCCCGAGCCAGAGTCTGTTCCTGTTCCCGAGCCAGAGTCTGTTCCTGTTCCCGAGCCAGAGTCTGTTCCTGTTCCCGAGCCAGAGTCTGTTCCTGTTCCCGAGCCAGAGTCTGTTCCTGTTCCCGAGCCAGAGTCTGTTCCTGTTCCCGAGCCAGAGTCTGTTCCTGTTCCCGAGCCAGAGTCTGTTCCTGTTCCCGAGCCAGAGTCTGTTCCTGTTCCCGAGCCAGAGTCTGTTCCTGTTCCCGAGCCAGAGTCTGTTCCTGTTCCCGAGCCAGAGTCTGTTCCTGTTCCCGAGCCAGAGTCTGTTCCTGTTCCCGAGCCAGAGTCTGTTCCTGTTCCCGAGCCAGAGTCTGTTCCTGTTCCCGAGCCAGAGTCTGTTCCTGTTCCCGAGCCAGAGTCTGTTCCTGTTCCCGAGCCAGAGTCTGTTCCTGTTCCCGAGCCAGAGTCTGTTCCTGTTCCCGAGCCAGAGTCTGTTCCTGTTCCCGAGCCAGAGTCTGTTCCTGTTCCCGAGCCAGAGTCTGTTCCTGTTCCCGAGCCAGAGTCTGTTCCTGTTCCCGAGCCAGAGTCTGTTCCTGTTCCCGAGCCAGAGTCTGTTCCTGTTCCCGAGCCAGAGTCTGTTCCTGTTCCCGAGCCAGAGTCTGTTCCTGTTCCCGAGCCAGAGTCTGTTCCTGTTCCCGAGCCAGAGTCTGTTCCTGTTCCCGAGCCAGAGTCTGTTCCTGTTCCCGAGCCAGAGTCTGTTCCTGTTCCCGAGCCAGAGTCTGTTCCTGTTCCCGAGCCAGAGTCTGTTCCTGTTCCCGAGCCAGAGTCTGTTCCTGTTCCCGAGCCAGAGTCTGTTCCTGTTCCCGAGCCAGAGTCTGTTCCTGTTCCCGAGCCAGAGTCTGTTCCTGTTCCCGAGCCAGAGTCTGTTCCTGTTCCCGAGCCAGAGTCTGTTCCTGTTCCCGAGCCAGAGTCTGTTCCTGTTCCCGAGCCAGAGTCTGTTCCTGTTCCCGAGCCAGAGTCTGTTCCTGTTCCCGAGCCAGAGTCTGTTCCTGTTCCCGAGCCAGAGTCTGTTCCTGTTCCCGAGCCAGAGTCTGTTCCTGTTCCCGAGCCAGAGTCTGTTCCTGTATGTTCCCGAGCCAGAGAGTGTGTTGCATGTTCCCGAGCCAGTGAGTGTGTTGCATGTTCCCGAGCCAGAGAGTGTGTTGCATGTTCCCGAGCCAGTGAGTGTGTTGCATGTTCCCGAGCCAGTGAGTGTGTTGCATGTTCCCGAGCCAGTGAGTGTGTTGCATGTTCCCGAGCCAGTGAGTGTGTTGCATGTTCCCGAGCCAGTGAGTGTGTTGCATGTTCCCGAGCCAGTGAGTGTGTTGCATGTTCCCGAGCCCGAGCCAGTGTGTGTGTCTGCTGTTCCCGAGCCGGTGTGTGCTGTTCCCGAGCCGGTGTGTGCTGTTCCCGAGCCGGTGTGTGCTGTTCCCGAACCGGTGTCTGCTGTTTCCGAAGGGTCTGCTTCGCCCTGGCCGCCCGATGGGTCGTCTGCTTCGCCCTGGCCGCCCGATGGGTCGTCTGCTTCGCCTGAACAGCCTGCTCCGCCCTGGTCGCCTGCACATCCTGCTCCACCCTGGCCTTCCGTCCTGACGCAGTCTCCAGGTCCTCTTCTGCTCCACGGGCCTGGTCCTCCATCCCACCCCCGGGTCCGCCTCCGCTCCACCTCCCTCCTGGAGAATTTTGGTTATCAGCTGGAGTGCCCTTGAGAGCCAGCTGAGGGCACTCCACATCAGACTATCATTGTTCACTCACAACTACATTTCCCATAATTCACTGCCTGGACTCATCTCTGATTATCACATTCACCTGTGTCTCATTATATTGTTTAGTTCACCCCATATAAGCCTGGTTCACCTCATCATTCCCTGCGAAGTCTTGTACGTTATCCCACTGCATTTCTGAGCGTTTCCGTTGTTTTCTTTGTTCCTGGTTTTTGATCTCTGCCCGTGTCCTGGTTTTCCCATTCCTGCCTCACCCTCTGGATTTGTCTGTTTGTTTGGATTGCCTGCCTGTGTATGACCTTTGCCTGGATTCTGATTACGATTTGGATTAACTTTAATAAACTGCATTTGGATCCTCAAACTTCTTGTCTCTGAGCAGTTAATAACAATTATCATCAGTTAAAATGATAGTTAAATTAAAGAAAACAGGTTTTTTTGGGGTTGAACAAATGCTTTTATTGTAACAAACTTGAAACCATTTGTTTGTTTTGTTTATTAAAATTTCAATAGAACAGGTCTAATCAATTAAATTCAATAATTGATAATGAATTAGATTAACAACTCATTTTTAACATTAATAATTTATTAAATTTTTTAAGAATAATATAGTCCTATGAAATGTATTTTATTCAGAAAATTAATGTTTTTTTATGATTTAATCCAAATATATTATCAAAAACGTGGCAATCAAATGAAAATTTAAACTTGTGTCCTTTTATTTTTTGGGGAAGTGCTGCAAAAAACAGATTTACTAAATTAAACCATGGACAAAAAATATATGCCTTAATTAATGTTTAAATAAATTGTATTATTATTGTTGTTATTATTATTTTGAGAAGTACGTTCTATTGTATGCCTACAACAGTAATATATTTCTGTCATAATTTCTCCTAGTTAAACCAAACTTTTATTTTGACGGGTTGTAGTGAAGACCTGTTTCAAAGTGTAAGCCTATTTGACAATGGTTTTTCTCAAATAAAATGATGAAAATGCTCATTAGGCGTTCTCTCAGAGCAGCTCTGGAAATGTTCATGTATTCATCATGTACTCAAATTGTTTGTGAGACGCTGAAAACACCACGCGTACTAGAGTATGTAGTAGACAAAGCGGAGCAGCTCATTCACACCGATTCACAGAAACGCAGAACAAGCAGGTTATATATTAACATAGCAGTATTTTTGCACTTAAATATTCACAGACCATGTCGCGATTGGATTTATTGCACAGTTCTACTTTCCATGTATTCATCCATCCATCATTTTGCGTGTTTTACGTGACATCTTCTGCGTTATGTAAATTCCATTTTCATGACTGGATTCCGGGATTCCCTCTGCATCACCTAAATCATTCGGCCTTACGTTATAATCGGGACATACCTTTATCTGCAGGAGGGATGGTGTCCTATGTATCCTTTTGCAGCCACTTTGTGTCCACATTTTTTGCAAATTGGATATCTATCCTCGAGGACAACCACACTTTTTTCTACATCCAAAGTATTTCCATACTGGCCATAATTCGCTTCATAAAAATTCGAGGGCGCTTCGCTTTCAGTTTCAGCTGGGTCTGCGTCACCTTTTTTGCGTGTTTGTTCTCCCGCCCTTCAAACATGCAGTAGTTTCCGGAGTGTGATTATTTTTTTTCTCCCTTGTATTATAATTTTTTACTCCGTAACGGATATGATTTCAAATGTAGCGAAGTACAATACTTCAAACAAAACGTACTTAAGTAAAAGTAAAATTACAGATTTTAAAACCTACTTAAAGTAGAAGTACACAAAAAAACGACTCAATTACGTAACGCGAGTAAATGTAATTCGTTACTTTCCACCTCTGTCGTTCAGTGTGTGGTGCGCAGCCACACGGCAAAATCATCACATCACACACGAACCGATTTGACTCCCGAGCATTCCCAGGTCAGACAGAAAATCTCGCAAAATCCCTCGAGATCAAACGTGACTTCAGAGTAAACAATCATGGCGGACGAAGAGGATGCAGTGGCGATAGTTTGTAGTTTGTTTTTAACCGAAATGTTATCAAAAGAAAAGGCGATGGTCAAAGAAGTGTTAGTGTTCTGGTGCGCCATGCCGCCGGCTGTTTTGATTTTGTTTCCCGGTGCTTCCTCTGCGCCTCGTCACCTCGCTTTCTGATTGGCTACACGCCACAGTCCACAGGCTGCGTGCTCGTTTGTCCCCGGGGGACACCACACACGAGGAGAAATCGGGCCAAAATAATCCAACATGTTGGATATCCCCGATTTGAGATCGGAGCGGTCCCGACGTCCTTCCGAGCAGACGAGAGCAGTCTTAACACACCACACACGGCAGGAATATCTGATCAGATTATTTTACGATAATCGGAGCATACTTAAGATTGTCGGAAGGGGTAAATCGGGGCTAAAATCGGCCTAATTATCCTGCCGTGTGAACCAGGCTTTAGACCCGTGATTTTTTTATCGCCGTGTGTGGGGTCTCTCAGGTTTGGAAAATCGGCCGATAATTTTAAAATTTTACACTTACATGTCACATTTGTCTTACCTTATATGATGAAACCACTTCACTGATGGGTCTGAATTTATGATTGTCGTGTTGTTTTGAATCTCTGCACACTAAACACACAGGATGTTTGTCCTCCAGACAGAAGAGTTTGAGTTTCTCACTGTGTAAACTGCAGATCTCCTCAGATCCTGATGAACGCGTCTCATTTCTCTCCGTCAGTATTGACTCACACAAGTTTTTTAATGCCAGATTAACTGGAGGTTGTTCTCTTGAGGATCTTCTCCTGCAGACAGGACACTCCCGAGTTTTCTTGGTTCTCCAGAACTGTTGAAGACACTCTTTACAGAAACTGTGACTACATGATAAAACAACAGGAGCCTGAAGATTTCACGGCACACGGGACAAGAAAGCTCTTCTGCAGACACATTTAGTGAAGCCATTTTCACCGTTTGAGCTCCAGCAACATAAACTTTACTTTCACTTTCTGAACGATGGGTTTTAAAAATGAATCACCTTGAGAATCACAACGATCTGCTCTCTGTTCAGAAACAAATGTCTCAAAAATCCTTCTTGAAAGTGTTTGTCTTCATTCTCCACTGATCGCTGCTTCTTTATTGCTTTTGTCGAGAGAGAAGAGAGTCAGCGTGACAGAAAGAGAAATAAGTCAGTCTCTTCCTGGTGAGTGTTGTAAGAGGGTGCAGTTTATGAGTTTCTTCAGGTTACATTTTAACAAAACTTTCATTGAAACATTCTCAGGTAGCTATAATCCTATAAAACCTTGAACACTAAAGAACAATGAAAAAACACAAATATTGACATATACTCAATTACTCAAACTCAAATAATGAAATACTCAAAGACACTTTATTTGTGTTTTATTTATTGCTCTTTATTTGTACATAGTTTATTTGTTTAATAAATCCTTTTGTTATTTAATCCGTTTTGTAGCTCATCATCATCATCATTGGACTAAAATGTTAAATGTCAATTCCAGTGGCGTAACTTTGTTTTAAAAAGTTGGTGGGACAGGTGTGTGTGCGGTGTTGGGGGGGGGGGGTATATAGTATACAATAGTACATTGTGTTGAATTTGTCGTTTAATGAGATCTAATATATGTTGTAAAGCCGCCTTTCCACTGCACACGACAAACGACAGCCGCCGGACCGGAAGTCATTCATTTCCAATGGAGTCGTACGGGAGCTATTGATCATAGACATCATGCAGATAGACGCCCTATCGACCGCTACTGCGTACTGGCGCGGACGAGCCGTGGGGCCGCCATCTTAGACCGGTCACCCGCTCCACTCAGTGTAATCTGTTTAGGTTTTTTTCATGCAGGTTTTTTTCTGCAAAGGTCATACAGGTAGCTATGATACAGGACACATGGTTCGGCGTATTTTAATATTCATAATGGGCTTGGGCTTAACAGAATATTCTGATATATGATATAAAGTGGCCATAATCCCCGAAAAGGTAGAAAAACTGGGACATTTTCACTATCAATCTGATTGAAGAACCTAATGTTGTGTCTTCAAAAACAAAACGGCAAAAAAGGTAGTTTTTTTTCTGTATTTTGCCAGGGACAGGCAACCAAAAACGGGGACTGTTCCCTAAAACCGGGGACGTCTGGTCACCCTATGATGTGATGTAGGCTATGATAACGTTATGTATTTTGCAAATCACACACTATAAATATGATAGAGAAGCAGAAAGAGATAGTGGCAGTAAAGTCAGATATTTTAATAAGTTGAATAAACAATATATGATTATATTATATTAGAGTCTACTTGAAGCATTTTATATTTGTCTCTCTCTGTCACACACACACACACACACACACACACACGAAATAGTGAAGCTACCACCAAAATACTATATTACTAGTTAAGCTAACGTTACAAGTATACTTACTATAGTGACTGCCCAACACTGATAATACTCTGTGCAACTTGTGTAAAATTCGCAGGCCAATGTTATACCAGTAATATTTGTTTTATTTCTACAATAGCCTTATTGTGTCAGTTGCAATCTATCTTATCTCTGGCTGCTTTTATAAAGCACAGAAATGCCAGGTCTTGTCAGATCTTTCTCCTTCAGCACGAAGATCATCTCATTGCTCCGAAGGAAATCTCCAATCACAACAGGTTGTTCAGCAATATCCCCTGTGGCCATCCGGCGAACACTAAAAGAGCAAATTTAAGAGCACATTTCCTGCGATGTTGTTTTAAATGTCTCACCGTCTACCCTTGCACTCCCGCGAGTGCGTCTCCTGCCCGGCCGCTCCCCGCGAGGCTGCGCTCACTGAGACCAGCTGATCACACTGCGAGAACGAGGACATCGCTGACAACTCGGCAGCTGAGAATGACGCTTCTCCTCTGCGACTATCTGGTGAGTCTAATAGCGCATATTTCTCTCTAAAAGCATATTTTCGCCAGCGTTTGTTTCAAAATGCTGCACTTCTGACCTTGTCGCTTGCCGGGGCTACGCCATCATTGATGGACACTCTCACTGCAAGAGCGGCGCAGGTTTAGCCGCGTTACGTTCTCTAGAGAAAGCGGCTCTCCCCTCGTTCTCCACAGTTCTCTCCCTCTCAAGCCTGAGATGAAGAAACAATGGAGTCGCAAGGCTGAGCTGATGGGACTGAGTGAGCTCGCGCCGGTCCATATCCCGCGTGTCTTCCTCTGCTAGCACTGCGAGAGCGAGAACTGCGCTGAAGCTAAGAATGACGTTCTCCCTGTGACTATCAGACGAGACTCATAGAGCATATTTCACTGTACAAGAGCATGTTTTTTCTGGTGTTTGTTTAAAAACGCTGTGCGTCTGAGGGCGTCGCTCACCAGGCCACACCCACGCCAAGCCATGAGAATCAGGAGCATGGCAGCCTCGTTCAAAGTGCGGGTACTTTCCCCTCTCAAAGAGGTTTCAGAAGCTGCTAGGCCTCATGGCAGAAGATTCCTCGGTTATTCCGCTGGGCCGGCTCCACATGTGACCACTCCAGCTCTGGTCGAAAGGTCTTGTCTCACCCCATGTGTGGCACACAGGCCAACACACTCTCAAGCTGTCCCGCAGCTGCGTCAGAGCCCCGGTCCCTTGGAAATCACACTGTTTGGCCCCCTCGATCTAGAGTATGATTACGACAATGAGTAGGTCCTGACATGTGTTGTCTAACTCCAATAGAGAGTTGTCCTGGTGGCCTGTATACAGTAGCCAGCACAAATCTTAAACGTGATTTATCATTTGCACTGTATATTGTTGCATTAAGCACCAACACTTCAAAAGAATTATATTTGAAACTAGACTTCTTAGTAATTTTGAAAATATTACTATAAATTACAGCAACACCTCCCCCTTTGCCTTTCAGACGAGGTTCATGTTTATAACAGTAATCTTGCGAGGTGCACTCATTTAAAATAATGCAATCGTTTTGTTTTAGCCAGGTTTCTGTCAAACACAGCACATCTAGGTTATAGTCTGTAATCATATCATATTAACAATAAGTGCTTTTAAAATAAGGGATCGAATATTCAGCAAAAAAAAACAATTTCTGTTTTTTATTTGTTGAACATCAATTAAATTTTTAACCTTGAATGGGTTTGGAAGTTTTTTTGTATTTCCTAATTCGGGGAACAGACAGTCTCTATATGATGATATCTAGGTGAAAGAGCCTCTATGTGATGGGGTTTATCTGACCTCAGTGACGTGAGACAGCTGGCAGACGGTCGGTTTAGCCAGTCTGTCTGCTTCCTGACCTGAGCCCCAGATTGTCATGTTTGAGCTCTAAGACTATGTGCCATATTACTAGAGAGAAGAGCAGCACCATCCCAGGAGGGATGAATACCATCTCTTTTCAACAGGTCAGGTCTGCCTCAAAAACTTTTCTAATTGTCTATAAACCCTACATTATTTTGCGGACACCACTTAGACAAGTTAATATATCAATAGATTTATTCTTGTGCACGCACTAAAACACAGACCATTCTGTTGATTCATTGGTGGAAGAATGTGAACGTGCAGAACTGCTTGTGTTTCAGTGTGTGCGGATGGAATAAAACCATAACATTTCTCTGCCGCTTCAACTCTAAATGTTCTGCAGAACTGTCTGCTGCTGCAATCAAATGATTTGGTTGTTTGCCGGTCTCGCATTACGCTGCAGATTTAAATGTGATGCATGAATTAAAATTATTTTAATAGCTACATTTCACATTGTTACTTATCATGCAGTTAACCTTTGTAAATTTGTTTGACATTTACAATTTTTGTGTAATTTTGAGGACTGGTAAGTATTATTTTAATAATTCATAATATTTTGACAGCCTAAAGGGCTGCAGTCCACATTTCAAAGTGCAACGGGCCATTAAAGTACCATCAATGGGAAAAGTGTATTACAGCATTGGAGTGTATTAGAAATACACTTAATACAACTTGATCAGGTATGTGAATTTCTATTCAATTGAAAATTAATTGAAATTTATATTGTACGTTCATTAATATGCAGTGTCCCATCCAAATAAATGAATAAATATAAATGTATTTATGAGATAAAATGCACATAAACATCAGCACAACTCGTAATTATGAGTTTTGGTAACTTTGGATTTTCTTAAAGGATTAGTTCACTTTTAAAAAAACTTTTGCTGATCATTTACTCACCCCCATGTCATCCAAGATGTCCATGTCTTTCTTTCTTAAGTCGAAAAGAAATTAAGGTTTTTGATGAAAACATTCCAAGAATTTTCTCCATATAATGGACTTCAATGGGCCCCAAACGGTTCAAGGTCCAAATGACGATACCAGACTATGCATAAGGGTCTTATCTTGCGAAACGATCTGTCATTTCAAAAATAAATAAAAAAGTTTAAGTTTTATAAGCACAAATGCTCGCCTTGCTCTGTTCTGTGATGCGCGTTCGTGACGGCACGTAATACGCAATTACGTTGAAAAGGTCACGCTTGACGTAAGCGGAAGTACCGAGTCAGTGTTTACAAATGTATACTTTTAGACTTTTTAATATTAAAACACCCAGGATATTTTTGACGGTAAACTGACGCAAAGACATTTGAATATGTGTATATGGTCCTCCTTCCTCACATTTGTAAACACTTAAGCGTGACCTTTTCAACGTAATTGCGTATTACGTGCTGTCACGTCACAGGCCCTGCAAAGTCGATATATTATTCTATGTAATTTTTATTCAATGTTGTGACATCAGTATTACAGTTACTATACAGTGATTCCATCATTAATCGTGGCCAAGCAAATCACCGGTGTCTGATTTATTCATGGACTGAGATGATTGTTCTTCTAGCAGCTGTTAACAGAATACATTTATGAAGGTTATGTCAAAAAATGTATCACCTTTATTGTTTCCTGTTTCCTGAGAATGCCAAAAAAACTCTATCAAAGACATTTAATCAGCTGTATACTTTTATATGATCACTGCACTGATTAATGGCATCAGGATATTGGTTCTCACATCCCATACACACACATTCAGAGGAAATGATGAGAAACACTTTTATTTTGAAAAACAGCTATATTTAATTATTTTAATTTAATTTATTTAATTGTATTTAATTTCATTTTTTTTTTTTTTCATTTTGTGCTTTCAGGCAGTGAAAGGTGTGTTAAAGAATCAAACGAGCTTAAAAGAAAAAAACGTTTGCTGTTTGCATATGTTTAACCAATTAGAAATTAGTTATAGGGATGAAATAATTTACCACGGAATATTTTTTTTCGTACATAGTAAGTATTTGATTATCAAAATAAATTCATGTAAAAAAATTTACAATCACATCATCTTTAAAAAGTTACAATTTTTAGATTCTATGCATTTTTAATGATGAATCTTCAGTTAAATGAGAGAATGCTTTTTCAAGGCACACTATTTACACAATATTATGCAAAGGTATTTGGACACCAAAGGAACTCACGTTTATTGCTAATATTATTTGTACATTGTAAATTATTAATCAGTCATGGCAACTTTTGTTTTTAGATTATCTCTTGTAACAACTCTTTTAACAATTGATTTAAAAAAAAAAATATATATATATGTATATACAGTAAGTTGTACGAGATTCAATTAAAATTTAAGTTGACATTACTTTTACAACCAAGTTGATTATACTTAAAAAGTTAGGTAAAATTTTTTAAAAGTGTAAAAACACTATATAATATGGTTTCTTATTGTCCTGTCCAAGTGATAACACAATATTATTCATGTTATGATGCCCTTACTGTACACTCTAAAAAATGCAGAGTTGTTTTAACCCAAATATGGACAAACCCAACCGCTGGGTTAAACAAATTGATTAAAAAACCATTTCACTTATTTGCACTCATTGCTTCAATGGACTTTCTGGCACTGGTTGTTACTCAAAGGTAAATGGACCGACATACTGTAATTTCCTCTGCTTGTTGCCGTTCTGCAAGAATGGTTTCTTGGCTGCTCTGCGCCTCACAAATCCACTTAGTATAAAACAGCAGAACCGAGTGACTCTCCAATGCTGAGCAACTCACTGGACTTTCTTCTGCGCTTTATTAAAGCTTTATGTATGAACTGTAATGCAGTACATTTTCATGTCTTGGATAAAATATTAACTATATAGTACATAGGCTAGTACAATCATATTTTTCTTTTATCACAATATAACAATTAACATTCAAATCGAACGTGTTTTCCTTTTTCTAATTGAAATGTGTAAGATCTTTTTTTTTCTTTTGAAAAATGTTTAAGCTTCATAACCATAAGGGACCATAAGCTTCATAACCCCCCCCCTTTCAATTCTTTTACTACAATGAAAGGTTAGATTTCTGCAAGTTTTATAAATGAAAGATCAAAAGGATAAACAATGCAAATTTATTTTCACAGGCATCTTTGATCATATTTACCCTAACCCTTGCCAATAATTCTGACCATGATGTACATGGGTCTTTACGCAGCACCGTTTGAGGTAATACATAAATATGTTTGTAAATTCAAAGAAGTATTTCTTGCAGCAGACTCAGAAATATACTCTGGCCGGCTCAGGCACTTAAACTTATAGATTACCAAAGGCTGTCCAAGGATCACAGCTGGAGAATTGTGTAAATTAGTTGAGTCTTGGGGTCATAAAAAAAATAAAAAATTATATATATATTTTATCATATTAGTTCATATATATATATATATATATATATATATATATATATATATATATATATATATATATATATATATATATATATATATATATATGAACTAATATGATAAAATCATGTTCTGGTGCATCCTTTCATTTTTGACAGCTATTCAGCTTTTATTCTTTTTACCTTGTGTGGAACACAAAGATTCATGCATCCACCATATTTCTAATAGACTATTTTCATTTTCAGACCTTTCATTGAATTAGTATAGTGTAGTATGCTTGAAGCCAGAAGACTGTGTTAATGGAGTTCACGTTTGTCATGTCAAAAGCAACACAAGTCTGATTCAGAACTGTGCATTGGCAAACTGAGTTCATATAGCTTGATTTTTGCTCTGTCATGCTTTGTATGTGCAATTTTTGACCAATACAATATAATGCAATATAATATATTTAATGAATATTTGAATGAATGTTTATTTTATTTTAGTGTCTGTGTCTAGATGATTGCATAATAAATAGTCACAAAAAGGCTTGCATTTGAATACAAAATAAGTAAAATTTTGTTATTAAACTACAGTAAAGTTGCCTATTCTTGAAACAATACGTAGGCCTACTGGTAAAAGCCCTACACTAATAAAACTCTGACTAGCTTAGGTAATGATTTGTTAATTTAATAATAGTAAGTGTATTAAACGTGTTACCCGATTTTTTTAGCATGTTGTATCGATTAGCCTTCTATAAAAACTACGACTAATAAGTGTGGTGTTCTGGTTCTGCCCTGAGCTGCGTCTCCTGCTCGCCGGTGCTGCAGAGTCCGACTGCGCAGGCGCAGAGCGCGAGAGAGCGAGAGCCGCACCGACAACACAGCTCCGACAAAATGCCAATGGATAATTTAATATTTGCGCAATGCATCCTTTATTTTTTAGCCTTCGTCTTTGGCTTTATAGCGATAGTACCTCTGTCGGAAAACACGGAGGATTTTCGTGGGAAATGTCTGCTTTTTACCCGGGGTATGTGGCAGAATGAGAACTTCACGGTGTCTAAGCAGCGCTTCATCATTGAGGAATGGGGAGCTCAGTCCTCCTGCAGCTTCATCACCGCCGTCGCCATCGCGTCCCTCATCCTGGCCGCCGTGCAAGCCTGGAGGCTTCTGCTCTTCATCTGCAAAGGCCACGACGAGTGAGTGATTCGTCATTTCATCCTTTAACTTGTGAATTTGATGTCTCGCATGTAAGCTATTAAAACTAGTGATTGAAGCATTGATGCAGTTATGTGATGTCATACAGCAGCAGCATACTACTTTAGTTAAATATTTTATTATATGTGACAATTGTTCAATATCATAACAAACTGATACTATATGTGATTATGGAGTTTTATTATGTAGGTTTCATGGCCTAATAAAGTCTAATTGAGCTGGTAGTGATAATACATTTGAATGATTTAGTCACAAAAAAGTTCAAAAGTCATTGAATGAATTTGCATACTGATTGAGATTATATTGATTCATTAATGCTATCTGATTTTAGTCTCTAGTCTGGCATCAAAGGCCATGTGGTTTAATTTTAATAGACATGCTAAATATCCTACTCTTTTAATAGTAGGCTATATAACTAAATTACAGTATACTTAAATGGTTAGTTCACCCAAAAATGAAAATGATCCTATAATTTACTCCCCCTGAAGCCATCCTAGGTGTATATGACTTTCCTCTTTCAGCCAAAACACAATTGGAGTTATATTTAAAAATATCCTGGCTCTTCCAAGCTTTATAATGGGAGTGAATGGTAACATTTTTTGAAGCCCTAAAGAGCGCAGCCATCCATCATAAAAGTAATCCGTACAGCTCCGGGGGGTTAATAAAGTCCTTCTGAAGCGAAGCGATGCGTTTTTGAAAAAAGAAAAAAAATCCATAATTATAACTTTATATACTTTAATCACTAGATTCCTGTAACGGCCGTCCTCGCGTTCACGAGAGAGTTGAGTTCCGGTGTACATTTTTCTTTAAAAATTCTCATTTAAGACTTCTAATTCATGACTGGTGTTTTGTTTTGCTCTATCCTCTGCATCAATACGTCATGCATCGGGTCAGAGGTCACTCTTCCACTGGAACTAGACTCGCGTACGGCCGTATAACTTTATAGTTTATAAATATATATATTTGGATTTCTTTTTTTTTTTCAAAAATGCGTGTAAACGCCACATCCTTTTGATTTTCCTAGCAAAAACGTCCCAAGTCCTTCACATAAAAATCTGTCTACATAGGCTTTTATAAACAACCTCGTCTCATTTTTTAAGTTTCATTACAAGCTCCTCAAAAAAAGTGATTAATACATGAAAATTCTTGCATATTTAATTCTCAGGTTAAATCATATGAAAAACAATATGAGCAGGTGTTATTATTTTAGTTTTTTTTCCATTAAAAATAATAGGTGGTTTACAAAAAAAATCCATTCTTATATTCAAAACCCATATTTGTTTCCTACGTGTAACACAACAAGAGACTTTGGTAGAATGTCAGAGCTGCTTTTTTCCATATAATGGAAAAGTACAAGTATATGGGGATTTATGGTAAAAATACCATAGAAGTTGTCCATGTACTCAAGGTCTTTTATGTGAGGAAAAGGCCAAAATATACATCAAGATGCATAACATTGTTCTTGCATATCTCATCCCAGACAGCAACATAGTGTCGGCCCATATCCGGCCCACATCTGGGCCGTGTGGAATCCATGTGTACCAGATGTGGGCCGACACTATGTTGCTGTCTGGGATGGCTAATTAGACAAGCAAGCTCAATTGAGATTTCAATCTTTTCAATCTATTTTTATATCTTCAGGACGCTTGGAATAGAAGTTGTTAGGAGTGGGAATCTCTAGGCACCTCACGATTCGATTCACTTACGATCCAGACGGCTGCGATGCTAAAAGGGTTATCGATGCATCTTTTTTGTGTGTGTGACTACTTGGTACTTTTAAAGCAAAGTATTTATAATGACCCATAAGGAATTTACTTCCAATATCTTTTATTAATAGAACAAATGGAAGTGATTTGGCAAGTCAACTGTAAGGTTCACATTTGCCAGCATATGTCCCAACATCGCAAAGAACCAACAGGAAAATAAATGTGTGTCTGTACTAGCAGTGTACTTGTAGTCAATGAACACAAACTTCAGCATATTCTGAATCTCTAACATAAAATAATAAACTTATAACCAACATCCTCCTGTTATGTGCAATTGAACGATATAATCCTTCAGACAAAAAATAAACATTTTGCTGTAGCAAAATCACAAACAGCTTTCATACAAAAATATAGAATTATGTACCAGCAGCTCACATACAAAAATAATACTTGTGGACTTACACATATTCTGAATTAGTAACATACAAAGCTGCTCTTATACACAAATAAATAATAAAGAGTCTAATGCTTTCTGTACACCTAAAGACTTTGAAAAGATTTAGAAAAGACTTTATAAGATTATCAGCTCACATCTAAAGACTTGGGTTCACAGTTTTTAGTCTCAGACTAAAGACTTGCGATAATATCAAACATGTTTGATATGAAAGACTAGAGAAAGACTGGCATAAATCGGGTCGCCGACTGCAGATTATCACCTCACATTTAACGATCGAGACGACGGGAGCGCGCCGAGACTCCAGTAAGATTCCTAAAGACTGCCGGTCTTTAGTCTGGGACTGTGAAAATCCTTTGGTGTACGCCCGGCATAAGACTTATAACTTGAAATTGTTGCTGTATATCACAATCAAAAACAGCTTATACAAAAAAAGTACATGATCATCTGCAGAGAACACAGTCAAAATATAACTTTTTGTGACTGGCATTGCGCTGATACACACTGTGACTGTGGAGGGCAGTGCAGTAAACCTACGTATAACAGATCTGTTTACAGCATATTGATGTGAAAACAAAACAATACAGAAATCAGCTCTCAATGAAATTATGCCAATTTTCCATATTGTTCGCTTTTAATGAAGAGGGTGCGGCGGTTCGGATTTTGCGCTCCGCCATCATGCGTCTCTGTTATACACACGCCACAGACTCCCTGGGTGCTTCTCATTTCTTATTTGTGCATCCTCGTTTCCTTTCCTCGCTTCCTTTCCTAGCGCCTCAGCTCCTCCCCCTGTAGGATACGAGGGAAGGCTGCAAGGAAAGAAAATGAGGATGGAGGAATCGAATGACAGCTTTTTTATACATTGGAATACTTGATCACTCGAGCGTCACTTCACAGCGTCATCAGCAGCGCTCAAAGGATCTGCCCTTATGTTGTTAAAGTTTGGTTATTTAAGAAATTCATAATAAATAATAATAAAGCAAGATACACTGTTGAAATATGTGTGATGTGTGGTTTATATAAACTGCAAAGGTAAAGTATAAATTAAAACGATTGTGATCGATGTGAAGGGGGAGGAGAATTTATATGTGCGTCACGTTTAGTCAATAAAACACTTCCGCATAGGATACACCTGTGTATCCTCGCTCATAACTCCTCTGAAAGCCTCCTCACTCCTCGATCCTTGCAGTGCAATTAGAGAATTGAGATGTCCTTCAAGATGGCTGTGCTCGATCGGTTTCCGGGTCATAGGATGGAGGACAGAGGAGCGAGGAGACGAGGAGGGATATTGAGAAGCACCCCCTGCGTTCTATTATTGTCAACGAACCGACTCGGCCCTCGGATATGACGTCACTTCCACACTTCAAGCGTTCTGGTATGTTTTGCGCGTCCGAGTCGTAGAAAAAACATGGATGCCACCCAAAAAGCTGTTGCTATGGTAGCACTGGCCGAGTACCAGGCGCTTATCAAAACGCAGCCATTTGAACTTTGAAAATTTTCACTTTATTTCATGTTTTAGTTTATCTTCTGTTAGCAACGTTAGCCACATTAGTAACACCCGTTTGAAACGAGGCTTCATTGGAGTGATTAAATTTGTCATTTAAACAACCAAAGCGGTCCAAAAACAATGAAAACAATTCATACACGTCACACAGGGCGCAGCCATCTTGGATTCTTGCTCGGTGTCCTCACGGTTGTCCGACTTCCGAGCTGGGAAATCCGAGGAAAGCGGGCATGTTGGTGCGTGTTGCTAGGCAACGTCTGTCTTCCTAGTCGGAACTCCGACATGGATAAATAATAGAACGCACCGACTGTCCGGCGCTGCACTTCCGCACTTCAGAGTTCCACATTTTGCAATTTTGTCAATATTACGTTATTAGAGAGATTTTTTTTTATTTAGAAAATCGATTTTTGACATTTGTGAATCGATTCAGGATCATCCACGTCCGCATCACGATGCATCTAATAATCGACCCAGCAACTCAACGTTCTGCAAAATATCCTCTTTTTGTTCCACAGAAGAAAAAAATAGTACATGTTTAGAATGGCAGGAGTGTGTAAACAATGAGTTTTGTGAACTATATCTCTTCTATTTCTATAGCTCAATCTTCAATGCCTTCCTAAACCTGCTCATCAGCACATTCGTAGTGTTTGCTGTATTCCTGTCCAGCACAATAGTAAGTGTGGGCTTCAACCTATGGTGTGATGCCATCACCGAGGGAGGCTCTATGCCCAGCAGGTGAGCATGTTCAGTTAAGCCTGTGTGTATGGAGATTAAACAAAAACACTATAACAATGTGAGATTTATGTTTTCAGACTGCCTTATAGCGTGGAAAGAGCCGCAATTAATTGTGTGGGCCTTTTTCCTCTGTCAGAGGAGGGTTTAATGACATTGAAATCAGCCTGGGGCTTTTTGGCTCAGTTCACTTGAGTGACTGTTAATGTTTCAGTGTCCATAAACTCATACAGTATTTGTTTTGTTCTTCAAGTTTTTATGGACAGAATCCTCTCAATAAATGTTGATTCTTCAAGAATCTGTGAATAATTTCTAACCGTGACTACTGTTCATTTCTAGCTGTGAGGATCTCCAGGACACTGATCTCGAACTAGGGTTGGACAACTCTGCTTTTTATGACCAATTTGCCATTGCACAGGTTGGTTAAGAATACAAACTGTGTAAAATGACTACATGAGTGCTTTATATCAACAGGGTTCATTATGTTGTCTTAGGGAGATACTTCATCTAAACAATGTACTCCCTCTATTACAATTACATTTAATCCCTTGTGTGACTTTTGTTCTTCTGCGGAGCTCAAACGAAGATATTTTGAAGATTGATTTCCATTGTTGATGGAACTTGAGATAAAATGATTTCTCAAAATATCCTTTTTTTGTGTTCCACAGAAATAAAGTTATACAAATTTAGAATGAAATGAGAGTAAATATGACAGAATGTTAATTTTTTTGTGAAGCAAACTTATGTAGTAAAACGTAAAACTCTTTATGCATTTTGGCCGTTCATTTACACGACACTGGCGTTTTGGTGGCCTGAAAACACAAACTTTTGTAAACGCGATTCAAAGTGCACGTTTTTGAAAACGATACCATTATCGTCTCTATGTAAACTACAAAAACGTGAATTTGTGGAATGGTGACGTCATGCGCATGTGTATTACGTGTTCAGTTTATAGGCGCGTAGTGTTTCTCTACAAAGTGACATCGCCATCTACTGGCCTGGAATGAATAATACAGCGTTTTTAATCGTTTTCGTGGATCCATGTGAACGGGATCGTTTTGACAACAATGTCGTCTGTACACAAATTTTTCAGTTTTTAGTTCCTCGTTGTCGTGTAAACGTAAACACTAGAACATTTTCACAACAACCTAGTAACAAGTTAAGACACTTTTGCAATCTCCTATAAAAGCTGACATTCTTTCAAAAATCAAACTGTTCAAATATTTTAACTATAAGGCCTATAGGGATCTCCCAGTCACGTGACCCCTAGCCGCGTGTCAGCCATTTTGACGGAATACATCCGTCAGCTACTCAGTGGCAATGGATCTATTATTAGGGGTGGGCCACCCCTAATAATAGATCCATTGCCATGGGTAATATATATTACATTTACATTTATTCATTTAGCAGACGCTTTTATCCAAAGCGACTTACAAATGAGAACAATAGAAGCAGTTAAACTAACAGTAGGACAACAATACGTAAGTGCTATAACCCCTCTCAGTTTAACTTAAGTGCAGTGTTTTTTTTTTTTTTAAGAATAGAAGAGAAGAGAAAGTGTTAATACTACTGAATCAAGTGCTGCCGAAAAAGATACGTCTTCAGCAGTTTCTTGAAAGTGGCTACTGACTCAGAAGCTCTGGTTGAGTTAGGCAGATCATTCCACCAACAGGGAACAGTCATGGTAAAGGTCCGAGAAAGAGATTTTGTGCCTCTTTGAGATGGTACCACAAGACGACATTCGCTAGCAGAGCGCAGGTTTCTGGATGGCACATAAGTCTGAAGTAATGAGTTTAGGTAAGAGGGAGCAGTGCCAGTGGTTGTTCTGTAGGCAAACGTCAGTGCCTTGAATTTAATGCGAGCGGCAACTGGCAACCAGTGCAATTTTGTGAGGAGAGGAGTGACGTGTGCTCTCTTTGGCTCATTAAAGACTACTCTGGCTGCAGCATTCTGGATCAATTGTAGAGGTTTGACAGAGCAAGCTGGAAGACCAGCCAGGAGAGCATTACAATAGTCCAGTCTGGATAAAACAAGTGCTTGGACAAGGAGTTGTGTAGCATGCTCTGTAAGGAAGGGCCTGATCCTCCTAATGTTGTGCAAGGCAAATCTGCAGGACCGGGCAGTTCTAGCAATGTGGTCTGTGAATTTCAACTGATCATCAATTACAACCCCAAGGTTCCTAGCTGACCTTGATGGAGTTATGGATGACGAGCCTAGCTGAATGGAGAAGTTGTGATGAAGTGTTGGGTTGGCCGGGACCACAAGTAGCTCTGTCTTCGCAAGGTTTAGTTGAAGGTGGTGGTCCTTCATCCAGCCAGAAATGTCTGTCAGGCAGGCTGAGATACGAGCAGCTACCGTCGGATCGTCAGGCTGGAATGAGAGGTAGAGTTGCGTGTCATCAGCGTAGCAATGATAGGAAAAGCCATGTTTCTGAATCACAGATCCTAGTGATGTCATGTAGATGGAGAAGAGGAGTGGTCCAAGCACTGAGCCCTGAGGCACCCCAGTAGCTAGATGTTGGGTCTTAGATGCCACACCTCTCCACGACACCCTAAAGGACCTACCTGAGAGGTAAGACTCGAACCATTGGAGTGCAGTTCCCGAGATGCCCTTCATCTTTAGGATTGACAGGAGGATCTGGTGGTTAACTGTGTCAAAAGCAGCAGACAGATCCAGCAGGATGAGGACTGAGGATTTGGAAGCTGCTCTTGCCAGTCTCAGAGCTTCAATTACTGAGAGCAGGGCAGTCTCAGTTGAGTGTCCGCTTTTGAAACCAGACTGATTGTCGTCCAAGAGGTTGTTCTGTGTAAGAAAGGAGGAGATCTGGTTGAAAACAACTCGTTCAAGTGTTTTCGCGACAAATGGAAGAAGAGATACGGTCTGTAACTTGTTAGATGTGCTGGATTTAGATTGGGTTTCTTAAGCAGTGGGGTTACTCGAGCCTGCTTAAAAGCTGTGGGAAAGGTACCAGTGTGAAGAGAGGTGTTTATGATGTGCGTGAGTGTGGGTACAACTGAGGAAGAAATGGCTTGAAGTAGATTAGTGGGGATAGGATCAAGCGGACAGGTAGTAGGGTGATTGGAAAGGAGGAGTTTAGAGACTTCCGCCTCTGAAAGTAGAGAGAAGGAGGGTAGAATGTGTGCGTTTGTTGGTAAAATGTGTGTGTCAGTTTGTGGATCGGTAAATTGGCCGCTGATGGTGGTTGTTTTTTCTATGAAGAATGTGGCAAAATCATCAGCTGTTAGGGTTGATGAAGGAGGAGGAGGAGGAGGGTTAAGAAGAGAGGAGAAGGTTTTGAAAAGCATGCGAGAGTCAGAAGAATTGAAAATTTTGTTGTGATAGTAAGCCATTTTAGCAGTAGAGATATTAGCAGAGAAGGAAGAGAGGAGGGATTGATAAAGACCCAGGTCTGTCGGATCTTTCGATTTGCGCCACTTCCTCTCTGCACCCCTGAGTTTAGTACGATGTTCGCGAAGAATATCAGATAACTAGGGGGCAGAGGGTGTGGCGCGGGCTGGCCTGGAGGAAAGGGGACAGAAGTTGTCCAAGCAGGATGTTAAAGTGGAGAAAAGAGTATCAGTTGCACTGTTAGTATCTAGTGTTGAGAGCTGATCAGGTGGAGGAAGTGTGGATGAGACCAAAGAGGATAGGCGAGAGGGTGAAAGTGAGCGTAGGTTCCGTCGAAAGGTGACCTGTGGAGGAGTGTGTGTTGTGTTCTGAGGCAGGTTGAGGTTGAGAGTGAGGAGGAAGTGATCTGAGGTGTGCAGTGGAGTGACCAGTGTATTGTCCGTAGAGCAGTAGCGCGTGTAGATAAGGTCCAATTGGTTACCTGATTTGTGAGTAGCCACAGTAGATACTCGTTTGAGGTCGAATGATGCAAGCAGGGTGTGGAAATCGGCAGCCTGAGGTTTTTCTAGGTGGATGTTGAAGTCTCCAAGAATTACAAGAGGAGTACCATCTTCAGGGAAGGATGAGAGTAGCACATCAAGCTCCTCCAAGAAACTGCCAAGTTGACCTGGGGGACGATATACAACTACAAAATGGATTTTTATAGGACTAGTGATGGTAATTGAATGTGATTCAAATGAGCTGTTGTCAAATAGAGGTGGTAAAGGATCAAATTTCCAGTCATTTGAGATGAGCAGACCAGTACCACCACCCCTTCCGGTCAGACGGGGGGTGTGTGAGAAAGTGAAGTTAGTGGAGAGGGCAGCAGGTGTGACACTGTCCTCTGGTCTGATCCAGGTCTCAGTCAGGGCCAATAGACTGAGACCTGAATGACTTGAAAAAGATGTAATGAAATCAGCTTTGTTAACAGCGGACTGGCAGTTCCAGAGACCAATAGGAAAAGAGAATAAAGTATTAGAAGACATCGGAAGGGTACGGAGATTGTTAGGATTGCACCGCCTCTGACGTGTGAAGTTTTAGTATATTATTAGTTTTAGTATATTATTAGTATATTATTATACTAATAATATAATTATTATTATAATTATTTTATAATTAGCCTAAATATTGCAATACTGTGCGCTACAGTATTGGTATAATTCCTGACATTGAGTTTGGTGACATTTACAGCTACCTTATTTACTTCCCATCACGCTACACCGGAGCTTCATTAAAAGCATACAAAAGCTTATATATATATATATCGTAAAATTGGGAGCCTGATGTGTCCGGCTAAGTCAAGCTTATGTTATGCTGAATGCTTGGTAGTGCACACAAACATTGCGGATTTCTATGGCAACAGTGGATTTATAACATTTGATCCCGAACTCCGAGAAATCATTCATTAGCCTTCGAGGGGACAACTTACCTGATCCAAAATGAAGACTGCAAAGCTGTGTGTGTTGAGTTGGAAGCCAAACACCGGCATCAGCGTTTTGCCTGTTTATTGCCACCAACCACTTGTTTCTCCGTTTTGTTTCTTTTGGGATACGGTATAAAGATATTCCTTTTGTATGATCACGTATCTGATCGCATACAACTGCACAGCATCGCTCGGGCATGATAGAAATATTTCGCGACGAGCTGTATTATCACCGGCGGTATAGCATTTTCTATTCCGTCAAGATGGCTGCTCCAAATGGCGTGACGTCACGCGGGACGTCCCTATATATCCTTAAACAGACCAAACCACTCAAATAGAGTGATGCAGTGATGAGGTGTTGTAGGCCAGTTTTTATTTTATTTTATTTTTTTCCATCATTCTGGCTCCCCTTGACAAACATCCAGTCGGATTTTTCCATTGGCTTTTGGATTATTGCAGAAAATAAGCTCTGTGGCTAACAAAAGTTTATGATTCTTACCGTATAACAATGAAAACACGGAAAGCGGAAAATTCCGTCAATGGCTTTTTCATAAAAAGTAAATGTTTTTTTTTTTTACAATTTTTATGTTTTGAGGGTGTTTTAACCACAGACCTTATTTCAGGTATTTAACCAAAATCACATAAAAAAAAAAAAAACATTGACTTTAGGAAATGTTTCTATTAACCTTCAAACTATTGTAGACTTCCAGATAAGGCAACTTGCAAAGTTTGTTTTGATAAATTTTGCTTTTCACACTGCTTATTACCAATTTTGATCATGAATATAACCGCTTTCCTCTAGTTTGGGTTGTGGGCGTCCTGGCTGACTTGGCTGGGTATCACAGTCATGGCCTTCCTGAAGGTCTACCATAACTACCGTCAGGAGGACCTGGTGGACAGCTTGATCCACGAGAAAGAGTTCCTGCTCGGACGCTCGTCACGCCGCTGCTCAGATGTGCTGGATGAGAAAAGTGCCATGATATGATAAACAATGTAACTATTATAGAACATTTCCATTAATGTACTGTCAAGTAAAATGGATTCATTAGCTGATAAATATGGCTCATTAGTTGGTGTATCTCAACTTTTGATTGACCTTAATTGAGCCAAATGCTTCTGAATGACATTTTATTTGACATTGGACGATGACTGAGAATAGACGTTCATGTGCACTCGACTGTTCGGACTGAGGTCACAGATCATTTACTCACAACATTTTTTGATGTTGAGCTTAAACACAAGATCCTGAACAAAATTAACAGTGAGCATGAATAATGTAAAAGGATAGTTCACTCAAAAATGAAAAATCTGGCATTTACTTGCCATCATGTTGTTCCAAATCCATAAGCCTTTCCAAAAGATGTTAAATGAAACCTGTCTCTCCAGCAAAAGCTTCAGAAAGATAATGACAATAGTATAAAAGTAATCCATATGAATTAAAAGATTAATCCAAATCTCTTAAAGAGACATAATCACTTTATAAACACTGATCAATGCATATAGCACATCAGAAATGATCAATAGAAGCAAACCTCACTGGTTCCCATATTTAATGTGATTTATGTACGTGCATTGGTCAATTTTGATGTAAATAAAAGCCTAAATTAAATCTATTAATCATATAAAGCAATCATATGGATTACTTGTATGGTGTCTTTATGAACTTTTTATTAGAGAAATAGAAATCTCTTCCTTTGGGTTTCAAAATTAACAAAAGTGATGTGGGTTTAGAATGACATGAGGGTAAGTAAGTAAATTATTATTATTATTTTTTTGGATGAACTATCTCTTTAAGGAAGTGTGCTTAAATAAATGTCCTTATAAATCCTGTGTGACATACAATCAAAGTTTTATTGACAATGTTTTTTCTCAACCAAATGCTTTCCTTAAATCAGTTCTAGATGAGCGACAGCTTCCAGTGTCTCTATTCCATCAGCGTTAGTTGAGGAGGATTTAGTGCACACATTATAGCTCAGGCAATACTAGATTTAACACTATTTAAAGTGTGTGTGATCCATTTCTGGTTTTCTTTACTTAAAGATCATTCCCTTCCAGCACTGCCTCCATGTGTAAGACATATATAATCATGTATATGACTGTGATAGTATCTTTCCTATGTAAAGGGATTTAAAACATGCTTGCATGTACATATATGCTATATAAATACACAGTGAAGAGGAAGGCTCTATAAAGATATTGAAGTCTGTCTTCGCGAGTGACATCACTCTGATGTGAGATTTGAGGGACTTGCTTCATTCAGTTTACTTACTTTCCTAGAATCTGCAAAGTTTATGTCATTACACTCCATATAGTTCACTATGTTTTGAAGTATTATTGCGCATGCTGGAATAAATTGATGTATGCCTTTTATTTTTGGTTTAAGCATCTTATAAAAGGATTATATTTTAGTTTTGCTAGTTAATGGTGTGTGAGCATGAGTCGTGATTCGCTGTAATTCTGTAACACACTCAGGCCCACAAAAAATTATGCAGACATTGTTTTGTGCATAATTTTTATTTATTGTGTCATAGTGTGAACACATCTCTTCGACATTACAGGCCTATATTTGTTTTAAGGCTTTTATTTAATAAAAGCAGTGATAGCAGTATAAACAGCACTGATGATGAAAATACAAAGCAATTGGTGATTTTTCTGATCATGAAAATAAAATTCAGTCTTTAAATAAAATGACCATTTAAAGCTCTGTTTGGTTTTTAATATTTAACATTTTTAAACAAAAGAAAAGCAGTGAATATGCTCCTGTATTGAAATCCACATTACAGGAAAGGAGCATGTACTGTACCGGACCTGGGGCGTTTTTATTGCTTCTGTGATTGGCTGGATCAACACTACAACATATTTAGTTGATTCCGCTTTTGTCGTCTGAATAACCCTCAAACGGGTACATGAAGCAAGTGTGCTAATTAACTGTTGCATACATTTAATAATCAGTGAACAATGCACATATAAATAGCAAATACATAATATAAATGACACCCATATAATAAAACATTGGTTTTGTGTCTATCAGGCGCTTCTATCCCAGTAACTCACAGTGATTTGATGATGATTTCTACACCTTTAACTTGTTTCTCTTCGTCACTTGCACTGATACATTTAATCCAATTGTATTTTCAATCAATATGATAAAAAAATCTAATATTTGGGTTTGGTGAGCTTTTTTAATGTTTTTGAAAGAAAGCTCTCATATGCACCAAAGATGCATTTATTTGATCAGAAATACAGTAACACAGTAATATTGTGAATAATGATTACAAATAATATTACAATTTAATATCACTGTTTTCTATTTTAATATATTTTAGAATGTAATTTATTCCTGTGATGCAAAGCTGAATTTTCAGCATCATTATGTCACATGATCCTTCAGAAATCTTTCTATTATGCTGATTTGATGCTTAAATAACATTTATTATTATTATCAAACAGTTGTGTTGTTTAATATTTCTGTGAAAACCATCTTTAGTGTCACTTTTGATCAATTTGATGCATCCATTGTGAAAAAAGTATTTAAAAAAATCTTACTGACCCCAAACTTTTGAATTTGTGTGTGTGTGTGTGTGTCTAAATCTGTCATTTTGCCTAATATCTCCTTATTTACTATAGCAATACATGCCAAATTGGTTGCTAATGGAGAAAATATTAAGTATGAAAACTTATTTTTGACACCAGAATCCAAAGTCTAATGTAATTAGACCCAAAAACTAGAAAATAGAGACTGAACAGCTGCTGCTATAATGCAATATTAAAAGACTAAAAGTGTAAAACTTAAGTGGAATAGTAAAAAAAAAAAAAAAAATAAGTCAGAAAAATAAAATTCTTATACAAAACAGAGTAAAACAAATAAATGCACCTTAGCTTAGGCCAAGATGCTGGTGCGGGTTCATGTAAAATATAAATTCAAATGTTGCGGCCGTCAGAAAGCATTCAACTCTCTAAAATGGCATTCTTTCATTTGCCCGTTAAATCTGGCAGTGCATGAGACAAAATATGGCCAGCTCATCCTAGAACAGTCTTTTACTGTCAGTATTTGTGGCAGATGGAAACGTTTGTGCTTAACAACTTTACAACGTAACATCTTTGCCCTTCGTTTCAACTCGTAAAGTAGATAAATGCTAAAGGTGTCATCATTGTGCTAGTTCTTCTCTTTTCACATGTACATTATATATAATATATTCTTTAACAATGATTAGTGTCATTCTGTTTATACATGTTGATAAACGCATATTTGTACTCTAAACATATTTGATTATTAGTCAAATAAATAGCATTGTCTTCCATTCCACAGACACATTCAACCACATTATGTACAGCAAGTGCATTAAAAATAAAAGAATTAAATAAATGAGATAATGTCTGACATTAAAAAGCTGCGATACATTGATTCACAGAGAACACAGTGTGCACTTCTGTAGAGCCCGACTGATTTTGGGTCTGATCCAATGGCATAAGAGTGTTTATGATAAAGAAGAGAAAAAATGATCTAGAAATGCACTCTTTGTGTTCATGTTGGTTTGGAAACTTTTATAACATTTACAAGAAAAGTTTATATTGACTGACATTAAAATGATCATGTGGTGTAAGTAACCATCACGTAAAAAGTAACAACACATTTCCTCAGACGAGTGTACAACATTTTAATCGTTACTTAAAAAAATCATTTAAATATAGTGTTCTTTTTTTAATTGTTGTACAACATGACATTGTACAAACTTAACCAATAACAAAATTATATACAAAAAAAGGTATATTCATGTCAATAAGCATTAACTGCATTCTTAATTTTTTTTAATGTTTTAATTGCATTTGCACAAAAAATTACTAGATAATGTCATCGATCTAATATTTAATTAAAATAAAACGACACCAATTCATTAAGATGTTTTTGAAGCTGGCATGAAAATAAATCCATTCTTGAATAGGTTGGAGCATAAATAGATCTACAATATAATCCTGTCTTTATTCGTGTAACACAAGAAATGAAGTGCGACGGGTTCCTAAATTCACCCTTTGAATCAGAAAGCCCTTATATTGATATTTGTATCTTATGACAAATAGTGAGGTAAATATTTCAAGCAAAGAATGCAGGAATTGATCCAGCCATGCATTTAAACATTCTATAAGCACATGCGATAAGCGTGTGTATAAAAGTGTCATCGGCATTAACCCTTAAACACACCTCGGGTCATCATTCACCACCCTACCCCTCGTTCAGTTTTTAAAGTTAGACAACAAACCTTCTTAGTGTTCCTCAATCTATTCATTATAAACAATATAACAAGAAAAAACATTATAAAAAAAAATCTAATTCATTTTTTGTAAAAAGTTTATAGGGTCGCTAGTGACCCGAGGTATGTAATAGTGTAAGAATTTTTTTCTGCGCAACAATAATTAAATCTCTTATGACTCAATAAGTGCAATTCATCTTTATTCCTCAAGGGGACAATGTCTGATACGCAATGATGGTGTGATGTTTCAACGGGCATAAAACAAAAGAATATACAAAAACTTGATATGGCTCAGCGATTTACTGTAGAGCAAGTACTGAACGCAATCAAATATTAGTCTCGAGAAGCTGTCAGCAATCAAAATATTGATTTTGAAGACGTTGAAAATGATAGTTTTGAGAATATGTTTGTGAAAAAGACAGATGCTGAATGTACTCCGGAAATGAGCTCTGACGATAACAGTGATGATGGTAAAAAGCATCTGCTTAAATTGAACCCTTCAAAAAGTCTCAAAAAGTAATGAAATAAGCTTTATTTTATTATTTTGTAATTGTTATTAAAATATCAGAAGAGTTTTTTGCGATTGCAGCAGTTGGAGATCAATCCGTGTAAGATATAGTTTCGGGTTGCTAAAGACCCGGTAATAAAGATTGATGAAACATTCATGCATTTAAGGGTTAAAATATAACTATTTGTGACAGTTAACATGGCATTATGCATGTCGGCCTACTCACTTTACATGTCGTTCTTCTCAATATTGCTTATTGAAGTCCAATAGAAACAGGTATATCTCGCATGATAATATTGACCAACAGTCCCAATATATCAGTCGGGCTCTGAGTGTTATAGACGGATTTCATTCATTCGTGTTCAGTTTTGACAGTCCTGTATAATTCTGATTGATAAAGGGTTTAATTACTATTGCTGCACAAGTATTATTTGGAAAAGGACTAACAGATGCTTTAAAACATAATCGCCCAGAAAAGCTATACAAGGACAAATAGCTACATATACAGATTTCTGATTATATACGACTCAGTATAATGAGGTTGTGGCAATGGATATGCCACCATAAAGGGCAAAAAAACACACCATCACTTAATGGCGTGGCCTTCAATCAACTACAAAATAAAAGAGGTGGATGTTGAACATCCTCAAAAACTTGAACTGGTGACCAGTCTGAATATATAACAGTGAAAATAAAGCAATAAAAAAAACAAGGACCCTTTTATTTCCTCCATTCTGACCTTTGTGTTTTCCCTGCTTGTCGCTGCCCTCTGTGGCCGGCTGTGGTCATTGCATGGTCAGCCAGAGCCAGCAGGCCCAAACAATCTGTTTGAATTGAAGCAGGTACACAGCCAGTGCCGTCTGCAGCTCGTCGCAGGCGCGCTGGGGTCTCCGGCGGTCCGTGCAGTACAGCGCTAGACCCAGCGCAGACAGCAGCAGGAACAGGCAGGACAGCAAGGCCAGGTGCAAATGGCTCTGGGGGGTGTCGTACACTGGAGCACAAAAAGACACAAAGATTTGGTGTGAAATGCTAAATTTGTGGCCTGCACAACTGCTTAAAACAGTCATTCTTTAAAGGTCCCATATTGTCAAAACTGAAATTTCCTGGCTTTTTTCACGATAACAGAGGTCTAGAGTCTATTAAACTACCATATAAGTTTCAAAACAGTCGATCCACAGACAAATGCACACAGCCTGCATAAAGTAGCTGTGCCTTTTGTGACTTCCGTATACAGGTGAAACTCGAAAAATTAGAATATCGTGCAAAAGTTATAATTTTGATGATTATGGCTTACAGCTTATGAAAAACCCAAATTCAAAATCTCAGAAAATCAGAATATTACATGAAATCAATAAAAAAAAGAATTTTAAATACAGAAATGTCGGCCCTCTGAAAAGTATGATCATGCATATGTATATAGTTATATATACTAAATGTATTAGTTTCACCTTTTAATTTGAATTACTGAAATACATGAACTTTTGCACGATATTCTAATTTTTCAAGTTTCACCTGTATTTGTGATGTCAGAACTACTCAGTCACCAATGGTGGGTCACTCAGAAAACAACGGGCCAATCAGAAGAGAGGCTCTTGAATATTAAGTAGACGGGCCAAAATCGAGCTGTTCTTGGCAGAGCTCCTGAGAAAGGAGCTGTAAAAATATATTGAGATGGTTTTTGGTACTTATACCGCAAATATATATTCTTAAGGACATCAAAACCTAAAATAAAACTTCAGAAAGTTGTACAATATGGGACCTTTAAAGGCACACTATGCAGGAATTCCGGTTTGTCGAACAGCGCCCCCTAGAGTCGCTGTAGAGTACTCGTGTTTAACGTTACTGTCGTAAATACCACTCACGCAGAGCGTCTCTGCACTCACGGCCTCTGCACTTTATAATAATAAAGTATCCTACCGCGTTTGATGGCTTATAACGTTTTTACATGATTGCAGCTAAATTACAAGTAAATAGCCAATAGCCTAGGCCTACTGTATAATTTCATTTGTGTTTTTTGAGTGTAATGTAAACATTACAAAATGCCAGATGACATCAATAAAGTTACATGTACTTCACATTATTTCGTAACAATGTCCGTTATGATGTCGTTAGACATGATTATTGCAATTTATCATAATAGTTTGCAAATTGCGCAGATTTACACTATTTACAACGTGTAGGCTTATTTATGTCCTGATAATTATGTGAGATATTGACAACTGTTCTCATGATAATCGCAGGAATCAACTTTAACAGTGAAAGCTGGAGCGAGTGGGACTCTTGTGCGGTTCCTCACGCTGTCAGATTCTCCTTTGGTGCCGTGACCCGGATGGGAGTGAGGTTTAGGGGGGTGAGTGTAAAGAAGGCCAGATAGTGAAGAGCTGTGAGAGTAAACCTCACTCCCGTGACACTGGTTCGAATCCGGCTCGGAGCGGGTCAAGTACGACCGGTTACACCACACTGAAAATATTGTTCAGCAATGGTTTAAAAAAACATGATAAATAGTTTAAGGTGTTTCATTGGCCTCCAAATTCCACAGATCGTAATCTAATTGAGCATCTATGGGATGCGCTGGACCAACAGATCCGATCCACGGAGGCCCAACCTCACAACTTGCAGGACTTGCTCCCAATGTCTTGGTGCCAGATACCCGTTTTGGTGTCTGGGACAGAGCTGTTTTGGCATCACGAGGGGGACCTACACAATATTAGGCAGGTGTTTTTAATGTTGTGCCTGATCAGTGTATATTTACGTATATAAATAGCCATTTGATTACTATTGTAATCAATACACTACAAAAACAGCACTTATTTGACTGAAATTCCAGAATCTTTAGTAAGCTGACTGTGAATGTATAGCGTAGGTAATGTTTGTATGGTTGTCTGCAAATGGGGACAACCCATTTTACATTTACATTACATTTACATATTTTACATTTACATTCATTCATTTAGCAGACGCTTTTATCCAAAGCGACTTACAAATAAGAACAATAGAAGCAGTTAAACTAACAGTAGGACAACAATATGTAAGTGCTATGACCCCTCTCAGTTTAATCTAACGCAGTCCCTTTATTTATTTATTTATTTATTTATTTTTTAATAAATAAAAATAGAATAGAAGAGAAAGTGTTAGTATTACTGAATCAAGTGCTGCCGAAAAAGGCATTTTATTCAAAATATGCTGGATATTGACAAAATATCTTCATTACATATTGGCTTTTATAAGATTTTTTCCAAGAAATAGGCAAGAATGAACCTAGTGTCCCCCATGATTAGAAACACGTAATTATAATTTCAGAAGTGGGACATAGGAATTTTCTGAAAGCATGTTGGCAGCACTTTTTTAACCAAAGAAAATTAAGAAAAAGGTCTCAAAGGTCTCTTTCTTTGGGTTTTACATGCACAAATGTCACATTTTTGGCCAAGGCAAACAATAGTAGTACAGTTCATGCAAATTCTTAAACCACAGCAAAGACTTACTATTAAACTTTCAGGCTGTTCTGAGTCCCAGATTGCATGCAAGAAAATGTCATGCATGTTTTCATGCATTTTTGAGATCTACGACACTGTTCAACACATTTCTTGTCTATTATTCTTACCTCCTAAACAGTCATAGTACGGAATGTCTGGAAAGCCAACATAAAAAGTAATAATGAGATTTAGGTTTGAGTTCAAGTTAGTCAAGGTCTTTGTAAAGCTCATAAACATTCATATAACTAAAGGTGCGGTCACATTTACCATTGTTCTGCGGACGAATTCCAGTCATTTCAATAGTAACTTGAAATTTGCTGCATTGACCAACAGAAAGCTGCTTGTTTTGATAGTGATTTCTGTATGAGCTGTGCTTCAAACATTGCTACACTACTGACAATAGACATTGGATATTTGCTCGTGAAATTTTGGTAATGTGACTGCACCTAGGGCTGTCGCGATGACCGCAATATTGCAGTACCGCGCTACTGACAGGCCAACCGCAGAGGAATGCAAGTAACCGCAGCAACCGCGTTTTCTTTTTTCATAAGGCCACCCTTCGTAGTTCGTACCATGTGTATTGAATGTTAAATAAGTTAATAATGATAACAAGACTGTTTATCATGGTGATTTGTACAGAGGATTCGTGGATTAGGACTTAAGCCTAAACAGACAGTGAATGTGATCGACTGAGCGCGTGCGATTACCTGCGTCTGTCTTTGAAGTCAAGTCATGTATATTCGTGACAAGGTTCCCGTTTCCAAGGAAAGCGAAATATTTGTCGTGGGCTATCATCCTTTTAACGTGTAAGGGTATTTACTATGAATGGCGTCAGCGCTGGTCAGCATTACACAGCGCGAGGAAGCCGTGGGGGGAAAGCAGCGAGTCACGCATTGAATCAATGCCATTGGTCTCTATTAAGTGAAGCATTGCTTCAGCTTTGCCCAAAAGTGAAGCATTGCTGGCCAGCTGAGCCTTGAAAAGTGGAGCTCAAAGTTAAGAAATAATTAACACCTTGTTTCATTACATCTATCATTTAAGGAATCAGCTTTTTTGAATGTTTTCGTTGAATGAACGGTTTAATGACTCACTCAAAGACAGTCCGTTAACAACTGCGCGCTGAGTGACAGCCTTTCAATGCGCAGAGACGCTGTTTAGTTTCGGTTACATTGGTTACATTGTTTTTGTGTATGCTGACCACATCATAACACGTATTTATATAGCAACAAATAAATATAAATAAATAAATAAATGGCGGTAAAACCGCATATCGCGCTATTGAGCCACTCAAAATTACCTCAAGGGAAATTCCTTCCCCGCGACAGCACTAACTGCACCTTAATTCTACTTCATCACACACATGACCAGCGTCGGCCAATAGTGAGCCTACGTGTGACGTACAACACAGAAGCGCTGCGCTGTTACACTAGTGAACTCACTCGAGGCCCACAGAGAAGGAAAGGAATAGTTGAAATAAAGTCGTTATTTTTGTTTGTTTTTGCGCACAAAAAGTATTCTCGTCGCTTGATAAACTTAAAGCTACACTGTGTAATATATAGCACCATCTATTGGTGAAAAGGTATATGACCATCCAGTGAATATTAGTTTCTGTTCCTCTCAATTCCGATTTCGTTTTAACTCCTACGGTGGCCAATGTAGTCCAAGATTAACATGGCTTCCAGTTCGACCTCGTCTATGAGTGTCCCTTCAAGTGATGAGGTTATTTTAGAAAACTATTATAAATAATTTGCAGTAATTTAATTACCCACCCTAACTCAAATTTAAAGTGCCTACATATAACTTATAGCCTAAAAACTAATATAGCGCCATTAAAATATTAATCAAATGTTATCCGTCATAGAACACGGATTTATGTTACAAGGTAAACAATACTTTTCATCATTGACGCGAGGAAACCTATCCTAGATGTCGTTCTAGCGTTATGCACAGCACACCATGTTATAATTAGCCAAAGCAACAATAAAACTTCCAATATACACGAATAGGCTTAATTAACGTTACCTGTCGAGAAGAAAGCAGGCAAAGTCGGCGTCCTTTTTAAAATCGCTGCTCGTCATGAGCTCTTTCCATCTTGTAAACGCCACTCCAATATTCACTTTTGTTTTTTTGATTTGCCTGTTGCGTTGCCGTCTTAACGCTCTTTTTCGCTTCCTTGGCGACTCTGATGCGTATCCTCGAGAATAACTGTGATCCTCCATCTGCAAACGACTTTCAGGTTTTCAAGCAATCCCCCTCTTCACATTCGACACGGTGCCATTGAGTGTTGAAACGCGAAAGGCGAAGCTTTAATTAACGGATATGGCCCTCTTTGGCTAATGTACTTTCAAGATGGAGGGGCAACATGGCGACCGACATAGGAACCCCTCACCCGTATGTATTTTTAATTGCATATTATACACTCACGAGATTCCTTTATTACTTGAACGAAGTAAATATATATTAAAGAGCACATATATTTTTGAAAGAACTAAGTGTTTTTAGCAAAGAATAAACTAAAAAAGTTACACAGTGTAGCTTTAAGATTGAGCCACTGTAATCACTTGGACTATTTTAATGATGTCTTTAATAACTTTTCGGGGAACAAGTTTCAATCCCTTAGAAGCCTATGGAGGAGTGATCCAGCTCTCAGATTTAATCAAAAATATCTTAATTCGTGTTCCGAAGATGAACGAAGGTCTTACGGGGTTGAACAACATGAGGGAGAGTAATTACTGACAGAATTTACATTTTTGGGTGAACTATCCCTTTAACAAGGGATGGTTGGATGACGACATCACTGTTTTCTACAAAACTGATTTAGATGAAAATAGATTAAATGAACTAATGTAATAATTGATTATCTTTACAACGGTACTGAATCAACACTGACATGACTTCAGCTGAACAAAGACACTATTTTCGTAGAGCTGCCGTACAGCCGAATGAACTCTGTTTACAGGGTCCTTAAACAGTCTTAAAATGTCTTAAATAAAGTTTTCCTAATAAAAGGCCTTAAAAAAAAGTATTAAAATGTCTTAAATTCAGAATCGATGGGTCTTAAATATTTCTGGTCACATTACCACTATAATTTCTCCAGTCTGATGGACACAATGTCCGTCAAATAACCAGTGAAGCATCGAATCGTGAGAATGATTCTGACTTTATTACATAAACAGCGATTGATAATGATAATGTATTTCTGTTAGCGCTGTTGAGACTCGCACTGCCTGTCTCTGTGAGAGATTTTATAGTGAGAAATCAAAACAAATGAGCATAACAGCACACAGAAAAAACATACTGAGGTAAAAATGAAAAATGTTGAGTTTTTTATTTATAACATATGATATAGTTAAGTAACAACATGACAGGAGCTATTTTGCTGAATATTCTCACGATTGCCAATGTTACATTGATTTTAGTTTAATAAGTAGTTAATATTAAATTACTTCAATTACTTAGGTTAAACATTAAATATTACATACGTATGTAATATAATGTGTATTTCCATCACAGGTTTGGTCTTAAATTTAATTCAAAGTGGCATTAAAAAGGTCTTAAAAAGTCTTAAATTGAACTTGTTTATATCTGTAGACACCCTGTGTTTAAATCATTGAATCATTTTCCTGTTATCACAGTAAAGATGCTTTGAAACAATCTGTATTGTATAAAGCGCTATAAATAAAGGTGACTTGACTCTAGCGTATGAACCAAAGGAAGCACATGACCTTCATTTTTCAACAAGGCCTTTCAACAAGACTAGAGCTCTTGAGAGACAGACAAACTGCACTAAAGCGTAATTCTTTAAATTCAATTCTTTGTTTCATTAACATTAACAGTCTTGTTGGCACAGATTGCACACTGCCTAATTTGCATGCAAATTAGAAAGTAATTCACTTGGGCATGTTTGTGCATCCCTTCGTTTCTTTTTTTTCAGAATGAGGGAATTCATTTATCTCAGCTCTAAGTAAGAAAAATCTTTTACTAACCTACTTTTATTTGACTATTTTACAATTTTCACTTTAAAGAGATTTGAGATTGGAGGGTTTAGGGACTTCTAGAGCAGGTTTATCTGAACTCTCACCGTGAACAGTGATCTCTGGCTCTCTGAAGCGAACTCGCCTCTCGTTTCTTCTCCTGCGAGAAGAGTCCGACTCGACATTGCTCACGCTGGACCTTTTCAGGATAGAGGTGGGCAGTTTTTCATTTATGACCTGAAATCAGAAAAGACAAAACTATTGACTTCTAGAATGTTATACATAATATGAAGTCGTTTGAATGTGGTAGTAGATTCCCATAACTTTAGCTCTTGATTTCTAAGACCTTTTGACATTAACACACTTTCCATGTGACAAGATTCTTTGCAGTATGACCTCATGACATTTTAAAAGCACAAAGTAGTCTAATGTGATTGACACAAGAAAAAATGGTCCAAAAACATGTGCTATATTATGTGAGTAAATCACATTAAGCTGAGATGTGGGTATAATTGGGTATTGTATGAATTTTAGCGATTCCGGTTCCCAGTTTCGATTCCAATAAGGTAAAAAAAATTATTCTGTGTCTTTTTGCAAAACATTCTGTTGCAGCTGAATACCATGAACAAAACTCAGCAGCCTACAGAACACTTACACAAGGAACTTTTGCCTATGGTTTTAACAAAAATACCACAGCAAAAACAACTAGCAAAAGCACAAATAAATACAACTGAACAAAGTTCAGAAATGGAAATCAAATGTAAAATAACACTGCAAAATAATACTTCATACAATATAGATTAAGCCTTTTAAAGTTACAAAAGTTATTTAGTGAAGATCAATGAGTGATTTTCTTTATCTTTTATTTTTTGATCAAGATTAATGACACAGAGAGCAGCAGAAATTTTAGCCTGCTGTCACTTTAAGACCTAATGTACAGATCCAATATACTATATACTATAATATATATATATATATATTAGGGGTGGAACGGTACACAGAAGTCACGGTTCGGTACAATGGAGTGAAAAGCAAAACAAAAATGCAGAAGGCATTTTTATAAATGTCTTAAGCCTTGTATTTTTTAAATAAGTTTTATTAATAAAGGCATAGAACCAGTTCATTTGTAGTGCACTGACAATAGTTTTATATAATTTAATTAGTTTATTAATTAAATAAATAAAAAGACAAAAAGACCTTGTGATATGTTTGGTAATTGTACCTGAATGAATTTAAAATTAATTTGCTATATTTCAGATCAATATATTTGTTTTCCTTAATTTTAATTAACCCTAACTTTATTCTCATCTGAATTATAAATAATTGATTTCCGTATAAAATAACACTACCATTAAAAACCACATTTGATTTTCTTTTTTAATCAATGTAGAATGTGTAACTTAAAAATAAAACTGTGTGTGTGTGTGTGTGTGTGTGTGTGTGTGTGTGTGCGTGCGTGCGATTTTGGTTGGGTGACAGTTGTAGGTTACCGTTTGACAAGAGTTTAGAGTGTGACAAAAGCACAATGTTGTGTTTTATTGCGAGTGTACACAAATATATGTAAACACTTTGCAGTTTGAATGATGTCTTGAACAAAATGACGGAGTATGTTTTTATGTTTCCACTGTTCGATCGCGCCCGCGCCTCTCTCTCTCTCTCTCTCTCTCTCTCACACACACACACACAGTTCGATCGCACCCGCGCCTCTCCCTCTCTCGCGCGCACACACACACTTTAGCATTGCAATATTGACATCGCAGTCTGTTCATTATGCTGCGTTCAGACCAAACGCGAATTGAGCGAAATTTATCGCTATTTAGAGTTTTATTTATTTTTATACAGTGTATTCTCCATGTAAATTCGTGCACCGAACCGTGACGCCCGTACCGATTCGGTTCAATACGAATACATGTACCGTTCCACCCCTAATATATATATATATATATATATATACACATGTGTTTTCTTTCTCAACTGTTTACTTTCAGACAAAAACGACTATGTTTACGAGAATATTTTGTCAAAATTGGATGTTTATTTGTCCGTTCAAGCATAAGACGTGAAAGAGCGCTCAATTCATGCACTATGGTCATGTGTCCACCAAAGCGCTCGGTGAAAACGCTTGAGAGCGTTTGGGCAGTGCAGCTTTTTTTCAGCTTTGTTTGCTATGATATTGAATTTACCGTGAAAGTTTTAGGTGAGCTTTGGGTGCGTGTTCAGCATAGTAAACAGCGTGCCAGTGATGAATTGAGTTCTCTTTCGCATCTTCTTGCACTTGAATGGTTTAAAAGCACATTAAAAGGCACACACAGGAATCAATAAGCGTAATAGAAATGCGCGTGCCTCATCAAGTCCACTGTTCTTGGAAATTTGGAATTTGTTCTCGATACCCAACCCTAGATATGGGTCAATAATGTGATGAATCTATTATAAAATTTAATACACCTCTGTGATGAGTATGTTTTTCATTTGGCATAAAGTCAAAAATGTAAAAACAGTTCTGATACCACAATGAAGAAGAAGAGGAATCTGATCATTTCAGACAATTGAATTAATCATTTTGAACGATCAGTTTCTTTATCATGGATACTTGTCAATGACCATTGGGTTACCTTAGTTTTAAGAGTTTCCTGTTGTATATATGGCTGTTTTCTGTGTCGTAACTCAGAGTGTCTGTCCTTATGGCTATGAGAAATGCCACTCAGAGCGTCGCTAAAAGACTCGCTGGCTGAGAACCTCTTGGAAAGAGTTGACACACACTCTCCCAATGAATCTGTAAAAATTAACACAGAGCACTTTACAAACTGCAAAACAACATATTTGGCATTTAATCAGCAAAATAAGCAACACACATTTGTTTCTAGTCGGTACAGTCTGCATGATGAAATTAGTTTAGGAGAGAATGATTTAGCATTGAAACTATGACAGGTGACATGCTGTGGGGAAAGCATTTTCTCTCAAAAAGCTGACTTGGCAGCTGAGTTTGACGTTCGTGACACATTGCTGCCTTATACAATACATTTTTCATCGTCCAGGAAAAAGGCAATAGGGAAGACACAGAACGACCCGTCCCTCCAGAAAACTAGCAAAGCATTTCTGCTAACAAAAATGCCCTGGCCTCAAACTGTCAAAGACACGACCCAGCATTTCAGCCGGAGATCTACAACGCCATCAGCCACTGACAGAAAGTGCACGCTTGGAATACATGTTTACTCATTCTGTTGATTTACCTCCGCAGTTTTTTAATCGAACTGAACTGTATACAGTAGACAGATGCAGTGCAATTTCCTTGCTTCCTCATTGAGTGGAAATAGTAAATGGCCATATATGCATAAATTCTTAAAGGTGCATTGTGTAATATTTCTGAGGATCTATTGACAGAAATGCAATATAAGATCCATAACTATGTTTTCAGTGGTGTATAAAGACCTTGCATAATGAACCGTTATGTTTTTATTAGCTTAGAATGAGACATTTATATCTCCATAACCGCGGGCTCCTTCTATGGAGGTCGACATATTGTGTGGTCATGTTTCTAGCGTAGCCGACAGCGAACACACAGCGCTACAGAGCGCGTTTCCTCACTACCTTGAAAAAGAAGTTTTCAGTGGTGTATAAAGACCTTACTTAATGAACCGTTATATTTGTATTAGCTTAGAATGAGCAGTTTCTGTCTACACACACCGCGGGTTCCCGATCATTGAAATGCGCCGACATGTTTCTACGGTGGCCCTAAACGGACAAACGCGTTTCGTTACTATGTTGCTTTTCGTGCAAGGAAGCAAGCTTAGTTCAGCGAATAAAACACTGACACAATGATGAACAAGTAACAATAATATTCGCAATAACATATAGTTTTACTGAATAATTAAGTAAACATAATTTCTTAATGTATCCTTGTAAAGAAACCTCATTGCTGAACTGCTACTCTCTGCTGTCTCAGACGATGACATCACTTCCTGTCGGCCACCGTAACTTTTGTTGGTTGCAATTCGTAACCTCACCACTAGATGCCGCTAAAAATCACACACTGCACCTTTAAACGAGATTTCATTGAAAGCTACTGTGGATATTTTGATATGACAATCAGAACACTTTGCTTAGAATATGAAAGATTGCTGGCTTGTATGGGACTAGAATGTACAGGAATGTAATGGCCCAAAATTGCAAAGCAGATGTGAAACATTGAAGGTTTATACAAATTTAACATATAGCAAACTATCCAGGTAAGTTGGTTATAGCCGCTACTGTCATTATTAAAAATGATAAAAACAAATCAAACTAAAATACAGGAAGCTTTCATTTGAAAGTCACCATGAACTCAAAACTGACAAATCTTGTTTTATATGGAATATTCCGGTATTTATTATAAATGATTTATCTGTGCACATCATTATTTTTTTTTTTTTTATTCATGTGCCCTCATCTTTAATCAAACTAACTGCCCCTTCCTCTTGCAGCTCATCTCTTCTCTTCTCTGATGATGCGTTTACTGGCGTGTGGGCGGGGCAACCTGTCACTCACATGAGATCCACCAATAGCAAACCACAACCATACAATCAATTCCCAATGGACTAAATCAAGTCCCGCCCAACATACCAGTTTTCTACTTTAATTTCACATTTTATTCAATGTATTGCTTGCAGATTCTTTGTAAAATTTACAATCAATTTCTGAGTAAACATTGTTTCTAGAGCAGTTTTTCCCAGTGTATGCATATCATGGTACATTTTTGTAAGGACAATTTACTTTCTAATTATTTACGTGATGTTGACAATATTTTAGTGGCATGGTTGAATGGAAACTGAAGACATAACTTCATGTGGAATCAAGAGGACTTATGAAAATAGTTAAGTTACTTGTATATTCTGTTTTGCCGATCTCAGCGTAGACAGTGGCCAGCAGCTCCAGACTCCGGGCTGTGATGGGGTGGTCATTACCAAACGCCCGCTGGTGGATTTTAGTGGCCTAAATGGAAAAAAATGAGAAATTACAATTACTTCAACATTCCCTAAGATTTCTCCTCTTTAAAAGCCTTCTGTCATTTTGCATGTATACTAAAACACAATGTACGTACCTTGCCACTGTATTCTAAAGCAAGATGGGGTCTGAAAACAATGAAGAGTGACAAAAACGTTAGAAATGATGGTCCAAAATGTGTGTGAGTGTGTATGTGTAAAATAGTTATTAAAATCAAATTGAAGAAAAATGCTATTTCAAAAAAAGGAAAATTACAACTGATGTTATTTCTAGTACTTTTTTCACATTAGAAAATAATGGTTAAAATGCATTGCATTGTGAGATACAATATTCTTCTCAGGGTGTCCATGCATACAAAATGTACAGAGTACCAGTGTTTGAAATGTAAGGCATTACAAAAGTGTATTAATTCCTTAAAAAAATAATTAATTGCGTTACTTAGTTGCTTTATATGGAGGACGCAGCTTAAACTTTTCAGCTGTGCTGTCATTCTGGATTACAGAAGAATAGGACACATAAGAATAAAGTAATGCTTTTACTATAGCAATAAAAACAAAGAAAAAAATAAAACACAATGTGATTTTGCTTATTGGTATAGTTGAATTGGATCATCGAAGGTCAGCAGAAAATACACTGGTTAATAAAGTGAGATTAAATACATAAAGTATATTTATCTTATTTAACATTTTATTATTGCAGGTTTGCGTTATATTCTGAGTTTCCATTTCATTTGTTTTATTTATTTTGAGGAATACTGAATCTGTTTTTGTACAAACGCTCACATTCAGTCTAACTTCAATAACCATCATGCTTACACAGCAGCACACACACACACAACGTCTCTGCACTTACTCGGATCTCTCTCAACACGGGGACAGTTAATACATTGGAAAACAAACTTGCGTAAAGAAAAAGTATGATAAGAAATAATATATTTTGTAATAAATTTAAAAGTAAAGCATTACTTGAAAAAGTAACCTGATTACTGTAATGTAATGCGTTACCCCCAACACTGCAGTGTACATAAACTGTAAATAGTATGGAAACATGCAGTCTGAACATCACGAACATGTGTCTGTCTATTTACTGCACGTGTGAGAGAGATGCATGCACATGTTGTATATTATCGATCAGCAAATCTGTATAATTGATTACACCTCGGGGACTCTTACCTCATCCATAAAGAGGGAGAGAGTAACAGTGTATTTAACAGAGAGGGTCCAATATAATATTACATATTTCAACATATTATACTAGATGGATCATTAATATTGATATGTTTTCTGTGAGCAACAGCAAAAACAATCCATCTAATGGAATACATCAGAGGAGATCAAGCAAAACCCATAATACTCGCTGTACATGAGTCAGTACAGTAAAGCATGTTAGGACATAACTATCGGCTTGGTATCAAGTTTATTTGCTTATCAATAATGTATCACAGCAGGTCAGTACATTTATAATCATAAAGGAGAGTGTGAATGTCAGACACACACTCACTGGATCACACACCTTCTATCAAACCTGCTATAACTACTCTCTCGACACAGGAGAAACTCTTGACAGAGAACAGTCACCTCATGCAATAGCACACTGCTTACTGTGCAGTGCACTTTAAATACTGCCTACTGTTCAAAAACAATAAATTGAAAGGTCAAGTTGTTGTGTACATTGCATTGTGGGATGCAGTGCATTGTGGGATGCAGTGTACCCTGGTTCTATACTTTACAATTTGGCTAATGTAGCGCACTACCCTTGTGAAAAGAAGTGCACTTAATTGTAAAGAATGGGATCTTGTAGTGTACTTCAAATTAAATCTTAAAAAAATAAAAATAAAAAAAATAAGACGAAGTATATACATATTTTTTTTTTTAAGATTTGAAGTATATATATATATATATATATATATATATATATACACATACACACACACATTTATATTAAACATTATGGCAAATAAAATAATAGTAATATACTTAAAAATAAAAAAAGCCACTTAAGTGTAGACAGAGCTCACTTTGATGTTTCTTAACACACTTAAGTACATTTTTAAAACATGTACTTTGTAATTGTCAAGTTAAAGTTTTCACTTTATAGTACATTTTAAATCGAGATTTTTTGATTATATTTGTTTATGCTTTAAAGAAGTACACTTATGTTGATGTGTAGTGTATTAAATTACAATATTACAAGTAAATATATTTTTAGTGTGTCAAAAAGCACTCTAAACTTAAGCTAAGTTTAAACTATAATACATTTTCATTAAAGTTGCACTTTTAATTCTTTATTCCTGTAATAAATACACTTTTTAAAAGTATAAAGTGTACTTTTTTCCAGAGAGTTGCATCCAGAAAATTCAGTACATCCTGTATAAATAGCACGAGTAATGCGGCTTTACGCTATTCTGATGGTAAAGATGATTCATAAGGTTTGGTACACTTGAATATTTGTTACAGGAGCCTTAGGCCATGTAAAAATCAAATACAGAATAGTTTTAAATGACAAAAGACATGCACGATGAACTATGATCGCAACAACGATAACAATGTGCATCCTTTATCTAAATCCTCTGTGACTCATATATATATATATATACACCATATTTTATCCATATAGATTCTGTTTTGTCTATATTTACATATACTATTGGGAAGCGATTGTTAAAAAAAGTAGAGCACATGTGCATAAAGCTCTATTTGATCCCACAGGCCTGGCACCTTTGCTTAATTTAAGAATAAAGTTTGAGAACAGCGCAGGAATAGCCCAGCTCAGTCAGGCTCGGTGAGGCGTGCGGATCCATTACAGCACCCGTCACAACAAATCTGGGCACACGTGTGCTATGATTCCTAAAGGAGGGAGTGGAAATGTGCGGCCCGTGCCAGAGATATGGCACTCTATTCTTTTTAACTGGAACGCTTGGCATGTGTGTGAAGAATGATGGTGATGTTTGGATAGGCGATGCTTTGCCCTCAAGGTGTATTATGAGAATTTCCCTCAGGATTTCACATGGAAATTTTTCTCCATGTGGTCATTTAGCACTACGCAGTCCATATGGCAGCACTATTGTTTTGTAAAATTACTTTAATTAGCTTTTTAGCATATATAGGTCAGGGATTCAATATTGAATCCTTCACATGTGCTTTGACTGTCACATTTTTTTGCTTCTCTCTTCTAAGTACAGTATGTTTTTAAAACCCAATACATATGTCAGTGTGGTTATTATGGTCTTGCTTTAATTAATAATGACTAGGTGTTGGTTTGCACTGTTTTGGATTGTCCTCAAAGGACATTTGATCGGACACAACATGGCAAAGCTCTCAGCTACAGGAGCACTTCCTGCCCAACACTGAAAGATTTAAGAGGCAGAACCACTTCCTATTCACTCAATAAGGCTGGAGCTATTTAGTCAAACATATCGGACATTCAAGTAAATTTATTTGTTACCTGAAAAAGTAATTCAAGCACATTTTTGGGGTATCAGTGGGGTGTCAAATAAATAAATGGACATGAAATATTGATTTGAGGGTCAATAATATAAGAATGTCCACTGTCCATGCTGAAGAAAAGGAAGAAAATCAAATAAAATTATATACACACACACACACACACACCACATGACAATTTACAACTTAAACTAACTTTGCCTTGTCTGCTGTTATTATTTTTTGTGCATGTGCGCCACATGACTTTCTAAGAAAATGTTCAAAGAAATATAATATTAAGCCAAACTACTTAGTTTTTTCTGTTCAATAATGAAGTTTTATAAATGAGTATCATTAAATCGTTACACTTTGTGCACAAACGCTGCCTGTGAAGTCATTGCCTGATAAGACAATTAGCGAGACAACCAGTCAGCTGACAAAGCTTTCGGACGCAAGTAATTGTGTGTTTGTATGAAATATATGATGTTTTAAAATAAATTATGAGGTAAAAGATGAGTGTCCTTACATTGACCCTTAAACTGATATTATTAAAGGGAGAAATAATGAGGTCACATAGCAACAACTTCAACCATGACTCTGTCCTAGTTTACCAACAGATCTTGAAGATCGATCCTGTTCATGTTTCAAGAGTTACCCGAGCCAAAGAGTTTAAGGGATTACATACAAATGGTGTGGATACCCCCACATTTCTTTGTCCTGTGAAACATTATCTTATTGGAGCAGCAATAAAACAATCTCGTTCTCATTCAAGTTTAATGCCATCCTCTACCCGTCTCCTTCTCTGGGACAATCAGGTTAAATGCTTCAAGTCCCCAACAAGGCCAACTGGTGGTCATAAATGTCCTCAAGTGTATGTGGTCGTGGCTTACAAAAGACCGCCTCATCATTTTAAGCCCCTGGAGGAAAGCGGACACCTCTCTCAGAGTAACATCCGAAACCTTGAGACTCACATAACACAAGTCACCTTTCTCTTCCTCTCTCCGTACGAGCGCACACTTGAGCCAATATAGTAAGGGATTCCTAATGCAGCTTAAATAAAAACATGTGTACATCCCAGAACATTAACTGCACTTCCAGAATATTCACCAAATCAGAAGACTGTCAAACATGCAGTTATAAATTCTGCCCATAATTTTAAATCATTTACATTTTCTCTTTAATAAAACCAGTAAAGCTGAATGTCACCATATGAAACGGTTCACTCTTCACTCTTTGTATTTGTTTATATTACAAAGAAAAGTTACTAGAACAGCAGTCAAGTGTTTCTTGGATGAGACATAAACAAGGAATGTAGTGTGGACAAATAGCACAAATAAAATGATCTTGTGTAAAACTGGGCCAAATTAAGTAAGAATGATTGAGTGCATCTTCCTAAATCATGCATAAAGTCTGTTAGTGCTCATTAAATGCCCTCTATCGATACATATCGACTTGTATTTGGTATGGCATTTGGCATTTAAAAAAAATACATCATGCTGTAGGCTATATATGCAGTATCATTTCCACAGTCTCCTACCTCTTGCTCATGATGCAGAGCTGAGCCAGTCTCTCAAGATCCTGGGCCTGAGAAGCCTGTTCTGATAACTCCTGTTCGGACACACATCCTGAGCTTCCCGACGATCCGTCTTCCGGAGACCCTGATTCACACAAAGCCTGTCAGAAACCTCACTCACAGAGACACTCGCATGTAGAGACAACAAGACAGTGACAAGACTGAAAAAGACAGAGAGGGAGGGAGGGAGAGGGAGGGAGGGAGAGGGAGAGAGAGAGAGAGAGAGAGAGAGAGAGAGAGAGAGAGAGAGAGAGAGAGAGAGAGAGAGAGAGAGAGAGAGAGAGAGAGAGAGAGAGAGAGGAGAGAGAGAGAGAGAGAGAGAGAGAGAGAGAGAGAGAGAGAGAGACGGCCACCACACCCACAGATTGAAATGCTCTTACAAGGAAATGAAACATATGAAAAACAGAAGCTTAGAAAGACCAACTAGAACTGGCAATTCCAAGAAGATTACTAAATTATATTTAGTATCAATATTGAAATGAAGACCTGATTGTAAGCTTAATGTTCTGGCAATACATGAGCAATATCACACGAGTAGGAGTGTGATGTGGCTCTCTATCGGCACGGCTGTGATTGGGTCATAGACACAAGGCCGAGTACAGGAGGCGATCACAGACGCGCGGATGCAGAGCCATGTCACACTCCTACTCGTGTGATATTGCTTTCATACAACAGTTTGAAGGCACAAGTATGTAAATCAATAAGAAACAACAACAGAGTGTCTTTAAAACCCCTATTTTGTGAGGGATAACTTCCTTCCACCACGGATTCAAATCTCAAGCTGAGAGTTTAAACGGATAGTTCACCCAAAAATGAAAATTAGCCCATGATTTACTCACCCTCAAGCCATCCTAGGTGTACATGACATTCTTCTTTCAGTCGAATACAATCGGAGTTACATTAAAAAAATGTCCTGGCTCTTCCAAGCTTTATGGCAGTGAATGGTTGTTTCTGTTTTGAAGACCATAAAAGTGCATCTATCCATTTTAGAAGTGATCCACACTGCTCCGGGGGGTTAATAAAGGCCTTTCGAAGCGAAGCGATGCGTTGGTGTAAGAAAAATATTAATATTTAACACGTTACAAAGTAAAATTCTAGCTTCCGGCCAAACGGCCATACACAGTCTACTACTTGCACCTAAAGTGCAACTTACGCAACTTGTGACGTTGGAAGTACAGTAGTTCGTCATGGCATAGTGTAGGTATCAGAAGTACGTCGCATTATTCGCATAAGTTGCGCTTTAGACTTAAGTGAAATCCATGGAGTACCCTAGTGCATCGGTTCCCAACAGGGGGGTCTCGGCCCACAAGGGGGCCTCAGCGAGCTCTCTGGGGGGTCACGTCATATTTTGCCTATTTTACACTGGTTCGGGTCGCACCGCTGCGGTGTAACCCAGTGACTCGTCGTAGACATAAACAGAGAGAAGTAGCTCCGGCTACAATGTTCTTCCGTAAGACGCAATATTCTGTTAATAAACACGTTTATTAATCGCTAGAGCGCCAAACGATCATATTACATTAGCTCATTTTATTCACGATCCCCTGGCTGACCAAAAAATGGGTTTTCAACGAGGTCCCAGACACCAGTCATTTTTTGTTATAGCCTATATTAATATTTTGTTCCCTACACACCAGTGTGAATACTGATATTTTTGTTATTGCATTTCAAATAGGGCCAATTAATAGGCTACTCCTAGGCTTACGTTTTTAAATTACAAACGGCCTACTGATGTTTTTGTTATAGTATTTTCAATATTACACGCTATTATTTGTGCATAAACATATCTGGTTATAGTAATAAACATACTGTTTGTTTAAAAACAAAACATTTTGTCATCCTTGCTGCAAGCTTACAAGAGCGACAATATCATTAAATGTGAAGGGGGCCCTAAAATATTTTCTCGGGAAAAAGGGGGTCTCAGATAAAAAAAGGCCCTAGTGTACGCGTAAAAAATGAAGTATCCTTTGGGCTTCATGTCTAAGACGCTGCAAAAGGCATGAGATGCGAGCGCAACGGTCAAACACATCTATCTAGCACATGTTTACATATAAAACAATGAAAAAACACAGCAGTGGAGTGCAAAACTGGCTCCGTGTGAACAACCCCTAAGAAATGCACTTATGTATTCAAATCTAATTTTACTGGATCAATACACCTATTAAATGTTGCAGACACAATATCGCTATACACAGAATCTTTTGGTCTATCCAGACTGCATGATGGGAACTGAGTAAGGCCAGAAGTGCTGACTCAGAGAGCGTCTCCATGGTACTCAACAGCTCTTTAATGAGGTAATGTATAGCGTGGTCATAAATCTCTCTAGGCTCCTGTACTCTATGCTGGAACTGTATGCTGTCTCAGCAGAGGAAAGGCACACGTCCACCATGGAGGAGATCAATGCGTCTCCTTCATCCATAAATACTGGTTCATCTCACGGCAAATAAAGATGAACCCCTCAGGACAAGTTCGGTATTTTACACTTAAAGCCCTGTTTTAAGATCGTTTCTGATGAAATAGAACGGTTAAGATGGAAATTTGGACAAATGCTGCTGTCCCGAGAATTTTCGGTTTCTGTGTTAGCACCCCCCCCTCCCTCCCTCCACAATGGTTTCATAGGTGCACTGGAAGAATCATTCATTAAACGCATAAAACTTTAGTTTACAAAGACGTGAAACTCACCGAGTGGTCTGGGGTGTTCACTGATATGCTCACACAAAAATCGCTGCAAAAGATGCTTTCCAACAGGTGTTTTACCATTCGTTGTAAAACTGTGGACCTATTTTTCCAAACGCCTCACAACCGGACATTCTTCCGTTGAGAGCTTGAATAATAGACACTCCAGCCCAGTTGGTGGCGATAATGCACCTTTGCCAATGTTTGGATAGCATAGCCTACGATACCGCGACTGCATAAGACTACAGAAAGAATACAAACAACCCCATTTCCGTCTCCGGCGGCGGAGTAATACCGTACCTCACAGAACATCCAATACAAGTCAATGGAGTTAGACAAAAACTACGATAAAACCTGTTGGAAAGCATCTTTTGCAGCGATTTTTGTGTGAGCTTATCAGTGAACACCCCAGACCACTCGTGAGTTTCACGTCTTTGTTAACTAAAGTTTAATCCGTTTTATGAATGATTCTTCCAGTAACCCTATGAAACCATTGTGGAGGGGGGGGGGTTGCTAACACAGAAACCTAAAATTCTCGGGACAGCAGCATGTGTCCAAATTTCAATCTTAACCGTTCTATTTCATCAGAAACTATCTTAAAACAGGGCTTTAAGTGTAAAATACCGAACTTGTCCTTTAAATATATTACTGCTCTCTGACAGGACCTTGGGGACAGGTTTGGTTGTTGGGTCAATTTTCAGTGTTTTGTGGAAGCAGACTTGAACCCTTGCGATTTATTTGCTGCAAATTTGTGATAAATCTGTGGCAAATTTATGGCAATGTTTCCCAGAAGAAGGTTTGAAAAGGACAGAGATGATTATTTTCTGATATTTATTGAATGTACATAGGTATGTTTGCATAGACTAGTTTTCACCAAAACGAATGAACCCAGTCCGATTCCAGATTCAGTTTATCAACCCTAAACGTTGCACTAATTCACATATTCACTTACATGTGCATTACATGCAGGCTATTACGAACAAAATATAATCAAGCTCAATCGAATCAATTGAGGAGTAAAATTTAGGCTTTTCAGTCCGCTTGAGCCATCAATCCTATTTGGGTGTATGTAAATGTATAGCTAATGAATCATTTAGTCAAAATATTGATTCATTCATGTTATTTGGTTATATAAGATGTATCTTCTTATCTTATATAACCCTTAATAATGATCACTGTATTGTAACCGTCACATCTTGCGCACTTTTTACCGGTGAACAAATGTGTAAAAACCAAACCTGACAAATTAAACTCAATAATAACGCCATAGCCATTTTATATAACGTTTGCAGTGCCCTTTGAAATGAACATGTACACTCTTAAAAATAAAGGTTATTGATTGCCATTGATGGTTCCATGAAGAACCTTTAACATCCATTCCTGCATTTCCCAGAAGGTTCTTTGCAGTGGAAAAAGTTTCAGAAAATTAACCAAAAAATGGTTCTTCTATACTATAGCATTCAGTGTGAAAATTCCCTTTTGGAAGCTTTCATTTTAAGAGTGTATGTTCCCTTTGAATTGGAATTTCACTTACGATGGCACAATATCCAATGAAGTGTACTTCGCAGGGCAGTTGAGGTCGATCAGAATGCACCTAAAATATTTCTAAGTAAATAATTCACTCACACTTATTTAATGGCACAGATCATCACATTCATCAGGCCAGAAAAATAACCTAATAGAGACAAAGTGTGTTACATTACCAGTTGAGATGGGCGCTGGTAAGACAGTTGTAGAGCTGGTGTTAATACTGCTAACGTCTGCATATATGTCGTATGTTTGTATACGAAACACTTTACAAGAATTATGTTTCCTGGATCTGTTAATCCTCAATTGGCCGTTCATTTTTCACGACTTCCATGTTTGAACACATATTTTGAAATGTGGTGTAGAAAAGTGTAGAATTTTTTAACTGAATCCAAAAGACATGGTAATTTTGAATAGGGTTGGTTGTAATACCCTTGTTTCGAGCAAGTAGCCTATCAGTGTTGACTGCATGCGAGCCGTTTCAGGGGACTTGGGATTAAGTCGTTTTATATTGACAGTTTACTATAAATAGTAAAACATTTTTTTATTTCTTAATAGCAGACAATCAAATAATTCACTGAACCAATTAGTTCATAAACAGATTCATTCTGGAAGGAAAGCTTTGACTTTGTTTGGAACTATTTTTGTTGATGGAGCAAAAATACACAAAGTTTGTTTGTTGAACAGTTGTAAAAAAGTAGTGCACACTCTCACAATCATGGCTGCTGACCTGAATATCTTGCTTGTGAAATATTGCTTAAATATATTACGGTACACAGCTATGATGATAATGTCTATTGTGAATATACTGATCAAGGAGACACACGTCCACTCAACAGCATCATAAAAATATATTCACGTAAAGCCATAAAAAGTGGACCTGCCTGTGCTGGCCTGCAGCGAGGTGAGCTCGATCAATGCCACTTCGTAAAACATCTTCTCCGCCTGAATGAACTGCAGAGCTTTCCCATCTGGTTTTATACGGGTCAAGGATTAGACAGGCTTGTCACCATGAAATAGACTTTTGTTATGATCACACACACCCGCCCAATTACTCCAGCGCAGTGAAATCCTGATTCGTTCGGCTGCTAGCATCACCAAAGACAATCAAGAACACCGTTCACTGAAAATTGTATGTATTTTCTAAACAGAAAAACAATCAAACATACAATCCCTATTCTAGCTCAAGGCATGTTTGATATTTTGATTGGTTAGTGTTTGTGTCACCTTCTCAGTTTAGCTCTATAGAAAGACTTGCAGCGGTTCTATAAATAGTCACTAAAAAGTTTGTTCAATGTTTTCAAAGGCATGCCATTACTATCTCTTTGCAAGAAGATCATATCTGCCCTTAAGTGTCATTACAAAAATACAGCCAGAAAGGAAAATGTTCTTAAAATAGCCGTGAATGACCTAGATATTGGCAGTATTTGTTATTTGTATGTGCAGTGACTTGCTGATGTTTCTATTTGATATCATAAAGTACAGCGAAACTCTTGTTAGAATTTTGAAAGTTTGCTTTAGCTACAGTATTAATTATATTAAACAAACTAAAAAAGTCAAACAAGTTCTGTATACTGTAAGATTTTTTTAAAGAAATTTATAAGCAAGGATATATATATATATATATATATATATATATATATATATATATATATATATATATATATATCTGTATATAAGTTTCCACAAATATATTAAGCAGCTCAACTGTTTTCTTTGATAATAAAAATATTAATATTACTTCACTTAATATTCAACAATATTATTGATTTGATTGCACTGACTCTATTGGATGAGAACTGAACTGTGCTTGATGATGACATCACTGTTTTTCTGCAGAACTGCTTTATAGATTAAATGAACGAATGTAGCAATTGATGAACAATGACACTATTTTCATTTAGAGCTGCTGTACAGCCGAAATGAACTGTTTAAATCATTGAATTATTTTCATTGTAAAGATGCTTTGAAACCATCTGTATTTTATAAAGTGCTATATAAATAAAGGTGACTTGACAAAAATAAATGTTTTCTGTGTTGGGATGGGAATCGGTGGGTGGAAATTTTGAAAAAACAAAACCTTTAATAGTGTTATGTCACTGAATACTTTCAATGTACCTTGTTCTGATAAAAAATAAAAAAAATAAAAAAAAATCTTAGCACCAAATCAGCATGTTAGAATGATTTCTAAAGGATCATGTGACACTGAACACAGGAGTAATGATGCTGAAAATTCAGCTTTGCCATCACATAAATAAATGTAATGTTCAAATATATTCAAATAGAACAGTTTAAATTGTAATAATATTTCACAATATTACTGTTTAACTAGATCAAATAAATGCATGATTTGTGAGCATAAGAGACTTCTTTCAAAAACATTTAAACATTTTACCAACCCCAAACTTTTAAACATTAGTTTACATGGTCTAGCAATAAACTTAGAAAAATATAAGTTTTTTTTTTCCATTTACTGATGACAATGTGTGTCTCATTATAAGCAGAGCTAAGTTATGTTGTCCCTCTGAAAATGATCTTTTCCAAGAATGGCCAGCATATTCCCAGGTGTCCCGGACATATTTTTAGATCCCAGCTGGCCGAGGAACATCTGAATTTGCTGACTAACCACATGGGGATCAGTCTGAAAGTGATAAATCTATCTGTGGTGAATGTGATGCTAACCGTTGAAATATCTGTGGAGGTGAGACCAGGAACAATGTATTTTTGTCATTTATTTAGCATTGCCTTCCTCTCCATTTGATTAAAGGTCTGTGTCCATGCTTCATTTATTTAGAAATATTGCTTAGATATATATACAAAATATAGTCAGTCAGTGTTATTTTCGTATCATTGAGATAATATTATATAAAAATGTTTTTTATGGTTTTAGTTTTAGGTAAAGGTACACTATATAACATTTCTTTTTGTTCAAAATGAACAGAAATGTAAATAATTCGTCAATACATCATCAATCCTTCTTCCAAAACGTGTTTCTGTCTTACCCTGACTCACTATGATAAGCATTTTATAAGCAGTGCTTGAAGTGGGCTGGTACCCTCACTTTTTCTTGCGTACCAGACACGATACATAGTGTATAGAATCGGGCAATTAATGAATTGTATGTGTCGCTCGTTCTGAGCTTTTATAAGCTGTATGAACTGAACGGACCAACACCTTGTGGATGTGTGCATGTGTGGATAATACCACAAAAAGTCAATTCAGTCAGGACCACTATCGTCAAATACGATTGGCAATTAGCATACAGTTAGGATTGGCGGTATGGTTCTGTTCTGGGCAAGAACTCCCTGCGCATCCAGTCAGACTAGCATGGATAATAGCAGCAATAACCCGCCTTAGAGTAAACAGAACAGAACCAACATGAATGCATGCAATATCATTAATTCAAGATTTTAAAGTACAACATAATTCGAGAATTTATTCTGATTCAAGGGGAAAACCAAATCCTGACTGAGGCCCCATCCACACTACTATGTTTTAGTTTAGAAACGGAGACCTTTTGCTACATTTGCGCCTCTCGTCCAGACTAAAACGGCTAAAACGAAGACCTGAAACGGAGAAGTTTAGATACGCTGCTGACCCCGTTTTGCGTTTTGAATCTCCGGAGGGCGTTTTAGTGAAGACGGGTCAAAACGGAGGACTTTAGAAACGATGACGCAGAGGCTCACGCTCGGCTCTCTGATTGGCTGTCATACAACGGAAGAAAACATACAACAACAGCCTGGACTACCAGTTACGCTAGTGCAAGTAAATTCTGCATTTTACAATGCTATAACTGTACATGCGCCGGAGGCAAGCGGTTATTCGAGCGATCTGTGACTCCGTGTGCAGCGGCGGTATCGACCGTACATGGAGCGGCGGTTTTGGGTTAAGCCGGGAAGAACCAGCGCATGGTGGGATAATTTTATAAATGAAGTTGTGGTTCCTGAGGAATGGTGCGAAAACTTTCGAATGTCCAGATCGGCACTTATCAACCTAAGCGAAATCTGAGGACTAGTCAATCTATTTCCTGTTTACACCGGCACGCACACGCCCAGTGTAGGTGAATGGTCACGTGATTCGCGTTTTCAGTCGTTTTAATGTGGACGGAGATCAGTTCTAATACGCAGCTAAAACGCTGGTGTGGACGGAGATCGTCTTCGTTTTAATTCTCCGTTTCTGAACTAAAACGCAGTAGTGTGGATGGGGCCTGAGAGAGGTGGAGCTGGGGATGGAGGAGAGTAATGCGCTCCTGAGAAACACGACAGCTGCTGATAATACTGAAGGAGCTTATATATGAATACAGTGATAGACGTCGTATTCCTATAGTAGACAAGGATCAGCTGAGAGTCACTGATGAGAGCTACACTAACGTGACCTGGCAGAACTAACGCGGTGCTTGATTTTTGCAAAAATAAATAAACAAACAAACCTCACGAAGGAGCATGCCCTGGGACCCCGTTCACACTCCAACACCCCCAAGGGCCCCAATGTTCAAACCAAAACTACGCCGCAACCGAGGGAGACAATGCTATAAATGATCCAGAAGGAAGAGATGATCAGTTCACGAGCAGCTTTAAGAGGCTCTACAGCGATCTGTCACGAGTCACGACACATTAAAGAGCCACTTTACATTTTTTTTTTTTTAAATGACCAAATTTGAAAGGTGAGACTTTGTTTCATATTGAAAGTAACCTGTCTGTCAGCGCGTTGTCAGTATGTATTTTTCACTGTGTGAGAACATGTGGCGTGAGAGCGGCGTGGCTTGTCGGACATAGCAACAGTAACTAAAGGGGGCGGGTCTTTGCGAACGGTCAATTGCGAGTCTCATCATATCCATAAATAGAGAAAAGTTGCCTCGGGTACTTTATCGTGTGTCTAGTGTGGGAGTGGCAGAGGTTGGTCGTCACGAGAGAGAAAGGTTGACATGGAGAAGCTGAATCTCCAATCTCCGGGAATCAGAACAGAGGAGAGTTTCTGAGGAAAAGAGAAAGCGACAGGGTTTGTAATAAAACAAGAATCAACATTAGCTTGGATTTTCGGAGATGTCGAGAAATGAGGCATTTGAAATGTTGTAAAAGCAACAGGGAGATGTAGTTTTTATTACTCAACAGGTGAGTAAGGTATTTTATTGATCAGATAAATTGCCATATGTAGTTCTCTAACAGAGTTCATTGTAACGCATTATCTATTGTGAAGGGGCGTTTCATTATGGTTGTTGTAGCGCTGTGCTGGAATTTATTTAATTTCAAGGAAATACTGTGTGTATTAATGGATATAGCTAGAGTAATGTCTTCAGCTAGTCAGCTTGAAATCATTTCCATCTAAACTGGTTATATATCTTATTAAACAGAGCAATTCCAATAGGGTCCTCACATGATCCGATGTGCTCGGACCCTAAAAATGACACATCTAAAAATAAGTTGTGTATGCTAGCTTTAGAAATAAAGAGTGCAAAGAGATGCATTGGCAAGGCAGATTTGAGCAATACTTATTACTATACCAGCTCTGGTGCTTTAGAGGAAATACGCAGCACTTTATCAATACATAAATAGCTTTGTGCTTCTGCTTGGCATGTATATTTCCCGCAATCTCAGCATGACTGGAAGCAATTTCTACATTGCTTTTTCTTGTTGATCACGCCGGTACAGGAGTGTCAATCTCACCCATCGTATCTCCTGGTCAGAAAATGAGTACATGATGAAAGTTATGCCTTTCATCTTCCTGAACTGCAAGCCCTCTGATGTCATACATGTAATTAAAGAGATTTTGAGGGTTTGAGGTCTGAAAAACTAAATTTACTGTTTGCTACAATGAGTGCTTTGGAAGAAGAACATTTACTATATTTATTTATGTTTGCAAGGTTTGTGGCATAAAATCTTTCCTTTTACCTTTCTTTCTATTTGAATATATTTTAAAATGTAATTTATTCCTGAATTTTCAGCTGCCATTACTCCATTACAACCATGATCCATTTTTGAAAAGTAAAAGTAAAAAAAAGAAAGAAAAAAATCAGAATGTATTTTAAATATAAATAATTTGTCAGATTATACATGTCTACACTGTCACGGTCACTTAATATCCTTATTCTTTTAAAAACAAATCTTACTAACACCAAACTTTTGCAATTTTCTGTTCTGGAATCTGTTTGGTCGCTTCACGTGTCAATCAAACGCTCGGGTCCAGTGTACTGTATGTATGTGGGCAGTTCTGTCAAAATAATGTGGACCAGACTTAAAGGATAATTCCAGCCAAAAATGAACCTCAGGGGAAACAACACATGGGTACCATCGACCGTTCTCTGTGATGCGTTTTCATGATAATTGAATGTACCCAGTTTTATCTTTAGTTTTAGTTTAACCACAGATTAGCTTATAATGCTAGTGTATGGGGCATCGAATAAGTAAAAATAAAAATAACGTAGCACATAATAAAATAGCACGTAGCACGGCGTTCGACTGATCGAGACTGTTTTCCAAAGATGGCTCCTGCTTGTATACGCGAAGTGAACTGTCTTTATAAAGTATCTTCTTATTAAACTGTCTGTACACTTACACAGTTCTCAATGCTTCGGTTTGCAGGTAGAGACCCTCATTATGCTAGCGTGTTAGTGTGGGGCTATTTTGAGTCTTGTTAGTGGTATTAACTAGCGATTTTTATTTTTACTTATTCGATGCCATATATACTAGCGTTATAAGCTAATCTGTGGTTAAACTAAAACTAACGTTAAAACTGGGTACATTCGATTATCATGAAAACGCATCCCAGAGAACGGTCGACTCGGTGTGTTACTTTAGCCCTACGTTCATCAATTGTCCTTTAATACTGTTTGTAAAAACAATTGCCATTGCAAGCAAGTATATGTGTTTTACACCCTAATCCACCATTCTGCCTTTTACTGATATATAGGCTTTGCATGAGCACTAGTCCATATGAGGATAATAGATTGGCAGAACATCTCTGTGTAACCACATTCATCCCAAACTCCCTTGTTGTGCATTGATTGAACAGACTAATGTTTTGCATGTAATTAAATAGCTTATTCAATTAAATGATAAAATCTACATCAATTATTTCTCTTTTATGTAATTACACAGAGATCACATTTTTCACCAAGTCCCACCACTATTTACGGCTTAAGATCATAGAAAATATGTTGAAACCAATTAACATGTAATTGGATTTTAATTGGAAAAGAGGTTATTAATGATCTTGGTTAATGACTTGTAAACGACCCGTTTGAGCTGAAACTACCAGTCTTGAACCCGTTTAAACTCCATGCTTTAGTAATTGAGAGGCCAGGGGTTTAAGAGGGAATGTATGTCACGTAACACTAGCCTTGCTGGTAAAGGCAGTCCGTGGATGAATAATGACAGGAGAGCTCATGCTGGGTCTGAGCAGGTTAATTATCTGAGATGCTCTTTCAGCTGAGATTCGATAAGTGTCCACAAATCCTCTTAGAGAAAAGACCACACTGAAGAAGCTACAGTTGTAAAGGCCCATTAACAAACTGCACAACTGCTTCGTACATACAGCATAAAACATAGTGTTTCATTGTGCAGGTAAAAAGGATTTATGATTGTATGTTCAGTACACAATGTGGAGCGAGGGTTGATACTTTATCAAAAAGGATACAATTCTTCTCATCAATGTAGAGTTCAGCAATCTGTATGAAGGAATTAAGAGAGAATATTGTCTGAAAAATTCAAAACTTCTAGTGCTTCACAGAATAAAAGAGAGAAAGCATGTCTAGAGAGAAAGCAGGTACAGTAACATTTAACCCCCAAACAAATACATAAATACACTTTAGAATTAAGGCAATTTTTCACATTTTGACTTTTTTTCCCATGAGAATTAAGCATATTCCCTCTATCCCTTATTACCATAATGAATCATGAACATAAATATATAAAAATAAATACATATATAAAACAGTAATAAATATACAGTATATAAAGATTTAGCCTATTGGCTATGCAGCTGGCTTTAGGAGAAGCAATAAAAAAAAAAATAAAAAAAAATATATATATATATATATATATATATATATATATATAATTTTTTTGGGCAGCTGATAATTATTTAAAGTCAGCTGCATGGACCAATCATTCTTTTGTTCTATCTACATAACCTATTTAGTTCTGTCCTGAACTGGCTGCAGTGTGCAATGAACGCCCCCTTCCCCAGCTCCACCTGCCTAGTTCTCCACCCTCCCCAGCTCCACCTGCCTAATTCTACACCCTCCCCAGCTCCACCTGCCTAATTCTCCACCCTCCCCAGCTCCACCTGCCTAATTCTACACCCTCCCCAGCTCCACCTGCCTAATTCTCCACCCTCCCCAGCTCCACCTGCCTAATTCTACACCCTCCCCAGCTCCACCTGCCTAATTCTCCACCCTCCCCAGCTCCACCTGCCTAGTTCTCCACCCTCCCCAGCTCCACCTGCCTAATTCTACACCCTCCCCAGCTCCACCTGCCTAATTCTACACCCTCCCCAGCTCCACCTGCCTAATTCTCCACCCTCCCCAGCTCCACCTGCCTAATTCTCCACCCTCCCCAGCTCCACCTGCCTAATTCTCCACCCTCCCCAGCTCCACCTGCCTAGTTCTCCACCCTCCCCAGCTCCACCTGCCTAATTCTACACCCTCCCCAGCTCCACCTGCCTAGTTCTCCACCCTCCCCAGCTCCACCTGCCTAGTTCTACACCCTCCCCAGCTCCACCTGCCTAATTCTGCACCCTCCCCAGCTGCCTAATTCTGCACCCTCCCCAGCTCCACCTGCCTAATTCTACACCCTCCCCAGCTCCACCTGCCTAATTCTACACCCTCCCCAGCTCCACCTGCCTAATTCTGCACCCTCCCCAGCTCCACCTGCCTAGTTCTACACCCTCCCCAGCTCCACCTGCCTAATTCTACACCCTCCCCAGCTCCACCTGCCTAATTCTGCACCCTCCCCAGCTCCACCTGCCTAATTCTACACCCTCCCCAGCTCCACCTGCCTAGTTCTCCACCCTCCCCAGCTCCACCTGCCTAATTCTGCACCCTCCCCAGCTCCACCTGCCTAGTTCTCCACCCTCCCCAGCTCCACCTGCCTAATTCTGCACCCTCCCCAGCTCCACCTGCCTAGTTCTACACCCTCCCCAGCTCTACCTGCCTAATTCTACACCCTCCCCAGCTCCACCTGCCTAGTTCTCCACCCTCCCCAGCTCCACCTGCCTAATTCTGCTAGCGGTTCTTCCAGCTTTCCTTGCAGCAGCTTGTATCCTATTCACTTTTTATGTATGTGCATTTTTTGGAAGTTGCCTTCACTTATGCCAGCAGCAGCAAATCTAGTCCGTCAAGACAGATATGTACATTCCATTCTTATCAATAAAATTATTTTCAATTCTCTTCTGAGAGTTGTCATGATCTATGTCGTGTATCTTATATATATTTCACATTACAGTAATGCATTTGTTGGCATAATCTGGGTTAAGTGCTTAAATACGTGCTTAAATGTCATGAAAATGATGACACAATGCATAAAATAATTAATTAAAATTAAAATTATTAAAAATATATATATTTTTTTCAATATAATTTTATTTTTCTTCCTTTTGAATTTAGGCTAAACTATGACCTACACAATGGATTGTCAGATTCACTCAAAAATTAACATTCTAGTTATTATAACTTTCAACATGTCAAAATACCTCAGATGAAATATTATAGTTAATGTTAGTGATAAATATTAGCAAATTCTAAATATGTATTTTTCGTACGGTCAGAAGTGACTCCGTCTGGCCAATGTCATACAACACATTCCAGTCCTCTTGTGTAAGAGCCACTGTTTATATTCTGGACATTGCTTGGGATCCTTGAGAGAGAGTTTAACAGAGTAACCAACCAGGGAAGAGTGTTTTTATCTGAAGGACTGTCATGAACAGATTCCATGATTACTGAAGGGAAGTGAACACATAAAGAAATATGTATACTAGCTGCAGACGTTTATTTATTCGATAAATTGCCCTGATGTTTCATGTAAACACATGATGGACACTGAATAGCTATTGCAATAGCTTGCAACACAATGATAAACAAACCTTGCTAGCGTCAAGCACGTCTCCTGTGTGCACTAGCAAACATCTCCTGTGTGCACTAGCAAACATCTCCTGTGTGCACTAGCAAACATCTCCTGTGTGCACTAGCAAACATCTCCTGTGTGCACTAGCAAACAAATGTGAGCACACAATCTTTGCATATGACAGATTGCTGTGCCGGCTCATGCTGTCAGTGTACAGCATTAATGTTTCAGAATGCATTTGCCAGTTTAAAATATGCATTGACTGAAAGCTAGTTTTAGGTTAGTGTGCCATCGAATCATTAAAAACTACATGCACGTGAGATGTTTTTGCATGCAAACTACAGCTTTATGTGCAATCGACTGTGCATTATTTTATTATACCAACAATGTTGCGTGTAAATTGTCATCTCCTACATTTAAATCCCATTTGAATGGGTTCTATCCCACAATGCATCATTACAGAGCTCCATCCTGCAGGGCTCACCTGATGCAGGCAGTTGGGCAGCGAGTGGAAGCTCTGCACATGTGTGAGTCCCAGCAGGCAGCTCAGAAAGCAGTGCAGAGCAGCTTGAGAGTCTCCTTCCTGCTGGAGCTGCCTGCCCAGTTCAAACAAACCCTCACGGCTCCCGTTCAGCATCCCGTGCCTGGGATGTCCCGCCAGAGAGACCAGCCGCGCGCGTTCATGTGCCAGACAGCCGCCGCACTTCCGTGTCCCATCTGAGCTGAAGCACGAGCATGGAGAAACACACACGGGCACTGCAATCCCAAAACACGAACAGATCACTCGTCTGCTCTCCGTAAGAGTCAAGGACAGGAGGCGCGTGTGTGTGTGTGTGTGTGCGAAAGAGAGGGATTGTGGGGGAGGAGAGGAGAGCACCGCCCACACTGCGTCAGGATTGGAGGGTTTGTCGCGTGACTGACGCTGCTCGTGGCCAATGATGTACAGCAACAGCAGTCTTTCTCTTCACACTGTAAGGAATCTTTGCAGATGTTATTCTGAGAGATGCATTGTAGGTTCATGGGATACATCAAAATTAAAACCTTAAAATTAAGCTTGCTACGGGTCATGACGGTTCTAGACAGAGTTTAATAACAAAACATTGTCAATGGAACCTGCAATATATGACTCTTTAATGGCCTGTGCTGATACTGATGAGAGATCAGAGTAGCAGGTGGATGATATTAGCACACACACACACACACACACACACACACACACACACACACACACACACACACACACACACACACACGAAGCCTGTTTATTTGATTAATCATACAGTAAAAAATTGTTACAATTTAAAATAACGGTTCTCTAATTGACTATCTTTTGAATTTGAATTTATTCCACTGATCTAGAATGATAGTCATATAGATCAGTGATTTATTCCCATAATAGCCATTCCTCCAGTCTTCAGTGTCACACGATCCTTCAGAAATCGTTCTAATATGCTGATTTGGAGCTCAAGAAACATTTCTTATTATTATCGATGTTTAAGAGTTTGTTAACATTTGTGCTACTTAATATTTTTGTGGAAATCATGGTGCATTTTTAGAAGACTTTGATGAATAAAAACATCAAAAGAATGAGATTTATTTAATATAGAAATATTTTGTGACATTATAAATGTCTTTACTGTCACTTTTGATCAATTAAATGCATCATTACTGAATAAAAGTATTAATTTAATGTATGAATATTATATTTAAATATAAATATGAGTAAAAGTATTGTAACACATGAAGTTTTGCGTTGATCATTTGTTTTAATGCATTTTATACAACAGTTCTGGCCTCCATGGGTTTCTCTCACAACTGAGCAAATGAAAACAACTGTAGTGGAGCTGGAGTCGAGTGATTATAACGCTTCACTCACACATGTGGCTCCAGACTGACTTGTGTTTGCTGGACACTGGCAACATGCAAAACTTGATGCTTTGACTTCGTTTAGAAAATTTTCATTGGCAGAGAAGGAAAATATCAGAGGGATATACAGTGGATAGCATAAGTGAACACACACATGATAAAGCTGACTAAAAAGAGGAATAAAAAATCATCTTTTGGAAATTGATCTTAATGCCTTAATTTAAAAAATGAGGAAAAATCCAACCTTTAAGGACACCAATTTTCTTTGTAAATGAATAATGTATCATAAATAAATAAATGTTCTTCCTTAAAATACATGTTGCTTAAGTCAGGACACCCCTATGTTAAATTCCCATAGAGACAGCAGATTTTTATTTTTAAAGGCCAGTTGTTTCATGGATCCGGGATAATATGCATCCTGATAAAGTTCCCTTGGCCTTTAGGATTAAAATATCCCACATCATCACACACCCTTCACCATACCTAGAGATTGACATGGGGAACTTTCCATAAGATCATCTCTCAATGCAAATCATACCAGCTATTAGCCTAACTGAAATAACACCATGCTAATGATGATTTGGCTTAATTTTCATTGGCAGAGAAGGAAAATATCAAAGGGATAAAGTTAACTCAAAAATGTTGTCATCATGTTGTTCCAAACCTGTATATGTTAAACACAAAAGAAGATTATTTATAAAAAAAAATTGGTCATCAAATGATGGTATGAATATCATGCTGATAAATATATACTAACCGAATAGCATTACAGTTTAATGTATCATATCTTTGGTTCAAATTGTTTATGACAGGATACATCTAATTATAAGGTTTATAAAGATACTTTATAATGCATTATACATACAATCTTTATAGAAAGTGTTTGAGAATGAAAAACCGAGAAACATAAAATAAATCGAGCACGATAAAAAGGCATAACACATAAAGTGTGCTCAGTGTATGTGTATCTTACATGTGTGATGGTGTCGTTTACTGTCTAAACAAGGACAGCTAATATTTATTTGCAGGGCGAGGCGACTTTAAATGTTTACTCTTCTCTCACCGTCTGGTTATAAATGTTGAGCTTCAGCCATTATGTCCTCTAAAACTAATGCAGATTATTAGTTTTGTGTCCATAAACCATAATTGCTGTCTATCTAACAGAAACAAGCCCATATGACATCACCCAGATAACTCGACTACCTGATGGAGCATCTGGTATTTAACAAAAAGAAAAAACAATCTCTGATTTACGTTTCTCTCTGTATTTTACCATGATTCTGGAATTAAAGGGACAGTTCACCAAAAATGAAAATTCTGTCATCATTTCTCATCCTCAGGTTGTTTCAAACCTGTATGAATTTCTTTCTTCAGCTGAACACACACAAAAAAAAAAATATTTTGAAGATATGTGGGATGGTGTGATCTCATGTGATTGACAGGTTGTGCCGCCTTCATGCCAGCAAACATGTCATCACAGAACAGAAGAGATGTCACTGCAAGAGGAAGGGGAAGTTATTTTGAGTAAAGATTATGATTATGAAGATAATTTTTTTTTTAAATGATGTGCATGGATAAATCATTCTGCCCATTTTTATTTCATGATGACTTTAATTGTTTGATCAAAATCAAATATGTCCCTAACATCCTTCTAAATGTTACACCCTTGCTAGGTCCACATTGTGACAACTTGCTCATGCTGTGATCCTGACACACTTCTCTAGGCTATTTTTCACTACACACACTATAAATCTTTGTTCTTTTTTATCACTAAAATCTGTTTGATCATGCTTATGTTGGACTTGTCTTTTAATGTGACGTGGCCTGTTTTAGAATTAGTATGTATTGAATATTTGCTTGTTTTTTAAAATAATATTCTTAAAATATTAAAGTAAATAATCCAATCTGTAGTTTGTAAATATAAGCAATAAATATTTTCTAGTGCGCCTTACAATCCTTTGTCTAATTCTTTCATAGAGCAAATACGGTTTTAATCAAGGTAGGGTTTGTTTCTGTAGTTCTCTTTGTATTCTAAAAATATTTTGCTTTGACTTTATTTTAAAGTAGTAAATGTTCTGACCTCTGACTTCTGAAATAAAGGTCGCTCTTTTCCTGCACTCTGGCACCCTCTGGTGACATGTTTAGAAATCGCACTTAAATTAACTCGAACCTAATGGTATTTTTTTATTTACTTTTTTTTTCTGCGAATAATCTGTTGCAACCCTAAATATAAAGATCTCAACTAAAAGTATTTCCATTTAAAATTATTATTAACTACTTACTACTTATCATCCATGCAAAATATACTGCAATAAATGTAATATTTATTACAGGTGTCCTCCAGCAGAAAGGACACAGTTAGCATAGTCACAGATGATAACGCTTATCGTGGATAGTGTTTTTATTTATTTTTTCATCCTGAACATATTTTCACATTTCAAGTGTCTCTCTCTGACACTTCCAAAGCACAAAGAGGATCATGTGTCCACTGCACCACTGCCACCATCAACTTCCAGGTCAAAGGGCAGTGCAAAAATATTGCTTTTTTATCGGACAACTTCAGAGACTACATTATTATTATTTGACAGCTATTTGTTAAAGTTGTCTTTTGTGTCTTCGACAGGCAATCCAAACTGCATGACATCATTAGGCCGATTATGTGAACTACACGCATGGATTGCAGGGAAAATAATCCGTTTCCCACGATGTTAAACTGCTCGACTGAAAAAAGCAGGAAAGCACAAAACTGAAAAATAACTATTTTAAATATATTCCAAATATATTTTGTATATCCCTTGGGAGTCTGAAACTTATACTGTATTAAACCTTCCAATGCCAAAATATATAACAAAATATACTTTAAGGGACAATAAAATGCATTTAAAATCTTACATTTTTTACAACAGCCCACAACAGCCGGGACACCTTTTACCCCAAATACCGTACTTTTACATATCCTCCCGTTATTGAAAAACTGTTGCTTTGATTAGATTGAACAAAACTAAAAATCATTAAGAAGTCCTTTCTATCAAAATATAGTACACAATTTTGATCGATTCTCATTTGCTACATAAATAAATATATATATAACATTTAAAAAAAACGTTAAATATTAGTTAAAATTTGCGCAGAATCATCTTTGCGGTGTTTTCCGCGATCGCGTCGAGAATCCGCCAAATTTGCAGGCGCATCATTGGCGTATGTTGAGAAATGTTGAGCGGGATGTTGGTGCCATCTAGTGTTTTAAAAGAGAATAAAGCCACTGCACCTTTTACCTCGTCTTTAGCCCCGTTGTACCTTTGGAAGCATCTATATGTCTCTTTGAGTATATGTCTATCAGTATTGCATGCCGTGATGTTGACATTTTTTCCTGGCAATATTGCTTTTGGCAAGTTGGATGGGGAATATTTGTGAATCAATATTTCTGAAGTCCTTCAAATGGATTGAGGTGTGGGATGTGACTGGGCCGCTAGTCTATAGGGTGTTGTGGATTGTAAGCGACACCACAGTGACTTCAGCTCTGTGTGGCTGGTCTGCTGGAAGAGGAATTGTTTTCTAGTGCATGTGCTCTTGGGACTGCAGCAATATTTCCTGCAGGTTTTTCTGCATCCATCAATTTTTCCTTCTATCTCAATGCATTTTGCAGTCCCTGTTGTAAACAAGCATCTCCAAACACAACGTTGCATCACTGTTTCAAATATGACTCTGCCAGAGATGTGATGAGCTTTATCAACAAGGGTTTATATCCTTTCCATTCATGTCCGATTTATGAATAGTGCATGCTATTCTTCAATTTCTGTAGATGGCTTCCTATTTTAATATCTCTGTGTTAAATAGCCTTTTTCTGACATTTTGTCACATACTTTTATGGATTTTGTTTCATAATTGTTCTTGTAGTGTGCTTTGGAACTGCTTGGAATATTCTTATTTAAGGCATACATTTTTGTTTGTCCATCCATCCATCCATCTTTATAATTTGTTTGTTTGTGTTGGTTTGTTTGTCCGTCCGTCCATCTATCCATCCATCCATCCATCCATACCTAATTTGTTTGTTTTTTCATCCATCTATCCTTAATTTGTTTGTTTGCTCATCCATCCATCCATCCATCCTTTGTTTGTTTCTTCATCTGTCTGTCCGTCCATCCATCTTTTTTGTTTGTTCATCCATCCATCCATAATTTGTTTGTTCGTCTATTCATCCATCCATTTTTTTTGTCCATCCCTCCATCCATCCATGCATACATACATAAGAAATTTCTGTAAAAACTGCAAAAAAGAGCAGCTGTGAATTGACATGTAACATTTTAGTCCAATGATGAAGATGAAGAGTTACAAAATGGTTTAAATAACAAAAGGATTAACAAAACTCAGATAAGTCATGGATACTTGAACAAATAATCTATGTTAAAATAAAGAGCAATAAATAAAACACAAATAAAGTGTATTTTTTGTCAATAATTGTGTTTTTCATTGTACTTTAGTGTTTGATTCAAGGTTTCAATTTATAGCATTATACCTGAGAAAGTTTTAATGGAAGTTTTGGAAAATGGAAGTTAATATTTAACCTGAAGAAATCCTGATGTTGTTTTTTGAACCAAATATGATCATAATCTCATAAACTCCGCCCTCTTACAACACTTACCAAGAAGAGACTGACTTATTTCTCTTTCTGTCATGCTGACTCTCTTCTCTCTCGACAAAAGCAATGAAGACGCAGCGATCAGTGGAGACAGTGGCGTCATGCCCATTCAAAGTGAGGGGCACGTGCCCCCTCAGATTTTTCCTCCCTTATAATTTTTTTGTCAAAACTTTATTCCTATTATGCTCCATAATTACCAGAGCCTATAACGACTCAAATGTATTCTTCTGGATGTGTAATAAATCGGTCAGCATCAGCCCGCCCCTTTTTCCTAATATGGTGTCTGTGTATATCAAATCTAGAGCGCTACGCGCGTAGGGCTCTAGAATCTTTGCTGTGTATGTTCAAGCAACTCATTCGTCTCGCACGTTTAGCTGGCAATGTTTTACAGATGATCTTGAAGTGGTAAGTGGGCAAAGCAACAAATCGGCATTGAATTAGTTATCGGATGATATTAAAAGGTAGTGGGATTATTTGTGGTTGACCTGGAAATTTTAACTTGATCAAAAAGTTATGGATTTGATATTAGCTGCGAATTCAGAGCATTAACTTAAGTTGTGTCAGTGTAACGTTATCGATAGCTAACATCGACTTGATGTTTCTCCCATAGACTGTTATTCACGGTTCTTCACGGATCAGGCAGCTAATTCAAATGCAGTGAAACAAGATAGGCTACCCGTTCAAAAGCTACAGCATAGTTGTTATACAGATCGCTATGACCGTGATGTAGGCTTAGAGACAGTGTAACTACAGTATTTCAATGATTTTACTAAAGTAATGTTACATATTACATTTGATTTGATTACTTTTTTTACATTTCTGTCAAATATTAACCATTTTCAAATAAACGGGGTAGTGTTAACCTTATTCAGCACTGAAATCTGTCAAACTTCTTTCAAAGTTCTTCATTACATATTAATATTAAAATAACTTCATTTCAGAGCACCACAAAGTCAGACCTCAGCACCTTTATGTACCTTTAATGTAAGATCGTTCTTAGGTCACATACCAATTTAAAATCATAACATAAAAACAGCAATGGTACTGTTTTTAAAATCATGTGTTGTAGGCCTAAGTGTACAGTAAGTGTGTGTGTAAACATGCTTTAATGAAGTAGACTTCAAAAGCTTTTGAATTTGAGCTTACAGTTCTTTCATCAACCTGTCTTTCACATAAACTTACAAAATAGATAGGCTACTTTAACTTAGTCCTCAGATAGAGGAGGGTTGCTGCTAGCTCCGTTAAGGTATTTCTGTCCCTCCGACCCTCCCAAACTGCATTGAAATGGTACTGTATGTTTAGCAGCCAGAATTTAAACATTTTCAGGGGGAGAAACCCCGACCCCTCCTAACATGATCCATATCACCCGTCAGAAAACAATTGCAACGTCTCATGATCCATATCACCCGTCAGAAAACAATTGCAACGTCTCAGATTGTGCCCCCCCAGAATTTTGGCTTGCATGACGCCCCTGAGTGGAGAATGAAGAAAAACACTTTCAAGAAGGATTGTTGAGACATTTGTTTCTGAACAGAGAGCAGATCGTTGTGATTCTCAAGGTGATTCATTTTTAAACCCATCGTTCAGAAAGTGAAAGTAAAGTTTATGTTGCTGGAGCTCAAACGGAGAAAATGGCTTCACTAAATGTATTTGCTGAAGAGCTTTCTTGTCCCGTGTGCTGTGAAATCTTCAAGGCTCCTGTTGTTTTATCATGTAGTCACAGTGTCTGTAAAGAGTGTCTTCAACAGTTCTGGAGAACCAAGAAAACTCAGGAGTGTCCTGTCTGCAGGAGAAGATCGTCAAGAGATTGTCCTCCAGTTAATCTGGCGTTAAAAAACTTGTGTGAGTCGTTCCTGACGGAGAGAAATGAAACGCGTTCATCAGGATCTGAGGAGATCTGCAGTTTACACAGTGAGAAACTCAAAGCCTTCTGCCTGGAGGACAAACAGCCTGTGTGTTTAGTGTGTATTACTTCACAACAACACGACACTCATAAATTCAGACCCATCAGTGAAGTGATTCCATCATATAAGGTAAGACAAATATCTCGTTTTACATGTAGCCTAAATGAAACTGAAAGTGACATGAAGAGTAGTGAAGAGTGTAGCGCACGCAAAAGCACACACACACACACACACACACATCACTGAAAGAAATCACTGGAAACTAGCGTGATCGCAAAACAAACATAATAAACTGTTTTCTGGCATTTTTGTTGTTTACTTGTAAACACTTGCACGGCTATTGCCCAACTCAAACCTGGCGTTAGTAATATGAGCCTATTGGCGGATCCACAACGCCTAGCCTACACTCTGCTTACCACACACACACACTCACACACACACACACTGCTTATTACACAGAGTGAAAAATAAAAACATGCCAAATATTAAAAATAAAAGGATTACAATGTAAAAGATTAATATTGTGTACATAAAGAAATGGTGGAATCCGGCTTGCCCCGTAGATGGAAGGAAGTTAAAGGAAGTTAGCCAGAAACTTACAAAATATTAAACACAAAACTATGTATTCTGAAAATCCGGTAGAAAATATATACATAAAAAATGTATCATACTTGCAGGTTGTGATTCTGAGGAGCAAGTTGGTCCAAATAAAGTGGGTACGGTCCCATCTTTAATGGAGAAGCGTTTTGTAAATCTCATTTAGACCTCACAGAGATTTGAGCAGCATCTTTGTTTTATGTTTTAATTTCTTTTAATTTCTGAATCAATTTAGTATGAGATGTGCACAAAAATTGAAGAAATCAGGATGAGGGCAAATACTTTTCACTGTATTATATGATTATATCACTGTATTGTCTTCTCTTCTTCTCTTCACTGTAATCTTGTGTTTTATGTTTTTTGTTCAATTCTAGGAGGAGCTCAATACAGCCCTGAAGTCCTTACAAGAGAAACTGAAACGCAATGAAAACATTAAAGGAGAGTTTGAGAAAACAGTTCAACACATCAAGGTGAGGAAACAGAATCAAGAGTCATGTATAGTATCACTGTAAACAGTTATGATTTAATATAATGGATTCCAGTTGATTATTTCTGTAAATGACGAGCATCAATCTGCTTCTGGATCCGTTATATGTCGGGTATCCGTGATTATCTCTGATATGAAGGATGTGAAGTGTTGATGTGTGTCGATTGAGATGATTGAAGTGAATGTGATGTGATTTCAGGCTCAAGCTGAGCACACAGAGCGTCAGATTAAACATCAGTTTGAGAAGCTTCATCAGTTTCTCAGAGATGAAGAAGAAGCTACAGTCACTGCACTGAGGGAGGAAGAGGAGCAGAAGAAGCAGAGGATGAAGGAGAAGCTGGAGGAGATGAACACACACATCTCAGCTCTTTCAAACACAATCAAAGACATGGAGGAGATGATGAAAGCCAATGACGTCTGCTTTCTGAAGGTCTGATTTCAGATCATTGGTTGATCATTGGTTGATTGATTGAGTTCTTGATGATAAATGGTGTGTTTGTTCTGCAGGAGTTTCCAGTCTCAATGGAAAGGTGAGTGATCTGCTCCTGTCTCTGGTCTCTCTGGTTCTGATCCAAAGCCACTGCAGTTCTGACTCCTGAATGTTCTTCCAGAGTCCAGAGCTCACGGCCGGATCCACAGACGGCTTCTGGAGCTTTGATTCATGTGCCACGATACTTGGGCAACCTGCCGTTCAGAGTCTGGAAGAAGATGCAGGACATCGTCCAGAACAGTGAGTCTGATAGATAGATAGATAGATAGATAGATAGATAGATAGATAGATAGATAGATAGATAGATAGATAGATGAATAGATTAGAAATATTAGATATAATAGCAGTTTAATTGAGTCTAATAGAGACAGAGCAATACGCGTCATAATCTGAAAACAATCCACTTTTATGTCCTTAAACGCTCGTTTTTTGGGTTGACAGTTTGTAAAAACTTATTTCTGGGTTTAAGCTAAACTTCTTTTAGCTTGTTTTCTGTACAGCTTGTAACATAGCAGCTTTTAGACATAGTTTTGTTTCTTGTTATAAGTCAGAAATGACAAGGATGAAGCTTCTCATAATACAATGTCAATGGAGACGGTTGGATTGCTTCCCCCGGTGGGCGTGGCTTAAACGCTCTGTCTCTATTGGATGTTGGCTGTGTCCGAAATCTCCACTCAAACCACTACTCCCTAACCCCTATGTAGGGGGTAGGGAGTAGAGCACTATATAGTGAGCTCACCAGCATAATAGAAACACCACTTTCGGACACTACTCGATCGTCTCTCGGCGCCGTTGATTACGTCATTACTGTCGCACTATTTAAACGCCCATCATCTGTCAGCTGGTGCCGAGCCAGCTCTGGGCTAAATAGATTTTTTTTTTTATAAATACATTACATTATATTGAGCTTATTTCTCCAAAATTGTAAAATTAAAAGTCATTTCTGGCCGTTTCTGTTATAATGCGTTACTCCACACATGATTATAACTTATAAACATAAATAAAATTAATACACATATTTCATATATTTTCATTGTCGCGCAACACGGTTTTCTCTTGCCTGTCGACATTAGGAAAAAAAAAACAGATCTACATTATCAAATACCTTGCTCATAAAACTCTTAATAAAACAGCTTTTATTCCCATATTTTATTCCCAGGCACATTTTGGCAATTCCAAACCATATTACTCTTAAAAACTACTATTAATGTTGTATTTAATCATTTATTTATTTATTCCCAAAATGTGCCTGCATAAAATATGTTCAGAAAATCAACGTGCCTAATAATTCTGCACACACTAACGTTATACAAAACGAAATATGCATTTTGACAAACAACAAACAAATCTGTCAGTATTATTAATGGTGATGGCAATGTAGTCAAATAATAAAAGGTATAATTTCACATATATGAATACTCAAAATACTCCTTCGCAAGAATTTGACACAACTCACTCCCATCCAGCTGCCGAGGCAAAACGCTTCCCTGAGAAGAGGTGGTCCTTCTCTCTCCTCAGGCGAATAAAAGTGGCCACATCATCGTCGGTGTCTGACGAGATCAAAATAAATTGACAATCCATTCTTGCTTTTATTTGTGTTCAAATATGTTAGTTTAGCGGCGTGACATATTTGTTAATAACGTTACTGTACAGTAGAGGGCTAATGTTATCAAGCTGGGTCGTTAGGCATGATAATGGGGCAATACGTGCTTACAAACAATTTATACATGTCTGACAAAATTGTAGAACTACTACATATCATAAGTTAAACGAGAAAGAACATAACTTACATTTGTATGACAAATTCGTATTGTCGCGCTGCTCTCCTTGACGTCCATCAGCAATTTTTACGATCAGCGCAATGCATGATGGTATGTAGGGCTTGGGTTAGTGACCATCGGTTGTACACTACTTTTCAAAATGCATTCTGGGATACATTGAGTGGACTATATAGGGTATAATAATCATCACTATACATTCGGACAGCACTACAAAATGGCGAGCTCACTATATAGTCCACTATATAGTGAGTAGTGGGAGATTTCGGACACAGCGGTTGTCTGTTTAAATATGATTTATTTTGTCAGTTGGAGTTTTAAAAGTTTTGGCTCATTTGAAGATTCTGTCAAAGACAGTCAATGAGAATTAAGTAAGTCTGATCAGTTATAACAGAAAGTAGTAAATCTGATCAGTTATAACAGAAAGTAGTAAGTCTGATCCGTTATAAATATAAAGCCAGAGTCAGAACAGTCTGAAGGTCTGAGTCGAGTTTGGAGGTTGTTAGGAGGAGTTTTAGAAAATTTTGTCTCAGAATAATAATAATAATAATTTCTCAATCCAAAATAATTAGTTACTCAAACACAACAGACCGTAAGAATAAACTGTTTTAAACCGTACACAGACTGTCCACCTTATTTCCCATGATTCCATTCCCTCGCGTGAATTACGTTTTATGGGTAATCGCTTTAGTGGTAACAAAGCAGATATCACTTTATTATAGAAGTCGTTTGAACTACGTTTTAATGACCATGAATGTCTTTTAACTTATGTTTCATATACTAGTTTATAACCGAAGCTATAGATTGTTCAATTAAACATTTCTCATTCTTAGTGTTTTTTTAGTTAGCTTAGATAGTAGCATTGCATACAGCTATCCGAAATGATTAGAGATAACGTTTTTTTACCATATGCAATATTTGATAAGCTTTGATAACAAATATGATACAAGCATAATTCTGTTTAAGAATTAATTATGACATGACATGCTTGTAATTTAAAAAAAATATATCTTATACCTTATTGCTTAATAACAATTAACAATGTCACAAAACATACCTAAAAATGGAATTTCTTTAACTTTAACTATATAAATAATCAGGATAAAAAAATAAAAGATTACTTCATGAATTAAAGTTTGATTGATTACATCTCTTCTGCCCTCAACTGAGTGTGTAGCTACTCAGCCTATGCAGCGAGCTAAACAATACAACAAGGAAAGGAGGTTCCAGGAATGACAAGACTCGGTTTTCTTCTCACTATCTTTCCTTCTTGTCTTTTTACTGTAAAACTGTGAACATACAAAAAATACTATTAAAGATACATTTAACAAATCAAAACACATTGTTGTGCCTTTACATATTGGAAATAATTAGAATACAAAACATAAGAATCACCAGATTACAGTGATAAAACAATACAACTTGCATCAAGACGCTATCATGCAGGCTGCTGAATATACTGCAGATAATTGTACCCAAATTCACAATCAGTTCAGAATATTGATCAACGTGTCTGAGATCCCGACATAAATTCGCGCTACTGAATAATAAAGCTATAAATTTGTAATTTCTACATTATTTTGTAAAAGCATAACAGGATTTTCTCTTTTCATTACATTTAGTCGAACGCGAACTCAGCCAGTCTTCATCAAAGCTATACAGGAATCACCGAGACTATTCGTTCAATCTTTAACAACCTATAAGTACAATCTGACGACCGGGATGACAAAAACAACAGAGTTATATATAGCATCGACTTATAGTATATTGCGCGATCGCATACTAAACACGAAGCTAGTAACGTTCGCTAGGAAGAGTTAACAACCTCTCAAATAACAGATTATTTAGAAAAACAATATGGGCAATAAATTAGGCTATTTACAGATTATGTCATATCAACGCTTCTCGAAGATATACGGGGGTTTGAGAGGAGAGTAGAAATGTAAACGCCTCAGGAACATTTTCCTAACACCTCGTGAGACAAACTTTTCTGCCTGTTGCTTCCGCTCATCACTAACGCGCGTTTAACTTGCGCACGCGAAAAAACATAGAAGAAAAACCCAAACCCGCTAAAGAAGATACTGACCCCTAGAGGGTAGGATAAATAAATACAGCGGCAAACTAATGCAATACCAGAGGGCATAGAGAGCCAGAACACTCCCCGCCTGACATCAGTAAGATGTCATCCATAACCAGCATGTGAATATAGATAAAATACAATAAACCAAAATGCCTGATTTCTTCTTTTTTTTTTTAAGCATTGTCCTTGGACACCAACAACACAACCTCACTTATAGGTCTTATGTATGCTCTGAGTTCACCCTTGCGGAAAATCTTCACCTCTACTTTCCTAACAAGTCCATCCCCGCTTGGGAAGATTTTGGTGATGAGTCCAAGTGGCCAGTTATTCCTATGTTCAAGTGCCTCCTTTAGCAGAACAACATCTCCTGTTTGTAGATTTGGTTTTACTGTTTTCCATTTGCGGCGGTTCTGAAGTCCTGAGAGGTATTCCCTTTGCCATCGGCTCCAGAAAACATCGGCAAGGTATTGCACGCGCCTCCATTGCGCTCTGTAAAGATCCCTTCTTTCAAACTGACCTGGTGGGATAGGTGGAGTCGCAACCTTTTGTGTGAGTAGCATGGCAGGGGTAAGAATGGCTGGGTTTTCTGGATCTGTAGAAACTGCTGTGAGCGGACGAGCATTTACTATCGCAGTGATTTCAGCCATTAATGTCACTAATATCTCATGAGTGAGCCTTACATGTCTGTGTTCCAGGAGCATTGCATCGAGGATTTTACGTGTGACCCCAATCATGCGCTCCCAGGAGCCACCCATATGAGATGCATGTGGGGGGTTGAAATGCCATTTACAGCCGGAGTCTTTGAGGAAGTCGTGAAGTTTGCTGTTGTGACAGCCCTGTTTGTCTATTTGCAGTTCCTTGCAAGCACCCACAAAATTTGTGCCACAATCGGATCTAAGAAGTTTGACTGCTCCCCTGATGGCAAAGAAACGACGCAGGGCATTTATGAACGATGACGTGTCCATCGATTCTATAGTTTCAATGTGGATGGCACGTGTGCTCATACACGTAAATATGACTGCCCATCGCTTAGCATCCGATTGCCCACCACGTGTTTTTCTGATCATGACAGGCCAGGGGCCGAACACATCAAGGCCTACATGTGTGAAAGGAGGGTCCGTGGACAGCCTGTCCTCTGGTAGCTCAGCCATGATCTGTTCCTGTTGTCTCCCCCTTAGTTTACGGCATGTGACGCAGCTGAATATCACTCTGCTTATTGCTCTTTTACCTCCCACAATCCAAAAACCTGCAGTCCTAACTGCCCCTTCCGTAAAATGCCGTCCCTGATGGCATACTTTACCATGGAAGTGTTTTATAATGAGCTGAGCAAGGTGGTGCTTTCCAGGGATGAGGATGGGATTTGTTTCCTCCGATGTCAACTGTGCACGCTTCAGCCTCCCACCTACTCTGAGGATTCCATTCGAGTCGACAAACGGGCTCAGTTTGCTGAGTGGGCTTGAGTTCTTAAGGGGTACCCCTTTTTCAACTTGTCTCATTTCTTCGGAGTAAACCTCCTTTTGAACAGTGTGAATGATCATGTTCTTGGCTTGGTTGAGTTGTTTTTCGGATGAGTGTTCGTTACAGCTGTGCCAGCCGTGACATGAGCTCTTTGGGTTCAGCTTAAATGACTGGGCAATGTGTTGGAGTTTGGATATAGCTCTGAGTAGTACATTTCAACTCGAAAACCTTTCAAATCTGACGCTACTGAGTCCATCCTTTGAGATAGTGGTGGCACAAGTAGTGACCTCAGGTCTCAGTTCATTGTCAGTCTCTGGGTCTACAAGATCAAATATCTCTGCCTGTACTTGACTTTTTCCTGAATTGGAAAGGAAAACGGGTCCACTGATCCATGTGGAGTTAGAAAGCTGCTCAGCAGGCAGTGCTCGTGTGGCATGATCAGCGGGATTTAAATGAGTGGGCACGTAATGCCACTGGTGGGTTTGTGTGAAGCGCCTGATGCGTTCTACTCTGTTGTGCACATAAACATGAAAGCGTCTCTTTTTGTTAAAGATGTAACCGAGCACTACTTTGGAGTCTGTGTAGAAGCTCATTTGTTCGACTGCGACGTCTAGCTCCTCCTGGACTAACTCGGCCGCCTCAACAGCCAGGACTGCTGCGCAAAGTTCAAGTCTGGGTATAGTGATGTCTGGTTTTGGGGAAAGCCGTACTTTGCCGAGAAGGAAACCCACTTCACTGTGTCCATCTCTATCTGTGAGTTTGAGGTAAGCAACAGCGCCCACTGCCTTAGTGGAGGCATCACAAAAGACATGGATCTCCTTAGTTAGAGCTGCAGATAGTGGTATTGAGGTGTACATTCTGGGGATTTCAAGTTGTCGTAGATATTTGAGGGAGTCCTTCCATTGTTGCCACTGTTGTAATTTTCCTTTAGGCAGTTCGGTGTCCCATTCACAAATGTCAGTGGAAATGTCTCTCAGTATGGCCCTACCTTCTACAATGACTGGGACGGCAAAGCCAAGTGGGTCGAACACACTATTAATAACTGACAGCACTCCCCGTTTAGTGAAGGGTTTTTCATTGACTGTTACCTGAAACTTGAACAGGTCTGTGGACAGGTCCCAGCCCAAGCCTAAGCTGCGCTGGATGGGAGGGGTAGTCTGCCCGAGGTCAAGGCCCTGCATGTCCGTTGCAAGGTCCTCACTTGGAAAGGCACTTGTGATGATAGGACAGTTAGATGAGATTTTGTGCAGGCGTATGTTACACTGAGCCAGCATTTTCTGGGCTCTACAGAGAATGTCAATGGCCTCATCTGTGGAAGAGAATGATTTTAGTCCATCATCTACATAAAAGTGACGTTCAATGAACTCTCTTGCATCACTGCCGTATTCCCTTTCCCCCTCCATCGCTGACCGTTTCAGTCCATAGATGGCCACTGATGGGGAGGGGCAGTTCCCAAATACGTGCACTCTCATCCTGAATTCCTGCACTTCTCCATCCAGATCGTGGTTTTTGAACCACAAGAAGCGAAGGTAGTTACGATGGTCCTCTCTGACTAGAAAGTTGTGAAACATTTGCTCCACGTCTGCCATGACTGCGTATGGGTCAAATCTGAAACGCATCAGAACTCCCACAAGAGTGTTATTGAGATCTGGCCCTTTTAGTAGCACGTCATTGAGAGAAACATTGTCGTATTGAGCACTCGAGTCAAAGACTACCCTAATTTTCCCTGGCTTTTGATGGTGGTAAACTCCAAAACTAGGGAGGTACCAGCATTCTTGGTCTGGAGAAAGAGCATGAGCTGGTTCGGCGTGGCCCTTACTGAAGATTTTATCCAAAAACTCAACGTAATGCTCCCTCATTTCAGGTTTCCTTTTCAGCGTTTTGCGGAGCTACATTAAACGACTGAGGGCCTGGCCCCTGTTGTTGGGCAAACGCTGTCTGGGGGTGCGAAATGGGAGAGGAGCTACCCAATTATTCGCATCATCTTTTGCAAATTCTTTGTGCATAATTTCCAAGAACAAAGCATCTTCTGCTGAAAGCGCCACTTTGTCATCATCTACTGTTTGCTGGAAAATGTGTCTGCCCAATTCAATTTGTGTCTTATTGAGGGTATGACAGCTTTCTGTGTATTTGTCTTTGATACAGATTTTGTTTTCACAGGGGCTGAGGAAGGTAGGGCGGCCATTGTTAAGAATGTTCGTCTTAAAAGAGTTCACTGTGGGTTTGTGGACCCCTGAGAGGCAGTCATCGCCTATAACTACCCATCCCAGATCAAGGCGTTGAGCATAAGGCGCACTATTTGGACCATTCACCTGACTGCGGACCTTGTGAGCTTGGATGATGTCCCTGCCCAAGAGGAGAAGGATTTCTGCTGATGGGTCCAGGGGAGGAATCTGCGAAGCAATTGCCTGTAGATGAGGGTGAGCCGACACAGCCTCAGAGGTGGGAATCTCGTCCCTATTATCTGGAATCTGATCACATTCTGTTAGTATGGGCAGCAGCATGGACACTTTGCCATTTACATTCTCGATAACAAAGTCACTGGCTCTGCGCCCTCCAGTCTCTGATAAACCAGCGCATGTTTTCATGGTGTATGGGAGTATGGTACCTTTTACCTTAAACATGTCAGAGAAGGCAGACCTGGCTAAGGATGAGTTGCTTTGATCATCTAACATGGCGTACATCCTCCTTTTCTCTTCAGGGGATGTGCGGGGATACACGTTGACTAAGCAAATCTTAGCATAGGGCTGGGACGGTTACCGCATTACCGCAATACCGCGGTCACGTGACTCCGACCGCGGGTCTGAACTCGTCACCGTCATCACCGCAAAAAAACAAAAAAAAAACTTGGCCTGCACATGTGTGCACGTTGTGTCTAATGACATGGATTCATTGATTCTAATGACATTGATTATGTCTAATGTTATTGTGGCTTACATGGATTCAAGGTTTTCTAAACAAAACTTATCATCAAAAGATGGAGCACATCCGACCTTTCGCGAGTTGAGGAGCACAATGTTCCATGACGCATAATAACATTCCATTCGTATTAGAGATGCGCGGATGGGCTATTATTATTTCATCCGCAGCCGCATCATAAAACTCATCATCTGTCCGCCATCCACCCGCACCAACGTTTTTTGATCAATTTTCGAAACCGCATCCGCGGCGCTGACTGTTTTAAGGTCTATGAGCAATGCTGTCGCGAGGCTAGAAAGCTCTTGGCTGTTCTAGAAAGAACACTGATCCAATGCAGCAAAGATATTTAAAGGCTAAAGTCCCTAGTATATTGGCTATGTTGTAGCCTATCCCCAGACTATCAGCAGTGAACTCTGTCTCCGATCGGCGCACAGGGATAAATATGAATAAGTAAATAGCCTATAACGCACATCGGCAAACCTGACCCTACCTGACTAGGCTACTGTAGACTAAAATGTTATCATTTCGTTTTGAATTTTGTTTAAAAGTAGACATTTAGGCCCAGCCTACGCCGAGTTTCGGTTCATTTATGAGACGAGCTCCAGTTCACGCGCAAGAGATCGCACCCGCGCTTCCACGTCCTCCTGATTATACGTCTGCTATTTGTTCCTTATTTCTAAATTCCAGGCAATTAGTTAATGAAACGGTGATTAAAATTAAGGTACAATTTATACAAAACGAAATTTAATTTAAAGAAAGGCTTTCTACAAAACAAAACTTAATAAAGTGGTCAAAATCATGTCTGACCCATCTTATGATCCTATCTTACTCATGCTGTTCACTCTTCATATAATCGACATAGATTAAATAAAAAATAACACTATATTATGTAAACATAAATATGGAGTATAATATTTGTAATTAAGACATGTTGCAATAGGTGTTCTTTCATTTCCAATGTGAACAATGCAGGGCTCCAGACTAACTTTTTTCACCTCCGTCCTGGAACCGTCCTGAAAAACAATTTGAACCGTCCTAAAGTGAATGTCAACCGTCCCAAAATGAAAATGTTGTTTCTGTACAAACACGGGCTTTGGTCTTTAACGCACAATGAAATACAGGGAAATTTCCGGGCACGGCTCCAAACGGACACAGGCCACCAATACAGTGTTAATTTTAACAGCAAATTTTGATTTAGTTTTAGTCATAGTCTTTGACTAAAATGCCATTTAGTTTTAGTCATATTTTAGTCATCTGAATTGTTTTAGTGTTAGTCTAGTTTTAGTCGACGAAATACAATAAGATAGATTTAGTCGACTAAAATCTTATTGTATTTCATCGACTAAAACTAGACTAACACTAAAACAATTCAGATGACTAAAATATAATGGGTTTAGTTCAATTGTAATGCATTAATTTAGAATTTCTCTAAAATTTGCAAACCCACATACTTCCGGAGAAAACGTCTCTGGTTACGTATGTAACCTTAGTTCCCTGAAGGGAACGAGACGCTGCGTGACAACGCTTTGGGAACGCCCCTGCGTGAGTGCGTCATGAAGCATGTATGAAATCAGTCCAATGGCGAGACGGAACGTCATAGGCGGGTGACGTCACCGACCAGGAAACTATATAAGCACCCCAAAACACAAGCGCGTCAGCTTCTGATAAGACTGAAGCAAGTGCTCACGGGCATGCTGGGAGTATGGCACAGACACGCAGCGTCTCGTTCCCTTCAGGGAACTAAGGTTACATACGTAACCAGAGACGTTCCCTATCAGGGAACTCGAGCTGCGTGACAACGCTTTGGGAACGCTAATACCAACGCCGCCATACGAGCAAGTGTCCGTCGTGTGAAGTCAGAGCGCACATTCAGACGAAAGCACCTGCGCCCCTGGAGTGGAGCTGAAGTCAAGATGATAAAACTTAACGAATGTATGCGGTGATGACCATCCTGCCGCATCGCAAACATCCTGAATAGATACTCCTGACAAAATAGCCTTAGAGGCAGCCATACTCCTGGTTGAATGAGCCCGGACAGCCAAAGGAGAAGGCTGACCGGCGGACTCGTATGCAAGTGAGATGGCCTCGACCACCCACTTGCTCAACCTCTGCTTAGATACTGGACAGCCCTTTTTAGGGGGTCCGAAGCAAACGAACAGTTGTTCACTTTTTCTCCACAGGGCAGCTCTGTGGACGTATGCATCTAAAGCCCTAACAGGGCAGAGCAGATTTAGTTTCTCTTGGTCTGACGTCAAAAATGGAGGAGGACAGAAAGCCTGCAGTACAATAGGCCTGACCACATTAGTTGGAACCTTGGGAACATAGCCCGGCCTGGGAAGGAGGAAGGCCTTCACCATGCCGGGTGAAAATTCCAAGCACGAGGGAGAGACCGACAGAGCTTGAATATCTCCTATTCTTTTTAATGAAGATATAGCAAGAAGAAATACAGTTTTTAGAGTGAGGAATTTCTCAGAAACTTCTTCAATGGGCTCGAACGGTGCTAGAGAGAGACCTTCTAGGACAACCGCCAGGTCCCAGGTCGGCACCCTCGTGCGAACTGCTGGCCTCAGCCTCAGAGTGCCACGAAGGAAACGGATTACAAGTGGGTGTCTCCCGAGAGAAGCTCCACTCAAAGGGACGTGGTAAGCAGATAAGGCCGCCACATACACCTTCAGTGTGGAGTGGGATAACCCTGTGGAGAAACGCTCCTGAAGGAATTCCAGCACTGCACCCACTGGGCAGTTAACTGGGTTCAACTGGCGCTCTCCACACCAGGAGGTGAACATTTTCCACCTCAAGGCATATAATTTCCTAGTGGCCGGAGCTCTGGAGTGGAGGATGGTCTCCACGACCTCAGTCGAGAGACCAGATTCTATGAGCTGGGCCCCCTCAGAGGCCAAGCCCACAACCTCCATAGATCCGGGCGGGGGTGAAGTATCGACCCACTCGCCTGAGAGAGAAGGTCCCTCCTGATCGGAATCTCCAGAGGAGAGCCGTCGAGGAGAGAAATTAGGTCCGCAAACCAAACTCGGGCCGGCCAGTACGGGGCTACCAACAGTAGACTGACCCCGTCCCGGCGAACCCTCTCCAGAACTCCTGGGAGCAGAGCAATCGGGGGAAATGCGTACAGGGGTGACCTCGGCCACTCCTGTACCATAGCGTCCAACCCCAGAGGGGCTGGAGGACTTAGGGAAAACCACAGATGGCAGTGTGATGTTTCCCTGGATGCAAATAGGTCTACCTCGGCACGACCGAAATGTTTCCATAGGAGCTCCACCACCTCGGGGTGGAGTCTCCATTCCCCGGGCCTCGGCCCCTGTCTCGACAGGATGTCTGCCCCCTGATTTAAATACCCCGGGATATAAATCGCCTTCAATGAAAGAAGCTTCCCCTGGGACCATAGAAGGATCTGGCGAGCCAGCTTGTATAACGGGCGCGAACGCAGACCCCCCTGATGGTTTATATAAGAGACCACCGATGTGTTGTCTGACCGGACAAGAACATGATGACCTCTCAGGTCTGGGAGGAAGTGTTTCAGAGCCTGAAACACCGCCAGCATTTCTAGACAATTTATATGCCATTGAAGATGATGGTCCTGCCACAGACCCCGAGCTGAGCGACCACTCATGATCGCCCCCCAGCCTGTGAGAGAGGCATCCGTCGTTAGTGTTACACGACGACACGGAGCCCCCAGCACAGGACCTAGGGAAAGGAACCAAGGTTCTTTCCACATAGCCAGGGCACGGAGACACCGTCGCGTGACCCTGATCTTGCGGAGCGGGTTTCCCCTCGGGGAGAACCCCTTGGTCCTGAGCCACCACTGCAGTGGTCTCATGTACAGCAGGCCGCAAGGTATAACGTTGGACGCTGCTGCCATCAGACCCAGAATTCTCTGATATTCTTTTACAGTAAGTGACTGGCCTAGCTTTGCCTGTTTGATGGCTAAGAGAATCGAAGCTATACGAGCAGGAGACAGACGTGCCTGCATCGTCGTCGAATCCCAAACCACACCCAGAAAAGTGGTCCTCTGTACTGGAGAAAGCACACTCTTCTTGGCGTTGAGCCTCAACCCCAACCTTTTTATGTGGGCGAGAACGACATCTCGATGCCGAATCGCCTGATGCTCCGATTGAGCCAGAATCAACCAATCGTCGATATAGTTTAGAATGCGGATGCCCTGGAGTCGCAGCGGAACCAGAGCTGCATCCATACATTTCGTGAAAGTTCGGGGAGACAGTGCTAGGCCGAACGGAAGAACCCGATATTGGTACGCTTTGCCCCCGAAAGCGAACCTCAGGAACTTCCTGTGTTGTGGAAGGATGGAAATATGGAAGTATGCGTCCTTTAGATCTATCGTGACAAACCAGTCCTCGGACCTGATCTGTGACACGATCTGCTTGAGAGTCAGCATCTTGAATTTGAGCTTCCCTACAGAGCGATTTAATAGGCGCAGATCTAAAATTGGACGTAACCCCCCATCCTTCTTTGGAACGATGAAATATCGGCTGTAATAACCCAACTCGCTGCTGGGAGGAAGAACCCGTTCTATAGCCCCCTTCAGCAGAAGAGTTTTCACCTCTTGTTCCATAACCAGAGCCTGCTCGGGGCCCACCACAGTGGGCAGAACCCCTCTGAAACGAGGCGGGCGTGATCTGAACTGAATCGCGTACCCATATTCGATAGTCTGCAGGACCCATTGAGATACATTTGGAAGGCTTTTCCACTCTGCCAAAAATTCTACTAAGGGTACCAGTCTCGAGAGACTGGCCTCTGGAATATTTTGAGTGGCAGACACAGTGCCCTGTAACAGCGCACCGGCAGGGAACAACTGGTCTGACCGTTCTAAGCCGTTCCTCGGAACGGGCGAGCGTCCCTCGGGAAAACGCTCGCTGGGACCGTCTACGCCCCGGCACGCAGGCGGGGTTAGCAGAACGGGCCCCTGAGGGCACCGAGAGAGAACGGGCGCCGTGAACTGCGGCGAACACCTTCCCCTCTCGGTGGGGACCACCCTCATCATCCTGACGCTTGTGGCGTCAGGACTTCTTTTTGGACGAGGCCTTCCTGGCGACAATAACTGTCCTCAGATCAGCCTTGCCCCTGGAGGACCTCGTCTGAGAGCGCCGCGTCTCGTCCCAGTCTTGCTGAGGAGGAGCACGAGACGCGACACTCCGTTTTTGTTGCGCCCTGTGTGAGGAGCTACCCGACGGCCGGGGCTGCTCCTTTCGCCCAGCAGCCCCGGAGACATGGACACGGAGGGGGAGAAATTTCTGGAGCGCCGCCGCCTGCTTCTTTTCTTCCTGAAACCTCTCGACGACCGAATTCACAGAGTCGCCGAAGAGGCCAGAAGTCGAAAGCGGGGCGTCCAGAAGAAACGATTTTTCTTTGTCCTTCATATCTGACAAATTTAACCATAGGTGCCTCTCCGTAGCCACCATAGCTGCCATAGAACGGCCCACTGATCTGGCCGTCTCTTTGGTGGCACGGAGAGAAAGATCAGCTGCCTGACGTAGTTCGCGAATCACGTCTGCACCAATTTCATCCCCCTCACTAATGTCTCTTAATAGGTCTGCTTGATAGGCTTGCAAAATAGACATAGTGTGCAAGCATGCTGCTGCTTGACCTGCCGCCGAGTAAGCTTTGCCCACCAAAGCCGAGGTATTTCTTAATGGCTTGGTGGGCAGCGCCGGTGTCTTGAAGGACGATGCCGTGTCTGGAGATAAATGACTAGCTAGTATTTCCTCAGCCTTAGGCATCGCCCCATAACCATAACTCTTAGCCCCAGAAATATTCGAATAAACAGAAGTTTGCTGAGAAAATATTCTGGAGGAAACAGGTTTATTCCACGATCTCGACACCTCGGTGTGGAGATCGGGAAAGAAAGGAAGACACCGGCGTGGAGGTGCAGCCCGAGAAGGAAGAAATCTCTCATCTAACTTGCTCTTTGAACGAGACTCTTGTTTATCGGCTGGCCACTCAATGCTTAATTTTTCTACAGCGCGAGTGAGCACCTCCATAAGCTCCTCACTAGCAGGAGACTGAAGTGACGAGTCCCCAGTCTCTGCTGTCACCACACTTTCAACGTCCAATTCCTCAGAACTGGATAGTTGAAGTGATGGTGCCTCAGCCCGGGCGGAAGAAACCGCAGCGCGTGCTTCCAAACCCGGATCTGAGGCGCTGGATCTACCAGGTAAGGGCTGAGATAAGGCAGAGCCCGTCTCAATCCCCGCTGCTAGATCCATTTGCGATCCCCACGATTGAAGCCTTCGCCGTGCCTCGGCAGCAGCGGGACCTGAACCGCGGGGATCGCGAGCCGAACCACTCTCCTCGAAGAGGGCTCGGCGGGAGCGGAGCGTTTTCATCGACAAACGCTCGCAATGCTCACAGCCAGCTCCCTCGAGAGCTGACTGGGCATGCTGCACTCCCATACAAACAACACACAGATCGTGAGTGTCCCCACCCGTAATATAACGTGGGCAGGGATGAACACACTTTCTGAACTGCTGTTCGCTCGCCATATTTATATATATATATATATATATATGTGTATATCGTCTCTTTATAGTTTTTTTATATGTGAAAAACTGCCTAGCAACTTCTAAGGACAGACAAAAACACTTGAGACACAGACTGATATATTTCACACACAGAGCGCTTGCTGAAGACTCAGAAGCTGACGCGCTTGTGTTTTGGGGTGCTTATATAGTTTCCTGGTCGGTGACGTCACCCGCCTATGACGTTCCGTCTCGCCATTGGACTGATTTCATACGTGCTTCATGACGCACTCACGCAGGGGCGTTCCCAAAGCGTTGTCACGCAGCTCGAGTTCCCTGATAGGGAACATCTATTAACCTGTTAATATGAATGATTTTAAAATTTGAACATGCAATACAGATACAGATTTAATTACTGTGACTTAAAAAATATCTTAAAATTAAATAAAACCACTTTTCCTAAAGTAGAACAGTCTTCTTTTCAATGAATGATATATGCATTCTTTATAACTTGCATACATCATTCTTTATTCTTTCAAGCAGCAGACATATTTATTTGTATGAATTAAATATAATGAATCCTTATTAAAGCTATTAACGAGCAGTGAAGGCTTTTCTCTTTTACTTTTGTTGCTTGATCAGGACACAGACCGCATTAGGTTTATTACCCACTGTCACTTTAAGACATCGGATCATGTCCATGACATGCAGATCCAATTATTGCACTGAATCACATCCCCGATACACTCAAAACTGTTTAAGACACAACCAACATGGTTTACGTGAATACTCTCCAAAACAGACATTTCGACATAATGTTGTGTGTATTTGTCCATTCAGGCACGAAAGATATGGGATTAGATTTCGGTCACAATTCTGCGCGCGCAAGATCACATTTTGAGCGCGCAAAAGGGCATTTTGCACGTGCATGAACTGTTTTGCAGAGAAATGTTCGTCTCGCAGATAAGAAAATATTTCGAGCGAACGAAAATCAATTTTGCATTTAAAATAAGTATTTGGATGTGCGCGGACGTTCTCTTCCGCATGTGCAAAGTTTCACTTTCTTGCTCCTTTCATACCAGCCCTGAGCGCTCTCTAAGCGCAGACGGCTCGCTTGCTCAACACAACCCAGCATTACAATATGCCATAACCAGCACAACATATTTGCGATGTCATTAAGCCATTTGATAGATGTACCGCGGAACAAATCTCCGGGTGAGTAGCGGTCAGTGATAGTAACTATAACAGCATGAGAAGACGCGCTCTGTTGTAGTCAGCGCTTGGTCGGTTAATTTGGGCATTTTCTAAGTAAGTTAGCCTAATAGGCTAGCAATAAATTAACACACATACAAAAATGTCTTTCGTCCTGTAAGCGTCCTGGAGAATATTTCTGTTCGTCCTAAACACATTTTCTATCGTCCCCAGGACGATAGGACGCCGTTAGTCTCGAGCCCTGGAACAATGTATTCTCCTGAAAATGATGAATTCAATGCGAATGTATCTGAGAATATTCTTAAATAAGGAAATCTATTCAGTGATTGGTTCATGCCAAATTACTACTTGATGAAAATTTGACTATTTCAAATTGTGCTTGTTTTTTTTCGGATGTAGGTCACAATATTTAACAAAGTCTGTCTAGCAAAAACGACTTCTGCTGCGTGCGCGAAAGTCTGTGTGTGTGTGTGGGGGGTGGGGAGGGGGGGCTGGCTATTTAAAGCGGTTTACCGCCATACCGCGGGAAAATCTTGCTTTTCAACCGCGGTTAGAAAAAATCCATACCGCCCCAGCCCTAGCGCAGGATTTACCTTTGAGGCCTTGGCCACACACCTCTGTGCAACTGGTTGTAGTTACAGGGCTCTGGGAATCGGACTCCCCGCCGTGGCTCTGAGACCGAGGGTTAGAGTCTTTAGGTGTCCACGGAGGTGGACCAGCATGCATGGCAGAGACGTGCACATCACTATTACATTCTGAGCATTGGATGATGGCTTTACAGTCTTTAGCTCTGTGACTTGTGGAAGAACAACACTTATAACAAATAGCGTGTTCTTTGAGAATACCTTTCCTTTCATCTAGTGTTTTTGACCTAAATCCCCTGCATTTAGCGAGTGAATGGGGCTTGTGGTGAATAGGACATTGCTTGTCCGGATTGAAAATGAATGTTTGAGCTGTGCCGTTTGTTTGACTGATATCTGTTTTGTTCACTGCAACAGGAACTCTGTATCTGGTTGGTTTTACCAGTGTCTTGTCAACCTTTGGAGCTACTATGTTTGAACTTTGTAACATAAAGCTAGGGTCTGTTTTCATTTCGGCATAGTCATTTACAAACTGAACAAAATATGAGAAAGGTGGGTATACTGCACCATTGTCTCTTTTGTATTTTGTCCCTTGTTTCACCCATGACTCCTGGAGTCCATAAGGGAGCTTTTCAACAATCGGGTTTATCCCCCTTGGGGTGTCAAGAAAGCTAAGGCCTGGCAGATAATTTTCACTTTGAGCATACTCTAACTCTAGCAGAAGAACTGCAAGCTCCTGCAGCAGATGAGCGTCTTTATTGGATATCTTTAGAAAAGTCTGTAAGCGTTGGAAGAGTGACGCTTCGACTACCTCTGGGGAGCCATAACTCTTATCTAGACGCTGCCACAAACGTTGGAGGCCTGCTTGTGGGTTGTTCATATGGACCGCCCTGATCCTCAGAGCGTGTTGAAGTGACTCCCCACTGAGCCACTTGGTTAGAAGCTCAAGTTCTTCGCTGGGCTTGAGGTTGAGGCCTACTATGGCGTTGCCGAAGATGGACTTCCAGGACAAGTAAGACTCAGGATGGTTGTCGAAAACCTTGAATCCGGCTGTGAGCAGATCACGGCGTGCTAGGTAGGCTGCTAGATCCGACAGTTCAGACTGTGAAGCCACTGAAGGTCTAGGCTGGGGTGTAATGTCCATTTTTATGTGTGTAGGAGGGGACATCAGCTGCTCTCTGCCTACAAAATCAGTGAGATGTTCATCTGGAGAGGAAGCGACTGGTGTTTGGCTCTGTTGTAAATGGCGAGAGTCGTCATGACTGACCAGTTGTCCTGTGTCAGGCCTTTCTTCTTTGACCTCCGAACTGACGTTGGTGAAGTGAGCGTTTACATAGTCTCGAGCACGTCTGATGGAAGGAGGCGTTTTAGGGGAGATGCCCTGATCAGTGAGGTCGATGGCGTGGTGCTCCTCGTCAGTCGCCGCTTCCAGGACATGAGCTGCAGCAAGCGCTGCTTCAGCCTCACCCTCCTTCTTCAGAGCGTTTAGCGTTGCCTCGATGCGCGCCTTCTCAACCTCCATATCGATCTGGCGTTTGGCGTACTGTGCTCTGGTGCGGGCAGCTTCTGCGTCTGCTCGGGCTCGTGCTGCAGCTTGGCTGGTGGACGAACGGCGTGAAGAACGTGAGTGGCACTCCGACCGGGCTACCATCTGGGACATAGGTGGCGTAGTTCCTGATTGAGACATCTCGAATGCTTGCTAGATGGATAATCTTTTTACTCTTCTGCCCTCAACTGAGTGTGTAGCTACTCAGCCTATGCAGCGAGCTAAACAATACAACAAGGAAAGGAGGTTCCAGGAATGACAAGACTCGGTTTTCTTCTCACTATCTTTCCTTCTTGTCTTTTTACTGTAAAACTGTGAACATACAAAAAATACTATTAAAGATACATTTAACAAATCAAAACACATTGTTGTGCCTTTACATATTGGAAATAATTAGAATACAAAACATAAGAATCACCAGATTACAGTGATAAAACAATACAACTTGCATCAAGACGCTATCATGCAGGCTGCTGAATATACTGCAGATAATTGTACCCAAATTCACAATCAGTTCAGAATATTGATCAACGTGTCTGAGATCCCGACATAAATTCGTGCTACTGAATAATAAAGCTATAAATTTGTAATTTCTACATTATTTTGTAAAAGCATAACAGGATTTTCTCTTTTCATTACATTTAGTCGAACGCGAACTCAGCCAGTCTTCATCAAAGCTATACAGGAATCACCGAGACTATTCGTTCAATCTTTAACAACCTATAAGTACAATCTGACGACCGGGATGACAAAAACAACAGAGTTATATATAGCATCGACTTATAGTATATTGCGCGATCGCATACTAAACACGAAGCTAGTAACGTTCGCTAGGAAGAGTTAACAACCTCTCAAATAACAGATTATTTAGAAAAACAATATGGGGAATAAATTAGGCTACTTACAGATTATGTCATATCAACGCTTCTCGAAGATATACGGGGGTTTGAGAGGAGAGTAGAAATGTAAACGCCTCAGGAACATTTTCCTAACACCTCGTGAGAAAAACTTTTCTGCCTGTTGCTTCCGCTCATCACTAACGCGCGTTTAACTTGCGCACGCGAAAAAACATAGAAGAAAAACCCAAACCCGCTAAAGAAGATACTGACCCCTAGAGGGTAGGATAAATAAATACAGCGGCAAACTAATGCAATACCAGAGGGCATAGAGAGCCAGAACAACATCAATAATCAGGAGAACAGCTTTAGATCAGGCACACTACTGGGGTCCTAAACTGGGACTCAGCACTTCACCACACCGGAACCAGAGGTTTCCATGGTAACGGTCATAAACAGTCTATGCTAGCGGTGCGCTAATCCTCTTTTTAGAGAGTTTGGGAACTAAAACATGCGGGAACACAACCTGGAATAAGGAGGATAAGAGCCAATAAAATGAAGATGATCAGAAGCTGCTGAACATCAGACACACACTTACAGTTTTACATCTACTGCATAAATCTCAACATCTCATTGATTTATTATTTTAACTTTCTTAAAGTATCAGTTTCTCTTGATGGACACAAATGTCTGAATCTCATATTTAATGTTTGTAGTTGATGCCGTTAAACGCTGATGATAAAAACGAGTGTGAAACTAATAACAGCACTGACAGTGATCAGAGGAAAATGAGTTTGATCAACAGGACGAGTGTCATAATTCATAATAATCTGTGTTGGGTTCATTATATGAAGATCAGAATAAAAGCATGTGTTGATTGTGTCTCATCAGCTCCTGTGATTCTGGATCCAAACACTGCGTATCCACATCTCGTCCTGTCTGATGATCTGACCAGTGTGAGATACAGCGAGAACAATCAAACTCTTCCTAATAATCCAGAGAGATTTGACTGTCCCTGTGTTCTGGGTTCAGAGGGTTTTAACTCAGGAACACACTGCTGGGATGTGGAGGTTAAAGAGAGTAAACTCTGGACTCTTGGAGTAACTACAGCATCAAACCAGAGGAATGGAACCGTTTTCTTCAACACTGATGTCTGGAGTGTGGAGTACGGATGGACTGGAGGTTCTGGTTTTCGTGTTAAACAAAAGCTTGATCGTGTGAGAGTGAATCTGGACTATAACGGAGGAACAGTGTCGTTCTCTGATCCTGTAACTAACACACATCTACACACATTCACAAACACCTTCACTCACACACTCTTTCCATTCTTCTGTAATTATAGTTATTCTTGCTCTCTGAGGATTTTACCGGTCAATAGTCAGTAAACGTCACTCCTGTAGATCTGGATCTTCTGCTTTCATCACGTTTCCAATATTTAGGAACTGTGAAACTCAAGTGTGTCAATCATAGTTTCGGTTTGTTTTTCTGGGTTAATAATTGTAGAGACGTCCCTAATGTAATATCATTTAATGTATATGAAATATGTATATGTATTTCATTGTGGAAATGTGTTTTTCTGTCTTAAACACCGTCATATCAGCTTTTTCTCTTGTTCCTTTAGTGTTCTGTCTTCATCTCGTCACAGGATGGATGTCACAGGGCAATTTAAATGAATGTGAAGATCATTTGCAGCTCAAAACCTTATTTATCTTAAAGCTCTTTTCATTTATATCATTTATTTCTATAGTTTTCCTCCTGACCTTATGGTTGCAGTTTAACACAGAAGTGTTTTATTATTCATACATAAACAATACATGTTTTTTATAGAAATGTTATAATATAGTGAAAAAGAATTTAAATTGTCTCTTCATTTTAAATGAAAAAAAAAAAAACTTTAGACTTTATTGTAATGTTTAGTACAACAAAATGATGTCTAGTGAATCTCAGTAAAAGACCTAAACAAAAACAAAACTTAAAACAAACAACAATAAACAGGAAAATAAAGTGCACTAGCTGGAAGGTGTGTGTGTGTGTGTGTGTGTGTGTGTGTGTGTGTGTGTGTGTGTGTGTGTGTGTGTGTGTGTGTGTGTGTGTGTGTAGTGAGTGTGTGTGTGTGTGTGTGTGTGTGTGTGAGTGTGCGTGTGTAGTGTGTGTGTGTGTGTGTGTGTGCGTGTGTAGTGAGAGTGTGTGTGTGTGTGTGCGCGTGCGTGTGTAGTGTGTGTGTGCGTGTGTAGTGAGAGTGTGTGTGTGTGTGCGCGTGTGTGTGAGTGAGAGTGTGTGTGTGTGTGCATGCGTGCGTGCGTGTGTGTGTGTGTGTGTGTGCGTGCGTGTGTAGTGAGAGAGTGTGTGTGTGTGTGCATGCGTGTGTGCGTGTGTGTGCGTGCGTGTGTAGTGAGAGAGAGTGTGTGTGTGTGTGTGTGTGTGTGTGTGTGTGTGCATGTGTAGTGTGTGTTTGTTTTTGTGATTTGTGAGGACACAAATGTGTATAATGACATGGGTATTACACTGGTATTGCAACTTGAACGTGATTTATGAGGACATTTCATGAGTTTCATGAGACATTTCAAATGGCTTTAAAAACATACTAAGCAGTGTTTTATTAAAAATGTCTCCTGTGATGGGTAGGTTTAGGGATAGGGGCAGTGTAGGGGGATAGAATATACAGTTTGTCCAGTATAAAAACCATTACGCCTATGGAATGTCCTGTGTGTGTGTGTGTGTGTGTGTGTGTGTGTGTGCCTGTGTGCGTGCGTGTTTAGTGTGTGTTTGTGTGTGTGTGTGTGTGTGGCGGGAGTATGAGGTCATAGCTCTCGGAAAGAAGCAGTTTCTTGTGTGTTTTCATCGTGTGTGTGTGTGTGTGTGTGTGTGTGTGTGTATCTATAAAAGTTTCACTGATTTTTACCATAGTTTTATACAAATGAACTAAATGCATTTATTTCCATTCAAATGAATGTAAACCTACAGAAAAGGATTTAAACGATTCTTTATCCTGTGGGTTCCTCTAGTGGACAACATTAATATCACAGCTGAGACCCGATTATAAGACAGTCCTTATGAATCCAGTAAAACATGCTGATCATTATGTGATATGGGGGAAAATAGTACAACTACAGTACAGTATAAATTGCATGAAATATAAGCGTCAGGACAGATGGAATAATTCAATATACAGTATATGGCAGTTTTATTCTATAGCATATTATTATTATTAGCCTTAAAATACAATTGAGTATAATAAGTATGAGCATGATATAGAAGTAATATTATAACTGAATAAAATAGTATATATAGCATAAAATAATCTAGTCAGTCATAAATAAATGAGTGATTGTGAATGGTAGAATAATATAAAGTGGTATAGTAATAATAGCAGAAGAGGTACAGTCTCTTGGAAATGCAGAGAACAGTCACTGACAGGCTTTCTTCAGCTTTGCTTGAGGTTTGTGTTGTCCTGGTTCCACTGGATAAAATATATAAATGATCCACGATTAGATGCCGAGCAATCAGAACCGCTGCTCTCTGTGATTCTGTCCTGTCAGTCTCTGATCACTGCATTGATCTCAACACTCACTTGACATTCACATTAGCTCATAATATAAACTATAATATAAGCTCAGACTTCAGAATCATGTGAACTATATATTATCTCTTATAAAGTCTCATCTCTTATTAACTAAATAGTGTTATCGCTACTAGCTATTAATAGTTTGATTTTGGTGCTCAACTAGCTGTCATCATAATGTTATAATGAACAAATACAACACAAAGCAACTGTTCAGTCTTACCTGTGAATGGTAATTTCCCGACGGGTTGTAAAACCTCAAAATAGTCACACTGATAAAAACAACTTGTAGGATTTACTTGATAAAATCATTGTAACAATTTGCACTCAATTTTTCTAAGTAAATTTTACTGCTGTGATATCAAGTACAACTTACTTCCCAGTATCAAGTAAAATTTACTTAACTCTAAATGTAACATTTGTGAAGACATTAAGTAAATGTTACTTAATTATATTTAACTTAGCAGGTTGTATTTATTAAAAGTAATTAAGTAAATTTCATTTTAAAAGGAACATCACTGTTGTGAAAATATCAAGTAAATTTTATAAATCTGTAATATTTACTGTTATGAAGTAATTAAGTAGATTTTATAATGTCGGTCCATTTCACATTTTGAATTACTTAATAATAGTGAGTAATATAAATGAATTAAACTATGTACATGTTGCTTTTTTTAAGTGTTACCAAATAAATGTAATAATTTTCTCTGCATCAAATACTTTTATTACAAATCACAATTAAATACAATAAAGTTGAACAGTTTATTATGTCAACATTCACAATAAACCATTAAATCAGTAATCTTCACATCAACTGATTAGTAGTTAAGGTACATTCAGTAACCTCTCTGATAATTTACAATAACTATGACACAAATAAAATGACACAATAAAATACACAATAAAATACACAATAAAAATGACACAACTTGCCCTGACTGTTCAGTTTGTGTATGATCTATGGACAAATGTGTGCGAAGAGCACCCCAACCTTTAAATGAACAAGGACAGTCTGAGTACAAGCAGGGCACTGATCGGCCTTGACCAGTGTGTATATGTTTCAATCTATAAAGTTTATGAGGTCTTTCGCTTTACGCCCGGTGCAGGGAGCCGGAGAAAGCCGAAAATTATCTCTTATAGTTGTTTATAGAATCAATTATATCACTTAAAAATAAGTGTAATATATATTACTATCACGAGCAAATGGCAATTAAATGCACGGATGCAAAGTCAGATTAATGAATGAAATACAACTGTTCACGAACAGAATATTGTCTTGGACTCATGCTGCGTACGCAATGAGAATTATGCCTTCTGTAAATATAGTGTTACAATTACGATTAGAGTTGTCTGCATACAATACCGCGTGAACATTCACACGTTTGCCCTGTGATAGGCTACAATTTATCTCCATAAATACTATTTTCTCAATTCCTCGCATATATTTTCCCTTACTTACATCAGTTGCTCGATCAATATTATCAACACATATTTTGCATACATGCTTTCTTTGCATGAAAATCCAACATGGCGGCCACGTGCAACTAGCACTGGTTCCTCCTGAGAACAAGGTCACCCTGTAAAAGAACAGACACAATTTGTGCTGTTAAAATAATACTCTGAAAGTTAATGCCAAATGTATTTACAATTTATATTACATTAAACACTAAAGAACAGGGAAAAATAATAGCATCAATTTTATAGTATTGTTACAGAGATTTCTACTTGCCTGTATGAAACTAATGTTGCCGCATCAGACCAGTCACTGATATCACAACGCACTGCTGTACTGTTCTGTTACCTGTTGAGAGAAACAAATTGTTGCATTGAGTTTTCATTTACATTGTGTTTTAATGCCTTAATACAGCATCGAGTTTGTTGTGACGAGTTTGAACCTGACAATTGGCATGGCAACGGGAGGGGCTTGCCGTGAGCCCAACATCACTTTAGCCATGAAAGGCTGTGGTCTAAAGTTAGGTTTTAAAAACATTACATTTTATTTTCATTAAAAATGTGACCGGACCTTATACCGTTAGCTCACTAAAATAAAATAGCTGACATCATACAGGCACTTGCTGCTACACATCAATGTTTAATTGCTATCCAAGTTCACCAGCTGATACTGCATTTTTCCAAACTGTACTTCTTTGGTGCAGACTAGCTTTGATAAATTACTTGCTGCGAAATTTTCAGTGGATATAAAAACGACTAACGTTAGACGGCTAACATTAAAGGGTAACTAAACACTAAAATCACTTTTTTTAGTTAATTATCTGTAAGAATGGAGCTTCATAAATGCTGTTCATTGATTCCAGTAAATTTTTTGACATTTTGGTTTAAAGTGTTTTAATTCTACAATATATGGTTTAAAAACGTTTGAGTGCTGCCCTCTTCAGGTTGAACGGTGGCTACTGCAGTTGAATTTTCCTATTGGTGGTTGCGGTGGTTTGTGACGTAGGCAGGTTCCATACAAAGAGATGCATCTCAGGTGCATGCCCCTCTCCGCTGGGCTCTGCCCACTTTTCCAGCATTTTTCAAATATTGCCAGTGGGTGGAGTCAGGCTCTGACCAGGGGTTTAGTTACCCTTTAAGTTAAGGCTAACGGCTAACATTAAGTTACATAGATGACACACACACACAGGCAGCCAGCACGTTACATCGATTTCCTTACAGAACGTAACATGACAGTTTGAGCTTAATCATGGCCAGCTAACATTAAATTACTCTGAAGTTAACCAGACTGGGTGACTTTTTCTCCAAAAACGCTTCTAACTACATTTAATCCCCTCTATTTTTGACTAACCACCAGTCTCAACTTTATAGAAGTGGATAATGGCGGCGCTTAAACTAACGTTATTGTGATTAAAACTCACGTTCAGTTAATTTTAACCGTAAAGTCTATGCAATAATCAAACCATCAAAATGAACACATAGTTGTTATCATAAAATCTAGAATAGAAAAGTCAAAACTTACCGAAAATAAGTCAGCCATGTAAAAGCGACATCCCAAACCGACCGTCTCTGCCACAACTGAAGAAGCGGGATCTTGTAGTAAACAAAAAACGCGCGCGGATTCAAACCATAGACTGTGATTCAAATGCACTTTGCTTTTCAGATTAAAATTTACTTAGTATTTTTAGGTGAATGTGGTGTGACTATAAAACATTAAATAGTGTTTGTAAATATATGATAAAATTTACTCTTTCTTCTGTTAAGTTATTACATTAATATCTTAAGTAAAATTTACACAATGTATTCTAGTTCCAACTTAATCTTGATTTTAGTTAGTTAGTTAGTTATGCCCTCCACCCCTCCCGGGGTATGGGCCGCCAAAAATAGACTTCCAGAGATTTCTGTCCTGGGCCATTCTTTCTAGTTGACTCCAGTTGAAGCCCATCCTTTTGACGTCTGCGTCGAGTTCACGTCGCCATGTGCTTTTTGGGCGGCCTCTCTTCCGCTTGCCTTGAGGGTTCCACCTGAGAGCCTGCCTGGTGATGTTTGTTGGCGGTTTGCGAAGGGTGTGCCCTATCCAACCCCATCTTCTCTTCCTGATTTCTACCTCTATTGGAAGTTGGCATGTCCTTTCCCATAGATTGGTGTTACTGATGGTGTCGGGCCAACGGATGTGGAGAATCCTTCTGAGACAGATGTTAATGAAGGTTTGGATTTTACTGTTGGTGGCTTTGGTTGTTCTCCAGGTTTCAGCGCCGTACAGCAGTACTGATTTCACGTTGGAGTTGAACAGTCTGATCTTGGTAGTCAAGGTCAGCTCTCTGGATGCCCAGATGTTCTTGAGCTGGATGAAGGCGCCTCTTGCTTTTCCTATCCTTGCCTTGACATCTGCATCTGTTCCACCATGTTGGTCGATGATGCTGCCCAGGTAGGTGAATGACTGCACCTCCTTCAGAGGACTTCCGCTCAGTGTGATTGGGTTGGTGTTACTGGAGTTGGTTTTAAAAATCTTGGTCTTCTCTTTGTGAATAATGAGTCCAACTTGCGCTGATGTGTCTGCCAACACACTGGTCTTCTCTTGCATCTGTTGCTGGCTGTGGGAGAGAAGTGCGAGGTCGTCGGCAAAGTCTAGGTCATCAAGTTGATTCCATAATGTCCACTGAATCCCATTTCTGCGTTTGCTGGTAGAAGTCTTCATGATCCAGTCGATGGCGATGAGGAAAAGGAACGGGGATAACAAGCATCCTTGTCGGACTCCAGTATTCACCCTAAAGCTGTTGGTGAGCTGTCCCGCGTGGATCACTTGGCATGTCATGCCTTCGTATGAGCTCTTTATCAGCTTTACCAACTTGGATGGAATGCCGTAGTACCGGAGGAGCTTCCATAAGACCTCTCGATCCACACTGTCAAAAGCCTTCTCGTAATCGACGAAGTTGATATACAGCGGTGATTTCCACTCCAAAGACTGCTCCACTATGATTCGCAGTGTTGCGATCTGGTCTATACATGATCGGTTCTGCCGGAAACCAGCTTGCTCATCTCGTAGTTGTAGATCGACAGAGTCTTTCATTCGCTCTAGGAGGATCCGATTGAAGACCTTGCCTGGCACAGACAGGAGAGTGATACCTCTGTAGTTGTTACAATTGCTGAGGTCGCCTTTCTTAGGAAGCTTGATTAGATAACCCTCCTTCCAGTCAGCCGGTATCTCTTCGTTCTCCCAGATCTTCTCAAAGAGTGGGTACAGCATCTCCACTGACACGTTCAGATCTGCTTTCAGGGCCTCTGCAGGTATATCATCGGGTCCAGCCGCCTTTCCGTTCTTCAGCAAGGTGATGGCCTTCCTGATCTCCTCCCTGGTCGGCTTGTCGTAGTTGATGGGGAGATCTTCGTCCGCTGGGTTGATGTTTGGTGGGTTTGGTGGCGCTGGTCTGTTCAACAACTCTTCAAAGTGTTCAGACCATCTATCCATCTGTTGCGTTATTCCTGTGGTGGCCTTTCCATCCTTACCCTTGACGATTCGTTCTGGCTTGCTATACTTTTTAGACAATTTCTTTGTCGTATCATACAGCTGTTTCATGTTGCCACTATATACTGCCTGCTCCGCTTCTGCTGCCAGTCCATCTATGTAATCTTTCTTGTCCTTCCTAATGCTTTTCTTAACTGCTCTGTGGGCTTCTGCGTATTCAACTTGTGCCTTTGCCTTAGTTGTCCTAGTCCTGCTGTTGTTTATTACCACTTTTTTCTGTTTTCTCTCTTTTATCTTGCCCAAGGTCTCAGCTGTGATCCATTCTTTGTGATGGTGTTTTTGTGTTCCAACCACTTCTTGACAGGCTGTTCTCAGTGCCTCTTTTATAATTTGCCAGTTGGCCTGTACGCTGCTTCTTTCCACTCCCTCGTGCCGCTCTTGTAGCACCTCAAGCTTATTCTTCAACTGAAGTTCAAACTCGTCCCTGATGCTGGTGATCTTTAGGCGGCTGACATCATACTTCACTCTAGGCGGTGTTTTTTCCATCCAGTTCTTTTTTAGCTTCATCTGCATGCTGGCTACTACTAGGTGGTGGTCGGACCCCACATCTGCTCCTCTTCTAACTCTAACGTCCTGAAGAGATCTTCTGAACGTCTTGCTAATGCAAATGTGGTCAATCTGGTTTTCTGTCTTACCGTCCGGTGATACCCAGGTGCTTTTGTGGATCCGCTTATGAGGAAAGACGCTACCTCCAATGACAAGGTGGTTTAGCGCACACAGCTCCGCAAATCTCTCTCCATTTTCGTTCATGATCCCCAGCCCGTGTATCCCCATAACCTGTTCATATCCTGTGTTATTTGGTCCAACCTTGGCGTTGAAATCTCCCATAAGAATGACGGTGTCTTTGGCTCGGAATGTATCCACGACTTTCTGCAGTCTGTGATAAAACTCATCCTTGTCTTTTTCTTCTGAGTCGTTGGTTGGAGCATAACACTGAATAACATTTAGGTTGACCTTCTTTTGTTTGGTTCTGAACGATGCTGTGATGATTCTGGGGCCATGCGGCTCCCATCCTATCAGTGCCCTCTGTGCCTGCCTGGATAGCATAAGGCCTACTCCTTTCATGTGAGGTGCGTCGCTCTCTTCATGCCCGGAGTACAGCAACAGCCCTCCTGTCATCAGTCTCTTTTGTCCAGCTTGCGTCCATCTGGTTTCACTGATGCCCAGTAAGATCAAACTGTTGTTCTTCATTTCAGCTGCTACCTGCTTTGTTTTGCCTGTCTCGTACATGGTCCTGACATTCCATGTGCCGATATAGGTTCTTCTGGTCGTAAGAAGAATTGGCTCGGTGGCTTCCTTTCGGCTTTCACCACCTAGCGTCAAGCGTCCCCGGCTTTTCGGAGATCTTCCCACTTCCAGGAAATTTGTCTCTGTTTTTCTGTTTGGCGTTTCTGTAGCAGTTGTATTTTTTTCTGGGGTAGGGTTGCTAACCCTACGCCCAACCCTCCTCCTTTTTCATCCGAGCTTGGGACCGGCAATGGCGGAGTTAATCTTGATTTTACAATGTATAAATTACATGAATTAATGTAATAGATTTTACCATACCTCAAAGTCATTATTTTCAGTGCAGGCACCGTTTCTTCAGTCCACTTATAAGTGTAAGAGTGTAACATCTGGGTCTCAGATGTTTTCAGGGATCCCTCACCAGAACTAACTCAGACACAATTAAGTCCTTTTAATAAATCAGACCAAACCATTTTATAATGACAGGGGTCTCACACAATATCAATTCAAACTTCAATACATCAAAAAATACATAAAATATATAAACATATGAAATCACATTCACCATTAAGCAAAAATGAAAATAAACTTAAACATACCAAAATATACTTTATGCACAACACATTCAAATTAACAAACGACACAGACAAATATGGACCCACAACCTACATTTCCCATAATTCCCAGCAAAAGATATAAAAACATCAGGAAATGCCACACCCTTTTAATAACAGGCCTCTGACACGCGCTATCATAGATCCCACCAGAACCACGGGTAAGACACACAATAAATCAAAACAAAATTAAATAAAATGTAAACCCATATCTCTGTCATATTGTTGTTTCATTTAATTACTACCATGTACTATAATAACAAGTTATTGTGTAGGATGATGAAGAATATTGTGGCGGGCCGTGCATTTCACACCTAGGCCTTCAGGGGTGTCCAACCTGAATTAATAACTTTTAATAGTGTAGCAGCGCACAGACTCTCTATAATTGTTGTGAAATTTCTGTTTTTATTTTGCACCGGCAGTTATAGGGTTAATGCGGTGAGTTCGGAAAAGGCCGGTATAGAGAAACGAGCGAGTGAGTTCGGTGTGTGCGTTAGTGTACAGTGGTTCCTTGCGTTCCGATTACGTTCAGTAAGTTCAGAAACGGAGCCTCCCTTGTCTTGTCGTTCAAGGGTTACAATAGTCCCTTTTCAGACGTTACAATAGTAAGAATGTTTGAAAAAAAAATGAAGTTTAGATCATAAATTTAAAAGAAAAATTAAGAAGAAAATCATATTCACCACGGAAAAAACGGGGGCAAAAAAAACATTATACTCACCAAAACTACTGATTAATTTTTACACAAAATCCATCCTTATTTCTTTCCTCAAGATGACTTCAATTATTCTGTTGTAGGCTACAGGTTCTGTGCGTTTCAGTTCCAACAATAAGTATTTTCTATCGCTGAAAAGTCGAGCCCTGTCATATTTCTAGCATAAGTTTTACTTCGCTTTAGGTCTGAGAGTGTCCGCTCGACAGAAGCAGTGGACACAGGGACAGTCACCGCAAAACATGACGATGTGTACAGTCAGCTGCCCGATGCACTCACACAGAGTTTTGAATGAAATCAACGAGATCAGCGGGACTTTTGCCTTCAAAATCATTCGTGGCATACATTATTCGATCTGTCCGTGTAAAAACAGAACTGACTAACGTTAGAGTTCCGTGACTCGATAAGGCTGAATAAGGGATTTTTTCCGGTAGGTTTGAACCTGCTGGGGGTCGAGGAGGGAAAGAAACATTAATTTGTGGGTTGAAAAACTATGAAATATACAGGAATATATTTTAGTTCACGCAGTTCGCTACAGATGCGGATACTGACTACCAGTAATAGTCATAGGCCCAGTCCCAATTCGCATACTATCCGTCCTAAATAGTATTCGAAAATAGAATTAGTACGTCCCAAATCGTAGTAGGCTATGTTGAAATGAGTGTTCCAAAGATACCCGGATGGTCTACTATTCCCGGTCAGAATCCGAAGTGCAGATCGATGCGCACGCTAACGGCTAATATTACCCACAACCCATCGCGCGTTAGACGAGGATTCGGTTAGAACTACAAACACGAGTGAAAAGTGTTAAAAAACTACAGACATGGAGGACGCGCGAGTCCGGCGGTTATGTAGAGAGATTTAGATAAAGGGGTTTGAGTGATTAATTATCAGTATCTAACCTGACGAAAAGGTATTTATTCAACGTTGTCTACATTATATTGCATCTGCAGCAGCATTGTGAACGTTTGTAAAGATACGTTTAGCCATTACCTTTTAAATGCATCATTATATGATGTTTTATAAACAAAGTTCGGGAGGAGCACGTTCAAATAATCATTCCAATCAACTGGTCATCAAACAATTACCATGTCTACCCTATCAGCACGAGAAGGAGCATATAAATATTCACTCTGTCAACTCACCTAACATTCCTTGACAGTTTCAGCATTTGGTCCCGCCCTTTTGCCACAATGTCAGAGATCGAACTCTACCCTTCCGATGACGACTCCTTCATCAGCCAGGCTCCATCTCAGCTCCCTATCACCGCTACGAGCTCCCATGCTCAACAGGATACCGCTCCCGAACCTCCAGTTTCACGGCGCGGCCGCCGGCCTAGCCGAGCCGCCTCTCGTACCCCGAGGCGACGTGGTTTGCCCTCACCTCCACCATCAAGACCTCCTCCACCATCTCCAGCTTCCTCCTACACCTCAGCACAACACAATATTCCTGCAATTGAGAAATGGACAGTGCTGGGGTTGAGACAAGCGCTAATCAGCGCTGATGTTCATTTTTCTAGGAGAATGAACAAAGCACAACTATACAACCTGTACGTTTCACTCCAGGCAGCTTTCCCTTCTCCAAAATCCACTCCACCTTCAAAATCCGCAAAAAAGGCAAGTAATTACAAGGCTCCAAACTCACGTTCCCAGAAATCACCTTCTCCCGCTCTTGCAGGGCCCAGTTTTCCGCGAGCGCCAGGCCGCAGCAGGCCTCCAGCTAGCCTGGGCCGCGCCCCAGATTCCGCCGCTGTCAGGCCCCTCTCTTCTCTCCGCTCCGCTGAGCTACAGACCGCAGTCTTTTCCAGCACCGCACCTCACGTAACAATGCCAGTTTCAAGCGAAACGGGCCGCTCTTTCAGCGTGAGTATGCCAACGGCACAAGCCCAACTACCACATACTTTTCCTGTCACCTTTTCCAACCCTTTCCCCTGTCCATGGCCTGCAGCCCCACCACCAGACTCTAGCGCGAGGCTGCTTCAGCTAGAGGCGCAGGCCCAGGCACCTTTTCTACCTCCCCAGCTCCCCTCCTTTCCCACTTTTCCAGTTCTTCCTCAAGCTTTAGGGGCCGACCCAAGTGTGAGGTTGCCTCCACAAACGGCCTCGGCCCCAGGGGGTTTTCTTCCTGACACCTTTCCCCAAAATCGGTCTCCTTTCACGCTGTTCTCCGCAACGCCGATGCCCATCCCGCCGAACGCTACAGCTATGGAACCGCCCCCTGTTGCCAGCAACATCAGAGCACAGATCCTCACAGGTGCGGACATCGATTTATCTTCCCTTCTTTCCTTACTCCCCCCCTCTGTCTCAAATCGCCAAATCGACTGCGGCGATTTTGCAGTCACCCTCAAAAACCCAGTTAATAATTCATCCCGCATTCTGTCGTTTTCTGAATTTGCAATTGCTTTCAGCCGGTATAGCGAAATAATTTGTGCCGCACTTCCCCACAGGAGACGAGAGCTAAACGACTATCTCGCGATAATCGCAGAGCTCGCGTTATCATACGGAGGAACCCATTTTTATACTTACCACAAATTGTTCTCCGCAAAGTGCGCCGTCCGCGTAGCTCAGTGGAACCAGTGCCCTTACTGGGGCGCCCTAGACACAGAGCTACACAATAGAGTGTTCCTAGGCTGCCGTAACATTTCCTGCGCTGTTTGCAGATCCATTTCGCACTCCACCACGGCGTGTCCCTTGATTAACCCTGCAAATCCTCCCCGCCCAGATTCACCAGCTGGGAAATCAACCAGTTATGTCCCGCGGCCAGCAAACATTAATTTCAACGACTCAGCCACAGATTCTAAAAGAAGAAAAACCTCCTTCCCATCCAACAACCAAGTCTGCAATAACTTCAATTCAGGACGTTGCTCACGGCAACGCTGCCGTTATTTACACATCTGCAGCTATTGCGGTGGCACGCACGCTCGCACTATATGCCCTGTAAAAAGGTCCGTAAATAAAGATTCCAAAAATTACTTGTCGACTCCTGTGAATTTTTCTCGTCTGTCTTCTGAATTAGCCCACCACCCTAACACTAACTTTACTGACTTTTTACTGTCTGGTCTCGAACACGGCTTCAAACCCGGCGTTGAAAGCCTTCCCACTCAAAGTATCATATGTGACAATCTCCAGTCTGCTCTCGCTGAACCTGAAACAGTCGACATCCTGATTAAAAAAGAAATCGAATCAGGCTTCATGATTGGTCCGTTTAACATTCCTCCTTTTGAATGTTTCCGCGTCAGCCCCATTGGAGTGGCCACAAGAAAATTTTCAGGCAAAAAACGTTTAATAATCGATCTCTCAGCCCCGCATAATTCTCCGTTTCCAAGCATAAACAGCCTTATCTCGCTTGAACAATTTTCTCTTCATTACCACACCATTGACCAAGCCATAACCTTGATTAAAGACGCAGGCTACGGCGCTTGGCTCGCTAAAGTCGACATCACTTCTGCTTTTAAAGTGATGCCCATTCATCCAGATTCATGGCATTTGTTCGGCGTACGCTGGCAAGAAAAATTTTACTTTGCCGTCCGTTTAACTTTCGGCTGCAAAAGCAGCCCCAAGATTTTCGACATGCTATCAGAAGCCATTTGCTGGATTCTTTCCAATAACTACTCGATACCCTACTTAATCCACCTGCTAGATGATTTCCTAATTATCTCACCACCCGACGCCATCCCAGCCGCGCATCTTCTCACAGTCCAAAAAGTCTTCGCTGAGCTCGGGATTCCAATCGCCCAAGAAAAAACCATGGGCCCAGCCACATCCATCGAATTTCTGGGCATTAATTTGGACACAGTCAATTTCCAGGCCTCACTGCCCAAGGAAAAAATCGACAGGATTATTCTGGTCGCATCCACCCTCCTAGAAAATCCAAATTGCTCTAAACGAGAGCTACTATCTCTGCTCGGCCACTTAAACTTTGCGATGCGCATCATCCCGCAAGGCCGCCCTTTCATCTCACATCTTCTCTTCCTCGCATCATCAATCCACGCGCTAGAGGACCAAATTTCCCTAACTACGTCATGTTGCAACGAGCTCAGTTTATGGATAACCTTCCTTAAACAATGGAACGGCCTGTCTTTTTTCTATAACAATCTGATTTCTCTCCCCGTGGATATCCAACTGTTCACTGATGCTGCTCCCTCTGTCGGTTTCGGGGGATTCTACCAAGGCCGTTGGTTTGCTTCTACATGGCCCGCCCAGCTGTTAGACTCACCGCAATCACAATCATCCTCAGCGCTGTTCGAATTGTATCCTTTAGTAGTAGCAGCCTTCCTGTGGGGTAAAGAATGGTCAACTAACAGCATCATGGTACACTGCGATAATGAAGCAACCGTGCACTGCATCAACAAAGGCCGCTCAAATTCCCCCGCACTAATGCCTCTCCTAAGACGCCTCATTTGGATCGCAGCTTGCGATCAATTCATCTTAACTGCAAAACATGTTCCCGGGTCCAGAAATCAAATAGCTGACTCTCTCTCTCGTTTTGCTTTCCAGAAATTCAGGCTGCTGGCACCAGATGCGGACCCTTTTCCAACCCCAGTACCTCACTATTCAAAGCTGATATTCCCATAAACCACCCACTGAAACCACTTCTCGATGCCTCTCTTAATTCCATCCTTCAAGCCGTTTCACCCAGCACCCTCCAATCCTACTTAACCGCATGAAAGTGTTTTAAGTCTTTTCACTCAACATACAACCTGCCTTTTCCCAACTCTGCTTACCATCACTTCATTCATATCCTATCTCAACAGCATCAAGAACCTCAAAGCCTGCTCTATCAAGGGTTATCTAAGCGGAATCCAATTCTTCCACAAACTCCTTTTTGGTTCACCTTCCCCAGACATAACAAATTCTCAGACATCAATGCTCATCAAAGGCATCCAAAAAACCCAACCCACCCGCCCTGATGCCAGACAACCAATAACTTTAGACATACTCGCTAAATGCATCTTCACCCTCCGCCGAGGCTATCACTCCACCAACACAGCCCGTACACTGGACGCAATGTTCATATTGGCTTTTTTCGGTTTTCACAGATGCTCAGAACTCACCATCACTTCCAGTTTCAACCCAAAAGTCCACCCCACAATCTCAGATCTATCAGTTCTAGACAACAAAACCATCTCTTACTTCATAAAGCAAAGCAAGACAGATCAAATGAAAAAAGGCCATTTCATATACATCTTCAATCTCCCATCACCAATCCAACCGTATCAATCTCTCTTAGCATACTTGCATTTCAGGAACTCGCAGGCCAAGTCCCCTTCCGACCCACTCTTCACTGATGATTCCAATCGCCCTGCCACACGTTTCTGGTTCCAAAAACACCTCAAGTCCATTTTGCTCCAATCAGGCATCCCAGCAGACCACTTTTCCAGCCATTCATTTCGTATAGGCGCAGCAACCACAGCCGCCCAAAAAGGCCTCTCCCAGCAGCAGATTCAAGAGCTTGGCCGCTGGTCATCGGAGGCCTTTAAGAGTTACATCCGTTCAAACCGCTTCCATATCAAAGAAGCTCAACGAACCCTCATCAGTTAAAATTTCTCCAGTATCAACTTTCTCATACAACCAACCTTACAGGCCCACCACTCCCGCAGGAGCCCCGTCCCCCATCCCAACTCACTCCACGGCCACAGCAGTGCCTTCTCCGCTCCCGCAGGAGCCACCATATCTTGCTCCCGCAGGAGCTCAGCCCTCCTTCCAACTTTCCTTTCGGATAGCCAGAAAGCAATTTCAAAGCAAGTTCGGTTCCAATACAGCAGCAGCATCATCTCTTCCTTTCCAGCAGAAGCTCGTTCTCAATCCAACTGGCCCACCGGTTAGAAAGAACTACAACACAATCTTCTCCGCTCCCGCAGGAGCCCAGTCTTTAATCCAACTTTCCTACTGGACAGTCGAGTCCAGAAAGCAAGTTCGGCCCACCTCAGCAGCAGTATCATCTCTTCCACTCCCGCAGGAGTTCCATTTTCTTCTTCCAACTCGCTCCATTCCCACGGAATCATTATCTCTTCCGCTCCAGCAAGTGCCCAACTCTCCCCTCAACTCACCATGGGATACCTGGAAAGCAAGTCGAAAGCAAGTTTGTCCACTGTCGCAGCAGTGTCTTCTACTCCGCTCCCGCAGGAGCTCCATTACTCCGTCCAAACTTGCTCTATTGCCGCAGCAGCATCATCCACTCCGCTCCCGCAGGAGCTCAAGTCTATGTCCAAAATAGTTTTGGATTCTCAAGCCAGATTGAAAGCAAGCCTGGTCCACTGCCGCAGCAGTGTCATCTACCCCGCTCCCGCAGGAGCTCCGTTACTCCATCCAACTGGCTCCACTGCCTCAGCAGTGTCATCTACTCCACTCCCGCAGGAGCCCCATTATTTCAAGCAAGTCTGGTCCACTGCCGCAGCAGTGTCGTGCACTCCGCTCCCGCAGGAGCTCTGTTACTCCATCCAGCTTGCTCCACTGCCGCAGCAGTACCATCTACTTCGCTCCCGCAGGAGCTCCACCAATCTAAAGCAAGTCTGGTCCACTGCCGCAGCAGTGTCGTACACTCCGCTCCCGCAGGAGCTCCGTTACTCCATCCAACTTGCTCCACTGCCGCAGCAGTGTCATCTACTCCGCTCCCGCAGGAGCTCCACTACTCCGTCCAAACTTGCTCCACTGCCGCAGCAGTGTCATCTACTCAGCTCCCGCAGGAGCCCCATTACTCCGTCCGAACTTGCTCCATCGCCGCAGCAGTGTCATCTCCTCCGCTTCCGCAGTAGACCTTCCCCAGCCTACTACCTGAGAAGCACACCTATCCAACCTCAAAGACAACCAACTCCCGTCCTATGGTAGAAGAAGCCTTCCAGCGACTAACCCCTTCCCACGGCTGATGTTTTAAGCTTTGCACTCCGCAAGTTTTGGGGGGTCATCAACATCATTTTGGCAGCTGTCCGGCATGTTATTTTGCAGCTTTTGGGGGAGTGCTCTGGGTTCGGGCCGAATACCTAACTCGGAGCCCTCTCCTCGGACAGCACGCCAAATACGCATTTATTCTATCTGACTTATTTGTAAGTGTGAACTCGTGAAATGATGTTTTATAAACAAAGTTCGGGAGGAGCACGTTCAAATAATCATTCCAATCAACTGGTCATCAAACAATTACCATGTCTACCCTATCAGCACGAGAAGGAGCATATAAATATTCACTCTGTCAACTCACCTAACATTCCTTGACAGTTTCAGCATCCCTCCACCACCCCGACTCCTCACTCTTGGCTTATCTTATTTATTTATTTCACAGCCAGGAATACGGGGGGAGTGCTCTGGGTTCGGGCCGAATACCTAACTCGGAGCCCTCTCCTCGGACAGCACGCCAAATACGCATTTATTCTATCTGACTTATTTGTAAGTGTGAACTCGTGAAATTCATATTGCAAACACATGAGGAGAGTCTCCGCATGAAAGACCCACGACTGGCAGATCAACGTGCTCTCCGAAATGGTAGGAAATAAAATTAGATTGAATTGAGGATTTTAACTGCGACAAGATGATTGACAGGGCAGTTTACGGTGACAGGATGATTGACAGGGCAGTTTACGGTGACAGGAACACGCGACAGATCTGTCCGTTAAAGATGACGTGATAGTATGTCCCAAAGCTTGCTTACTCTTTTGCTACACACTCAAAAGTATGTACTTTTTCTTCACAAAAAGAGTACATACTTTTAGGTAGTAGTATAAGTAGGTGAATTGGGACTGGGCCATAGACTAGTACGCACTCTGAACATCCAATCAAAGAACATAAAAATGCCGACGTTGTTGTACGCCTGCTAGATGGCCCCGGTGCAGTCAAATCGAAATCAGATTGGCTGATTAAATCTGACTGATTATCTGATTGGTTAAAGCAACAGTTTCATTGCCATTCATTTTAAGCTACAGGCAACCGCACTATCGATTCTGAAGGCCTCAAGGCAGATTTCTTTGACCCTGACAACACAATGGCTGAAATATGATTGGATAAAAGCTCTAACATAAACATACACTACATACGCAACCAAGAGAAAAGCTATGAAATTAAGAGAATGAACTATTGGGAATAATTTAATACTCATTCATGGAAAAAATATATTAAGTTGCAAGTCAGTGATTCTGATAGTGTTTAGGCCAGCAGAGAAGGCCTTGCTGGCCCTGACGGCCCACCACTGGTATAATATAATCCCCCCCCCCCCCCTTTTGTAATTCTGTATCACCTAGAATAATCTTTATTTTGTTATCTTTAATTGTAATCTCATCCCATGTTTCTATGTTTATATACGGTATAGAATGTGTTATAGGCCTAGATGTTAAAAAATTATTAATTTAGGCATATAACCTGTACTCATAGACAGTTCTGATAGGTATGTGTTAGCAGCTCGGGGTCGTGGATGATAGGCGCATGCGCATTTGTTGTAATGTGTTAGCATGTGTCTGCGTGAGCAACGCCATCTCATTTCTTTTACTGTCTATGCTCATGTGCTGTTCATGTTTTGTAATTTCAGTTTCAGTGTGAGACAGTAAAGAACCTTGATTCCAACACGCTCTGGAGTTAGTGTTATTCCTCGAGCATGTTACAATTGCTCTTCATCTTTAATGCACACATAAAGAGACGACGTACCACCTATAATACAAATATGTGGGTAAATAATATTAAAGAAACAAAGTAAATAAATAGAAATGTTTAAACAAACAAGTCAAAAAAAAACATTAAGCCCTCAAAGCAAACAAAATATAAATTTCTCTTGAAACAAATAAAAAGGAGAAAACTAGAAACATTCAAATTTATTAAGTTTGGCCTTAGCCATCACACACACACACACACACACACACACACACACACACACACACACACACACACACACACACACACACACACACACACACACACACAGTATACTTTTTTGGTAACATACAAAGAGGCAAAAATAAAGACATTCAAAGTTTAATAGTTAGTTTTTAAGCACTTGATCTATAACATTCACTTGAAGACCATGGCATGTTTGAGATGTCTGAATTATCAGAATTATAAGGTTGATATCCATCAAACCCAGTTTCTCTGTGCATGAGAGCTTGTAGTTTGTGGTGAGTTTATCATCTGCATCTGTTCGCAATCATTCTGACCAATGTTTCAGTAAACAGAGTAATGTTTTTATGCCTCAAAACTCACATTACTCAAAACAGCAAAGGTACAGTGAGCAGATTAAAAAGGAAATATGAATCAACCACAGATGCTGCATGATAAACTGTTTTTAACTTTACTGGTTTGAAACTAGGGCAGTCTTCTGTAGTTGTCTGCAAAAAGTGACTTATGTCAAGACACATTATCAGTTCCCACATTCCCAGGGAATTAAACCCACAACCTTAATATGGATGATGCCATTCTCTCCGGTTTGAGCTTCAGAACTGCTAGAGTTCAGTTCAGTTCAGATCGAGGAACCTTTCTTTACAGCTTTGTTCATTTTTGTTTATTGTAATAAAGAGTTTTAAATAGTTTATTGTTTATATGGCATTTGGCTGTTGTTGATAAAATTAAACCAACCAGTATCCCATGCTGGTCCCAACATAAAGAACATGCCTTATGCTGGTCCCAACATGAAGAACATGCCTTATGCTGGTCCCAACATGAAGAACATGCCTTATGCTGGTCAGCAACATGAAGAACGTGCCTTATGCTGGTCCCAACATGAAGAACGTGCCTTATGCTGGTCCCAACATGAAGAACGTGCCTTATGCTGGTCCCAACATGAAGAACGTGCCTTATGCTGGTCCCAACATGAAGAACGTGCCTTATGCTGGTCCCAACATGAAGAACGTGCCTTATGCTGGTCCCAACATGAAGAGCGTGCCTTATGCTGGTCCCAACATGAAGAACGTGCCTTATGCTGGTCCCAACATGAAGAACATGCCTTATGCTGGTCCCAACATGAAGAACGTGCCTTATGCTGGTCCCAACATGAAGAACGTGCCTTATGCTGGTCCCAACATGAAGATCATGCCTTATGCTGGTCCCAACATGAAGAACGTGCCTTATGCTGGTCCCAACATGAAGATCATGCCTTATGCTGGTCCCAACATGAAGAACGTGCCTTATGCTGGTCTCAACATGAAGAACGTGCCTTATGCTGGTCTCAACATGAAGATCATGCCTTATGCTGGTCCCAACATGAAGAACGTGCCTTATGCTGGTCCCAACATGAAGATCATGCCTTATGCTGGTCCCAACATGAAGAACGTGCCTTATGCTGGTCCCAACATGAAGAACGTGCCTTATGCTGGTCAGCAACAATGCTGGATTTTTCAGTTCACTGTGGAATGAGTCACACTTCATGGAAACCGTAACAGAGAAAAGTACGTCTGCTCTGTTACAAATGTAACTGGGGCTTTTCAACCGATTAAACAATTATTTTATTGGATTTCATTTATAAATATTTTTCTTTATTCTTACTAGTTTTAGAAAACAGACCAGAATGACATCAAATATTTATAACTATGCTTTGCTGAAAACAGAATTTGTGTGTTAGACACAGATGTGTACACACTGTCACTGATTACATAATGTATATTTTACAGTTTAAAAAATAATGATTTAATTCATTTATACATCATAATCAGTATTATATACAGTGGTTTAATACTAAAACTAAAACTATTGCCTGCAAACTTTAATTTTAATCTCATGCACAAAATTGGTTGAATTTGCATTAATTCTTGTAATTCTTGTTAATAATGTATTCTCTACTATTTAGCCTAGAGAAACACAGATATGTTTGTCCTTCATCAATGCCCATAAGTTATTGTAGTTTATTTTTCACTTATATGTAAAGCTCTTTGTATTTTAAGAGGAAAGCAGCCTTTCTATATTTAAAGCAAGTCCGTCCTTCTCTGTTCTTCAGAGTTCACGCACAAATATTCATCAAAAGAGCTACTAGACATCAACAAATCTCATTTCAGGTAAAACGATTAATCAGTTTATTTTATTTTTTAGATTTTTAGACACAATAATGAAAAAAACTTCCACACAAGTGATTGTTTTTGTGTATGTTGCTGCTCATTTATTGTCTGGCACCAAAAACTGCTTTTAAATGTTTTGTGATTTGTTTGGACAAAGGCATCCTTGTAAAAAAGGTATTTAGCTATGAGAAGTACAGATATTTTTGTCATCTTTAAATAGTTGTCATTTCTCCTATGAACTCCTAAAGTACTTTGTTCACATTTCTTATTGAACTTGAACAAGAGTTCTACCAGAAAGACTCGGGAGATAAATTGAAAAGCTGTATACATTTATTGACAACTCAGCAAGCATAAATTTATGAGTTCTTTGGCATAGGCCCCGTCCTTAGCGAGCAAAGCGAGGTTAGCCGAATCTGCATGTCCCGCCTGAGATGAAGGCGGGGGCGCAGCCGACCCCCAAAGAGAAGTGGAAGAATAATTCCACAAGGACGGAGCCCACCCCCAAAGAACTGTAAATAAATATACCCACCAGTCGTGGGTCCTGCGGTTCCTGAAACGAGAAAGAATACAGATAAGATGATAAATATTTATTTACGAAATTATTTATTTATACATTTATTTATATAGAACCGGGCCCAATGGACCATCATGCTAGACCACGTAAACACAAGGTCAGCTTGACCACAGGCCATGATAGACCACATAAACACAAGGTCAGCCTAACCACGGGCCATGATAGGCCACATAAACACAAGGTCAGCTTGACCACAGGCCATGATAGACCACATAAACACGAGGTCAGCTTGACCGCAGGCCATGATAGACCACATAAACACGAGGTCAGCTTGACCGCAGGCCATGATAGACCACATAAACACAAGGTCAGCTTGACCACAGGCCATGATAGACCACATAAACACAAGGTCAGCTTGACCACAGGCCATGATAGACCACATAAACACAAGGTCAGCTTGACCACAGGCCGTGATAGACCACATAAACACGAGGTCGGCTTGACCACAGGCCATGATAGGCCACATAAACACAAGGTCAGCTTGACCACAGGCCGTGATAGGCCACATAAACACAAGGTCAGCTTGACCACAGGCCATGATAGACCACATAAACACGAGGTCAGCTTGACCGCAGGCCCTGATAGCCACATATAGAAAAAGGCCATGGTAGGCCACACGGCCATGAGAGACCACAGAGACGAGACCGCTTAGGAGCCACACCGGCCGCTAATGCCACATGAAGACAAACCTATAAGACAGAGCTGCTAAGCCACACAGAAGGTCGCGATGGACCACAGACCACGGCTTCAATATGCCACACATAACGAGCTAATCATAGACACGGCCATAGAGCCACATAAAACCAAGACCCCTAGAGGTCACTAGGCCACGATGGACCTTAAAGGACAAGGCCACGATAGGCCACACGGCCATGGGAGACCACAGAGACGAGACCGCTTAGGAGCCACACCGACCGCTAATGCCACATGAAAGACAATATTCACGAAACAAGGCCACTAGACCAGACAGACCAGGCCGCGATGGACCGTAAGAACAAAGCTATGATAGCCTGCACAGACCACAGCTAAACTAGTGGCCGGGGAGGATCACATAAAGACGGAAGACGAGCGGAGACACCGCGGGACAAAACACAAACACAGAGACGAGTACAGAGGGGCGTTATGAGATGTCAGATTAACGTAGTACCACCACCACCAGTAGTTGCGAGAGGATTTACCTGGATTATTAATGGAGAGCTTGCTGGGCTTCAATGATAATTTTTGAATCAGTTCTTATGTAGGATTCAAAAGCTGAGGAAGACCATCTTCCCATTATTTTGATAGCTGATGTAGACACTCCTCGTTCGGCTGCTGTGGTGGCTGCCCCAATCTGGAACGAATGACCGGTGTAAAGGGAGGGGGGTAAACAGCAGCTTTTGAGGGCAGAAACTGATGAGTCCTGAACTAGGCTTAGAGAGAAGTGCTACGTTAGTTAGGATAAATGGAGGGGAATTTAAAGAAATTAATCATAGATGAGAAGGGACAGAATTTATAACTAATTAATAAATTGATAAGTGAAACAGAGCCTTGAGAGTCATTCTTAGAGTTCTTAAGAAAGGGAGTAAAGAAATTAGGTGAGAACGCAAACAGAAAAGACCATGGGGAAATCGGAGTATTTAGCTCCTGGAGTGAATCCCCTGGATGCATGAGCCATGACGCTGTAACAGACAGCTACAATCTGAATACCAATAGAAAAGAGACCATTGCGGACAGGAAGTAATAAGAATGTTGTCTATATGTTGACACTTCTTGAGTCTCTCCATCTTGAATGATCCCGGTTGAACGAAGCGAAAAGTTTAAAATTGTTGGTGAGAGGTAATCGAAGCTGCAAAACGAGCTGTTGAAACTCTGACCCCTGTGCCGGGAGTAGCAGCCCTGCCACATCCAAAGGGATAGACAAAACGATATGCTTAATCACCTTCGAAATGACCATTCCAACATGCTATTCAAAATTATCTGTGGGCATTCCGAGCCAAACCCCACATACACACCGGAGACCCACCGCATATCCTGCGAAAAGGGCACAATTATACACATTTTTATCTTTGTGATACAATGTGATCAGCAGGCGTTTATCGGAGGTTTACTACAGGTCTTGGCTATGCCTTAAGTAGCAAACAAAGAGAAGGTATGGTGAACAGACTTGGATAATTAGTATTAAAATACTTGCGTGAATTTGAATGCCTGCGAGCAAACTATGAATGGAAGAAATATTGAATTACGATTTCGTAATTGTAGACGAGGAAGGAAACGAAACGAACCTTGAGTAAGCTTAAAAGATTCATCTAGCCTTTACTGATCTAGATATCCGAATCTGAGATTGGACATGCACCCTTTGTCTAGTGTGTGTTTTTTATTTTTTATTTATTTATTTATTTATAGAAATTCTTAAACCGACTAAATCTGACTTCTTAATACGGTACTTACTTGAAGTAAGGTGACGGCGTCCTGTCAAGAAGCTACTATCATTACCTAAATGATACTTGATCTGTTGTCTTTTGAGCGTAGAATCCTTTTCTCAGATGCGGAGCATATGCCTGACATGGCTCCCAAGTTGCTCTTTGCAGAAATAGCCCCATTCATCGCTGGCCACAACAGTTGAGACTCTTGAATAGAAAGATACATGAACATGTAAATCATACAGTTGAGCAAAGACAATGCCACTCGAGCCTCCTTCACTGATTAGTTCTGTTGATTGGTTTGACTTGATAAAACTAATATGACTGTTAGTTCTACTGAGTTAACAGTTTTAGCTAAGGATGTGTGGCCTTTGACAGGAGCATCCTTAGTCTGCATTTTTCTGTACATTAATGTGGAAATACCCATCACATAAAATATTTCTATCACACATATCAGTGGATTAAGTAGTCACCAGGAAAGGTTGAATATTACAGCGATTGTACACATTTCCAATATTGTAGATCTAATTTTCATTAAGGGACTTATAATATGAATTTAAAGTAGGCCTAAATATGTTGAAAATAGTTGTTTGTGAAATTACAACACTTATGTAAATACGTAATTAACTTGCCATTGTAGAGATATCCACTACAGTATGCATAACAGCCAAATTAACAACTTGCTCTCCTTAACTCAGGTTTATTTATATACTTATTTATTTTTAAATCAGTTACTCAGTTGTTAGTGGGTATTTGCAAACTGCCCACGAGAGCGTGGTATCGACAAATGCTGATATTATTAGATTAGTACTGTGGAATATCGGTGACGCGAAACTTGCTTACACTTGCTATGACATTTCCCCTTTAAGGCGAGCTAACCGGCCCCGTTGCAGTCTGCAAAACAGTAGTAATTATGAACACGTACGCCACGTCACCGTGGACTCCAATTTGAACTCTGCCGCTGGTGTAGGAAGCAACGGAGAAATACTTACCTGGATGAAGTTTAATCATGAAAGAGGGGACATATTAACAGTGGCTGATGGAAGCGCCTACCAAAACTTGAAAAACCAACTTGAAAGCCTTGGAAGTGGAGCTTGAACTTGAACCAGCGAGAGAAGATCGCCTCTCGTGACTTGCAGAGTTGTTGATTCATGTCGGTGGATTGGTGATCTGCGGGATAATGCACCCGTGCAGACAGCGAGGTTCTTTTGCTGGACAAGTTGAGGATGACATAGTTCTCTTCCTGCCGGATTATCCTGTCTGAGCTGACGCTGTTGAGGCTTTTGATGACGTGAAATGGAAACTGATTGGTGACCCGGGGTGTTTTAGGCCTAGAGGAGCAGAACTTCTCATGAGAGGCCTTGGCTGATAAAAAAAAAACTCTCCGAAGACCCCTGTGCCTACGGGGAGATGCGGCACTGAACGCGGGAACCTCGACGTGTAGCAAGAGATACGGCGGGACATATCCATCGTCGGAACTCAATAATAGTAAACAATATGCGTGTCCTGAAACATGTTGGCTGGCGACTGAACGAGAGCATGAATGGCAGCGTCAGCATCTGCGAACTCAGATAAGTGTAAGTACCAATCTTTTATACTGTGACTGATAACACCTGATTGGATAGGGATGAGGTAATACATGACGCGCTGATTGAGTCTTCCTGACAGAACTTAAGCTAAAGCTTCCATTGATATGAACATGCTGATTACAGGTGAAATCCAGAACTTCTCCTAAAATGGAGACCGGCGAGGTCATCTCAACAGACAAAGTTAAAGTCATCAGATTAAAGGTGACACAAGAAAACGTTATTTTTGTTGATGGACAGGAGACCGAAGGAAAACATCAAAATACAGTTCTTAAAGGATTTTTGAAATTGCAACCTAAGGCATTGGGGGTAATGCATTTACTTAATACCACATAAATTATAATAATACATAGTTTTAGGAATCTTCTAGATCACTGCATTCATTCACACATGTATGTTATGCCATAATGAATGAAACACCTGACCTATATCTGCACTTAGACTGTCCAGGTAATGATTGGAGTGGTGGTCTTCTTTCTTGGTGTTCTACTCACCATCAATGACTACAATTACCCTGCTATCCTCGTCTATAGTGGCATCACCTACTGGGGATCTTGCATTGTGAGTTTCAGTTAATGTTTTTCATTTTTTGCCACTCTTTTTAATTTCCAGAATGAACTGTGAAATGTCTTGTTTCTTTCTCAGTTCATCATTGCTGGATCTCTGTCTGTTGCTGGGCAGGATAAACTTCATCCTTCTGTGGTATGTACATATCACTTAATAACTCGTTATTTATCACAATATTTCTAATGTAGACCTAAATTAAGATTTCATCTACTAGCAAAGATTACCATATTATAGCTTTAGACTGTAAAAGGACAAGAAAACTGGACTTGTGATCAATATTTGTAACTGAATATATATATATATATATACAGGTCCTTCTGAAAAAATTAGCATATTGTGATAAAGTTCATTATTTTCCATAATGTAATGATAAAAATTAAACTTTCATATATTTTAGATTCATTGCACACCAACTGAAATATTTCAGGTCTTTTATTGTTTTAATACTGATGATTTTGGCATACAGCTCATGAAAACCCAAAATTCCTATCTCAAAAAATTAGCATATCATGAAAAGGTTCTCTAAACGAGCTATTAACCTAATCATCTGAATCAACTAATTAACTCTAAACACCTGCAAAAGATTCCTGAGGCTTTTAAAAACTCCCAGCCTGTTTCATTACTCAAAACCGCAATAATGGGTAAGACTGCCGACCTGAAGGCCATCATTGACACCCTCAAGCAAGAGGGTAGACACAGAAAGAAATTTCTGAACAAATAGGCTGTTCCCAGAGTGCTGTATCAAGGCACCTCAGTGGGAAGTCTGTGGGAAGGAAAAAGTGTGGCAAAAAACGCTGCACAACGAGAAGAGGTGACCGGACCCTGAGGAAGATTGTGGAGAAGGACCGATTCCAGACCTTGGGGGACCTGCGGAAGCAGTGGACTGAGTCTGGAGTAGAGCCACTGTGCACAGGCGTGTGCAGGAAATGGGCTACAGGTGCCGCATTCCCCAGGTCAAGCCACTTTTGAACCAGAAACAGCGTCAGAAGCGCCTGACCTGGGCTACAGAGAAGCAGCACTGGAGTACCCACAGTCAGTGATGGTCTGGGGTGCCATGTCAGCTGCTGGTGTTGGTCCACTGTGTTTTATCAAGGGCAGGGTCAATGCAGCTAGCTATCAGGAGATTTTGGAGCACTTCATGCTTCCATCTGCTGAAAAGCTTTATGTAGATGAAGATTTCATTTTTCAGCACGACCTGGCACCTGCTCACAGTGCCAAAACCACTGGTAAAGGGTTTACTGACCATGGTATTACTGTGCTCAATTGGCCTGCCAACTCTCCTGAGCTGAACCCCATAGAGAATCTGTGGGATATTGTGAAGAGAAAGTTGAGAGACGCAAGACCCAACACTCTGGATGAGCTTAAGGCCGCTATCGAAGCATCCTGGGCCTCCATAACACCTCAGCAGTGCCACAGGCTGATTGCCTCCATGCCACGCCGCAATTTCTTTCTGTGTCTTACCCTCTTGCTTGAGGGTGTCAATGATGGCCTTCTGGACAGCAGTCAGGTCGGCAGTCTTACCCATGATTGCGGTTTTGAGTAATGAAACAGGCTGGGAGTTTTTAAAAGCCTCAGGAATCTTTTGCAGGTGTTTAGAGTTAATTAGTTGATTCAGATGATTAGGTTAATAGCTCGTTTAGAGAACCTTTTCATGATATGTTAATTTTTTGAGATAGGAATTTGGGGTTTTCATGAGCTGTATGCCAAAATCATCAGTATTAAAACAATAAAAGACCTGAAATATTTCAGTTGGTGTGCAATGAATCTAAAATATATGAAAGTTTAATTTTTATCATTACATTATGGAAAATAATGAACTTTATCACAATATGCTAATTTTTTGAGAAGGACCTGTATATATATATATATATATATATATATATATATATATATATATATATATATATTAAATATATATAAGTAAATTTGATTTAGAAAATTAATTAACAGTTATATAAGAGACACTGTGTCACAATTTTCAAGTGTTGGATATACATTTCATGCGTTTTTCTTTGTGGGGTCCAGTATGATTAAATACAGGAAATTTAATTTTCTAGATTTTTTTTGTAACTGATACAATACCTTTTAATTACCCACAAGTAAAGTTAAAACTGAAAATGAAGCTAACACTGCATGACACCATATGTTTTAGTTACCCACAAAAGTATAAACTGGTGAGCAAAACGTCTCAGGTTATGACTGTAACCCTAGTTCCCTGAGTAGGGAACGAGACAATGCGTCGATGACGCTTTGGGAACGCCCCTGCGTGAATGCGTCTGAAGCACTTATGTCAACTAGTCCAACGGCGAGAGTGAGCGTCACGGGCGGGTGACGTCACGACCAGGAAAGGATAAAAGCACATCCGGTTTAGATCCACGCTAGCTTCGAAAAAGGCCAAAGCAAGTCGATCACAGGGATGTAGGAAGTATGGCAAATTGACGCATCATCTTGTTCCCTACTCAGTCGTAACCTGAGAAGTTCCCTTTCGAGGGAACTCACGATGCGTCGATGACGCTTTGGGAACGAGAATGCCCAACACGCCATACGAACCAGAGCCTGTCTGTGTGAATACTGAGAGCACAACTAAGACAAGAGCACCTGTGAACCTGGGGTAGCGCCCAGGTCGAAGTTGTAAAACCTTACGAATGTGAGCGGAGAGGACCAGCCTGCCGCATACCACATCCAACAGGGATATCTACTTATATGTTAAGGCTTCTAAGCTGCCATACTCCTATCCTGGTCTAAAAGCACCATGGAGGAAATGACCAAAGGTCTCCCCCCTGACACACACACACACACACACACACATACACACACACACACACACACACAGGTCTCAGGCATGCTCACAAGTTGCAGATGATGGCAATTAACCTAAATGAGAGAATGAGAGAATGAGGGAGAGAAACAGAAATCCCAACACAGGGAACACAAGAAGTCTCTCACAACAAATGATATTAGAACTCCCTGGGACGTAACACCCTACCTACTTAAAAGTAATTGTGAGTTTCTGCAAGCCTTTTTAACGATCTGTTGTTTGAGTAAAAATTGTATATCCCCTCAGTGTCTGAAACTTGTACATTCTGTCTTTGTATAGGTCAAAGCCTCTCTTGGAATGAATGTGTTCAGTGCCATAACTGCAGGACTCGCCATTCTTCTGATGTCCATACAATTAGGAGTAATATCAATGATGGATCCAAGTTTATATGCTGAGGTATTACAGTTCATATTTTGTATTCATGTGTAATGTGTTTCATTTGTTTTTAATTAGTTTTTTGTTTAAAATTCTGTCATCATTTACTCACTGTCATACGCTAGTATGACTTTTTTCTTCCTTAGGCCCTGGGGCCGGTTTCACAAAGCTATTTTAGACCAGTCTATAGTGTTAGACAAGTCTAAAATTTGCTCATAGACTAGTCTAATGCAAGTTAGACTGTTTCACAAAAATAAAGACTGACTTAATTTAGACCAAAAAAACTAGACACCTTACCCCCAGGCTAACTTAGGTCTAAGACTCTCTGTTACTTTGGCAACCAGCAGTAACAATCAGTTACATTACAAACAGCCAAAAGAAAAGGGAAAATGGCTCATAATTTGTGGTTTGCTGACGACGTTATGGAGAGAGCTATGAGAAGGGAAAGGGTTTTTAGGATATTTCCTCTTAAATATTTATTTTTTGGCATCTTGTACCATGTTTTTGTATCTTTTCTGTACGTCTTTAACGCTCTGCTCAGCGGTCAGATTAACGCTGTTGTGGCGAGCAGGACGAGCCCGAGGGACATGAGAGAACGGCGCGAGGCCCGTGGCGTGAGAGATAATGAACGTCACCTGTGAGACGCACCGGTCTCGCATCTCTCACGGAGGAGCGGAAGAATAAAAGGAGGAGCGACGACGCTGAAGATCGAGACCGGTGCGTCTCACAGGTGACGTTCATTATCACTCACGCCACCTGCTCGTCCTGCTCGCCACAACTGTTAACTGTCGTAGCAATCTTTTTCCAAATGAAACATTTCTTCTTGTTACTACATTCTCCGCAAATTTCCCAAGTAAAATGTCCTTGTAACTGTTATACTCCTCCAACAATCACATATTTTCCGCTGGGGTAAACTGCACTGAGCGGTTGAATGCGCTTACTCAATCCGCCATGTTTTTTTGTTTTGAAAAGTGTCTTATTTTACCCAGAATGCAATGCAGTGTAGTCCTACTTAAGATAGTCAGAGTCTTAAGTGCTTTGTGCAACGGTCTGATTTAGATGTCTATCTGAAGTCTGACTATCTACTATATCTAAGCCATAGTCAAAGTTTATCTTTGTGAAACCGGCCCCTGATCAGACAGAGCACCTTTTTTTAATTGTTATCTATTGGCAGTGAGAGTTTTGTGCGCTGTTTATGCACCCCGGGCACCTAGTAAGAGCTCTCTGACCGCCTGAAGTTGAAAAAAACTCTACTCGATGTCATTACGTTTTTTTTTTCCACTGTCCAATCGAATGAATGGAGAGGCGGGCCTTCCTGTTGTGGGGACGAAAGTTTACATTTGCCTGGAACATTTATACTGAAATGATGGAGGAAAAATTTAGAATGGTTGTCGCGGGTTATTCTGAGCTGTACATCTCTGTTCCTTCCTGGAATGCGGTTTACATACGTAACCGAGACGTTCCCTTTCAGTCGGTCATGTTTGATGTATTGCTGCCACCTTCCAGTGCCCAGCGCAAGCCTCCTGATCCTTGGGGTGCCGTGTGGACGTAGTGGAGTGGCCTCGCAACCTGAGGTGAATGGTAGATTTTGGGATTAGTACACCAAGATGATGGCATCCACTATCCAGTGGGCCAAACTCTGCTTGGAGACAGACTTACCCTTCTGCTGGCCTCCGTAATAGACGAAGAGCTGGTCTGAGGTCCTGAGGCTTTGCATTCTGTCCACGTATAGGTGCAGAACACGAACGGTACAGAGAAAAGCCAGGGCTGGGCTGCCTCCTCCGGGCAGTGCTGAAGCAGCCTCATATGAAGCAAACCCAGCGGCGTTACCCTCTTGATGTGGATGCCATATGCCCCAGGAGCCTCTGAAAAAGTTTCAGTGGCCACTTTCTGCTCTTGAGTGTATTCAAGCAGTTCAACACTGACCGGACAAGTTCCTCTGTGAGGCATGCCGTCTGGTTGACCGAGTCCAGCTCCATACCGAGAAAAGAGAACCTCTACACGGGGGATCCTCTGCAGTTTGCTCTTTTCCCAGTTGATCCAAAGTCCCAAATGGCTGAGGTGACTGAGCACCATGTCCCTGTGTTCACTACAACTGCTCCCGAGACTGAGCTAGTATCAGCCAGTCGTGGAGATAGTTGAGGATGCGAACACCACGCTCTCTTATGCGAGCAATGGCTGCCTCTGCGACCTTCGTAGAGACACGAGGCGACAGGGACAGCCCGAAGGGTAGGACTCTCTACTGATATGCTCGACCCTCAAACAAAAAAAGCGCAGGAACGGCCTGTGTCGCGGGATGATCGAGACATGAAAGTACATGTCCTTCAGGTCAATTGCTGCAAACCAATCTTGGGGATAGATGCATTCAGAAATGTTTCTGCATTAGCATCTTGAATGGGAGCCTTTGCAAGGCCCGACTTAAGGCTCGCAGGTCCAAGATCGGCCATAACCCACCGCCTTTCTTGGGTACAAAGAAATATGGGCTATAGACACCGGCCTTTATATCGGCTGGAGGGATCGGCTATATCGCATTCTTCGCCAGTAGGACTGTGATCTCCGCACGCAGGAAAGGGGCCGTTTGTTCAACACAGAGTTGAAATGACGCCCCTGAACTTGGGTGGGCGCCGGGCGAACTGAATCGCATAGCTGAGTCTGATGGTATGGATGAGCCAGCTGGACGGGCTGGGAAGCGCTAGCCAGGCTCCCAGAGACGAACCAGGGGATCACTCGACTCGGAAAGCCCGAAGTGGGTCTGAGTGTGCAGTGCAACACTTACCCGTTTCCATGGCTCGGCAGGGGGTGTGTGAGAAGGCGTACTCGGGTTCTCAAACCGCACCAGGCTGCTGGCTGGCAATGCAAGAGGTGGCAAGGCTTTATAGGGTTGCACACCGCCAGTTTGGCCCTCTTGTGGCACAGAGGAATTTGCTTTTTTTTTGAAAATGAGGAATAGTCTCGGTTCCTCACCCGGCTCCACTCTGAGGCCTTGATGGAGGCTGCTGCTGAGGCCTAGCGGGAGTGGGGGTTGTGGCAGTCGGGACACTCTCTGCGACCGGCGGGCAGGTGGTGGAACAGAAACAAATATCCCCACATCATCACATACCCTTCACCATACCTAGAGATTGGCATGGTTTTATTTCAGTTAGCCTAATGGCTGGTTTGATTTGCATTGAGAGGTAGAAGTACCCCATGCCAATCTCTAGGTATATAATTGATCTTCACTCGTTATCGTTCATCATGACCGACTGGGGTGGATTCCTGGCGGGGGGCTCACTGATGGCGCCCCGGCTGCAGGAAATTATTCATCGAGCATCACCTGGCTCCTGGGCTGGTAGGAGCCGGAGTCCTGCATGGAGCCCGATCACTCCTCTGTATTTACAGCTCCCAATGCATTGGCTGGGTTCTGGTTTCCACGGGAGCAGAGCACTGGGGAATCCCCTTGCTGCAGGGAGAGTGAGTCATGCGGGATATCACCGGCATGAGCCTCACTTAGTCCCGTGAGCCAAACCCCATGACTCCATTGCTTCTTGCACTCAGGCTCAGAAAAGCGTCTTGCGAGCGCAGGAGCGCAAAGTAGTTTTCCCATTTTCTACTGATGCAATATAAGTGAACCGTATCAATAGGGAACCTATGACTTTAGAAGGAATCTTTTCGTTTGTGTCATTTCTTTTTTTAAGCTTGAATGCCTCAGTTACCATTTATTGTAAATGCGTGTAAAACAGTCTTCAAAATGTGTCCTGTTCACAGAAGAAAGAAAGGTGTATATAGGTTTGGAATAATGACAGAATTTATTCTTAATTGCTTTATTTTTCTTATTGCTTAAATATATATCCTGATTGGTGGGACTCTCATAATTAGCTCAAACTATGCATGCTTCTCAATAAATTTTGTTGAATGTTTTGTAGTATTTTAGTTTGCGGATCGTTGGAATAATGCTGGTGTTCACCATTCCTCAGTTCATCATCTCCATCTGTATCTCAGCATTTGCCTGCAAAGCCACCAGTAACACACACTCTACACTGATCAATGTGGCACTAAACCAGGTAAATTATTTATTGGTAGTTTTATCCCAGTAAACAATAGTTATTTGTGTTGAAGTCTATGTTTTAGAGTATTATGCAAATCCACTAAATAAGCCACAAACAAAGGTAAAGCTAGCAAAATGAAAAACTTTGAAATGAAAATATAGGATATAAAGATATAGGAAATATTAGTAAATCACAACATGCTTTATTGTTTTTCTGTTTTTTCAATAAAAAATATTTTGTATGGTGTGTGGTTCTTGTTTGTAAAATTAAACCTGATAATAAGTCTGAGTGTCTTGTGTACTAACATATATTATCTGTTACTTCCCAGGGAAACTGAATCACAGTGAGGAGATCCTACCAGCCAAAGTTTGAGAGGAATTAATGTTGTTGTTTTTTTAAATACCTTTTCTAGTGTTGTATTTATGTTATATATAGTGTTATATAATTATGCATATTGGAAAATATGCCTGATTATACTTCTGCATGAGGCAAGGCCCAAAGTTTGGTAATATAATTTCATTACATTTTTGACTTGGACCAAAGATTCTATTTGTTAACCAAGTTTCTGAATTAGTATATTAGTATATACGGGACTCCACACACACACATACATTTTGTGGTCAAAATTCAATAAACAAACAAGGTGAAAACGTCTGCGTTATCCAAACCGAGTCATCTGGGAACAGTATAAATTCTGAATAGGCAGTTTCTCACATTTTTAAAACAAAAGACCTATTATCAAGCATTCTTTTCAATTTACAGTCTAATAAAAGTATAATCATACAGCTGCACCTATTTCTGAAAATTGCTTGATGATAAAGTAAAAAAAAAAAAATTTGTTAATAAAACTAATTTTATTATGTATTATATAAGGCGGCTTTGTTTCAAATGGATGAGAAAAAAAGCCTATAGTGTCTTGAAAATCTGCAGCTTATCAAACATAAAAATGGGGAGTCTGTCAAATGAAGTTAAGCTGTTGGAGTTTCCAATGCTGACAAAAAGAAACGTAAAATGGAAAAATAACATGTGGCTTCTGTATCAATTAAATACATTTCAAAATAAACAACTGAATAAATTAAAATTAATGTCATAAAATCACAAGTCTGTTTTGATTTCATGGTCAGAATCTGGTCTTGGAAAATAAAGTGGTTGTATCCAAAAATCTCTTAACAAACTTTAGTATTGTTATGTGAGAATAAAGACAGCATCAGTTAAGCGTAGACCATTTAAAAAGGTTGACTACACAAATCAAATATTTACGTAGGTCAGAGCTGCATCTGTCTCAAAAAAAAAAAGGAAAAAAAGATGTGATTTGATGTTTTTGATCGATCTGATGTAATTGAACTGTGAAACCAGCATGAATAACTATTTTTGCTTTGAATGATGTGAATATGCGTTCTCGGCCACATCTAACCACGACTGGCTGGACTGCATGTTCAAGAGTAGCTTACGTTAAAGATTGCTGCTTTATACATAGTGTAATTATTTCACTGTACCAATCTTTTTTATGTACACTAAAATTTTGCGAACAGGACAAATGAGCTGTGTCCAAACCCATGGACTTCCTCATATAAAACATTTTCATGCAGTCCTGTCAGACAAGCTGTCAACTTCTGATATTTCCTAATATTTCCTAATTTAATAATATTATTTGTGAAAATAGTAAGCAGTAAACTGTCACGGATTGGCAAGACACAGACGGATTTAGTAACAGCAATGTTTATTAAGAGCACAAGATCGATAATGGTAACAGTCAGATGAACAATGTAGACTGGGTGAGAACTGATGAGAATGGGGGTCTGAACGAGTCTCTTAACTGAATGCAGGCACACGTGGAGAACCGAGGAGAGGAAGGGTGAAGACCAGACTGGAAGGAGGATCGGACGAGACGAGAACCCGAGGAGACTGGATGGAGACCGGATGATGCAGGTGGGCAGACTAGCTGGTTTGTAAGCAATGCAGGTTGGGCTGTAGAGAGTCGGGTAAGTCGGTGTAGCAGCGACGAGACCGGACAGAGAACTGACGAAACTGCTGAGTATAAATAGTGCTAGAGAATGGGATACTGAGTGGCAACAGGAGGTGAAGGCAGGTGTAGATAATTAGTATTCAGGGGAAAGTGAACGAGTGGGTGGAGTGAGGATGTCTGGTGTTGATGATGGATTCGTGACAGTACCCCCCCCTCCACGGCCCGCTCCTGAGGGCGGAAATGACCGACGGCGGGGACGTCCACGACCTCTCGGTGCTGGACGATCAGGATGAGCTGTGTGGAATTCTTGCAGAAGAGCTGGGTCTAGAATGTCTTCTCGGTGAACCCAGCACCTTTCTTCCGGACCGAAGCCCTCCCAAGCGACCAGATATTCAAGGTGGCCGCCCCGTCGTCGAGAGTCAAGGATGTCTTGTACCTGATAGATGTTGTCTTCCGATGGATCAATGGTAGGAGGAGGAGGTACTTCGTCAGCATCCGCTTCTGGGGAAGGAGGAACCAGAGGGTTAATGTACGGTTTAAGGAGTGATACATGAAAAGAGGGTGAAATACGGTAGTGTGCTGGGAGAGATAACCGGTAGGTAACTTCATTGATCTGCCTCTGGATTGCGAACGGACCTATGTATCTGGGACTCAGCTTACGACAGGGCTGTCGGAGACGGATGTCCCTGGTAGAGAGCCAGACTTTCTGCCCAGGTTGATAGGTGGGATTCGCCGTCCTCCGAGTGTCTGCCTGGCTCTTGTGTCTCCGAACAGCCCTCTGCAGATGAACGTGTGCTGAGTCCCAGACCCTCTCGCTCTCTAGAAACCAGTGATGGACTGCTGGGACATCAGACGGCTCACCTGACCAGGGAAACAGGGGAGGCTGATAACCGAGGATGCATTGAAATGGAGTTAGACTGGTAGTAGATTGACGGAGAGAGTTTTGAGCGTACTCGGCCCAGGGTAGATATTGACTCCAGCAGTCTTGTCGATTGTGGCAATATGACCGCAGGTACCTCCCGATTTCCTGAATCTTCCTTTCCGTCTGGCCATTGGACTGAGGATGATACCCCGAGGTAAGACTCACAGTGACTCCGAGGAGTTGGAAGAAGGATCTCCATACGCGGGAAATGAACTGAGGTCCCCGATCTGAAACGATGTCCTCGGGAATTCACTTAATGTCTGAAGACTTGATTGAAGAGGGTTTTTGCGGTTTCAAAAGCTGTGGGTAGGCCAGGTAGCGGGATCAATTTACAGGCTTTCGAAAAGTGGTCCACAACCACCAAAACACAGGTGTGGGAGTCAGAGGAAGGGAGGTCGGTAATGAAGTCCACCCCGAGGTGAGACCAGGGTCTTGTGGGTATTGGAAGTGGAACCAGTTTGCCTTCAGGAAGATGACGAGGGACCTTGGCCATGGCACAGACGGGGCAGCTCCTCACATATCGGGAGGTATCCTGGGCCATATTGGGCCACCAATAGCGTTGTTGTAAGAGCGAGAGGGTTTGTTGGCTGCCTGGGTGTCCAGAGCCCGGAGATGTGTGTACTGAGTCCATGAGGGACAGACGCAAACGTGATGGGACATAGGTCCGTCCCTCAGGACCTCCCGGTGGAGCAGGTTCGGTTTGAGTGGCTTCGGTGATTTGATCATCCATACTCCACTGAATGGGACTGACTAACACGGCTGGAGGGAGGATTGGTTCCGGATTCAAGGAGGTGGATTCTGGTTGATATAACCGGGAGAGTGAATCGGCCTTGATGTTCTTGGTGCCTGGACGGTAGGAAACAGTGAAGTTGAATCGAGTGAAGAAAAGCGCCCAACGGGCCTGACGGGTATTGAGTAGTTTTGCTTCTCGAAGATACTCCAGGTTACGATGATCGGTAATGACTTCGAATGGGTACTTCGCTCCCTCCAGCCAGTGTCTCCACTCTTCGAGGGCTAGCTTGATGGCCAGCAGTTCCCGGTTGCCAATGTCATAATTCTGCTCCGCCGGGGACAGTTTTTTGGAGAAGGCGGCACATGGATGGAGCTTGGGAGGTTTCCCCTGCCGCTGTGAAAGAACCGCTCCTACCCCAGTGGTCGAAGCGTCCACCTCGACAAGAAACGGGAGATCTGGATCTGGATGACAGAGGGTAGGAGCGGAGCAGAAGGACTCTTTGAGTTTCTCAAAGGCATTGATGGCTTCAGTGGTCCAGGACAGAGACTTGGCCCCTTTCTTTAACAGAGAGGTGATGGGTGAACTGATCTTGCTGAAACCTTGAATAAACCTTCTGTAGAAATTGGCGAACCCCAGGAAGCGTTGAATTTCCTTGATGTTGGAAGGTCGTGGCCAGTTAGCAACGGCCTCCACCTTCCTCTGGTCCATGGCGATGCCGTGTGAATGTATCACATAGCCCAGAAACTGGATGGTTTCCTGATGGAATTCACATTTTTCTAATTTAAGGAAGAGCTGGTGATCGCGTAGCCGCTGAAGAACCATCTTCACATGGCGGATGTGTTCCGACAGATTGGATGAGTAGATGAGTATGTCGTCTATATATACGACAACAAACCGATGGAGGTAATCTCTGAAGATCTCATTCATAAAACCTTGGAATACCGCAGGAGCATTGGATAAACCGAAGGGCATGACCCTATACTCATAGTGCCCAGCAGGAGTGATGAACGCCGTCTTCCATTCATCCCCCTCTCGAATTCGTATCAAGTTATAGGCACTGCGAAGGTCTAGTTTTGAGAAGATCCGGGCATCACGGAGTTGCTCCAAAGCGGCTGGAACCAGAGGAAGGGGATAACGGAATTTGACGGTAGATGCGTTGAGGGTTCGATAATCAATGCAGGGGCGCAAACCTCCGTCCTTCTTTTTCACAAAGAAAAAACTGGAAGCGGCAGGGGACGTAGAAGGTTGGATGTATCCCTGACGTAGAGCCTCCTTGATGTACTCCTCCATGGCCTTCTGTTCCGGGATGGACAGCGGGTAGATCTTACCGCGAGGTGGTGTCGCCCCAGGCAGCAGGTCGATCGCACAGTCCCATGGCCGATGAGGTGGAAGTTTTGTAGCCAGCTGCTTGCTGAACACATCCTGGAACGCCCGGTAGTAGATGGGGATCTCAGGTTCGAAGACGGTGGCTGGACTTTCAATCGTGGTTGAACCGATGGATAACTTGGACACTGAGGTGGAAGAGGAAGAAGAAACCTTCTTGACAGGTGACAGACACTGCGAAAAACAGCTTTCTCCCCACTGACGGATTTCTCCTGTAGACCAGCAGATGTTTGGCGAGTGGAGTTCCAGCCACGGGCGTCCCAGGATTATGTCAGCGGTGGAGCCCTCCAGTACCAGAAAGGATAATCTCTCTCTATGCAGGCAGCCAATTTGAAGGGAAAGGATGGGACTGCAGTACTTGACATGACCACGACCAAGTGGTTTTCCTTGGATGGATTGTACATGCAGACGCTGATTCATGGTTTTCCGGTGAGCTTGGAGTTTTTGAAGGACGGAGAGTGAAATGAAATTGCCCGCAGAGCCAGAGTCAATCAACGCTTTCGCTGGAAGAGATCGTGATAAATAGGTGAGTATGACTGGGGTATATTTTATGGTTGAGATGGAGAAAGGAAGATCAACCGTACTCACCGCTGGTCGTGGTGGACGAACTGGACATGTGCTGAGGCGATGACCCGCAGTTCCACAGTAAAGGCATAGATTATTGTTCATGCGTCGTTGGCGTTCAGAGAAACTCAAATGGGTTGAGTCCACTTCCATGGCTTCTGGTACTGGAGGGCTGACAGTCGGAAATGAGCGAGGAGGAGGAGGCAGTGCAGGGTTATCAGACAGACAGGCAGTGCGGCGTTGAGCTATGCGGATGGAGCGCTGAATGAGATTCTCCACACCGATGTTATCATCATAAATCGCCAGTTGTAAGCAAATGTCTCGATTGAGACCCTGACGATAGGCGGTAATCAGGGCTGTCTCATTCCACCCGCTGTTAGCTGCCAAAGTGCGGAACTGTAAAGCATATTCTGAAACAGATGACCTTCCTTGTCGCAGACTGAATAATTGGTAGTGGATAGACAGAGCGTTGGGAGCTTGAGAGAAAACTTCTCGAAAATGACCAAGGAAACTTGACAGAGACTGAGTGACAGGACCATTGGCATCCCATAGAGCCCGGGCCCAGAGAAGTGCACGTCCAGTGAGAAGTGAAATGATGAAAGCGACCTTCGCTCTTTCCGTGGGAAACTGTGCGGCTTGCATTTCCAGATACAGTTCGCACTGAAGCAAGAATCCGCTGCACTGCCCCTCCTCACCTGAGTAGGTCGCTGGTCGGGCCATGGGACTGCCAGAGGCAGACGAAGAAGACTGGGCGACTAGTGGATGAAGAGCTTGAATAATCTCCTGCAAAGTGGTGTTTACAGGAATCGGCGGTGAAGCTTCTTCATCGGCGTGATCCGTTGGCTCTTGCATATTGGTCCGGTCTTCTGTCACGGATTGGCAAGACACAGACGGATTTAGTAACAGCAATGTTTATTAAGAGCACAAGATCGATAATGGTAACAGTCAGATGAACAATGTAGACTGGGTGAGAACTGATGAGAATGGGGGTCTGAACGAGTCTCTTAACTGAATGCAGGCACACGTGGAGAACCGAGGAGAGGAAGGGTGAAGACCAGACTGGAAGGAGGATCGGACGAGACGAGAACCCGAGGAGACTGGATGGAGACCGGATGATGCAGGTAGGCAGACTAGCTGGTTTGTAAGCAATGCAGGTTGGGCGGTAGAGAGTCGGGTAAGTCGGTGTAGCAGCGACGAGACCGGACAGAGAACTGACGAAACTGCTGAGTATAAATAGTGCTAGAGAATGGGATACTGAGTGGCAACAGGAGGTGAAGGCAGGTGTAGATAATTAGTATTCAGGGGAAAGTGAACGAGTGGGTGGAGTGAGGATGTCTGGTGTTGATGATGGATTCGTGACATAAACTGGCTAATTTCAATTGTCTCATTACTCTACATTTTACAAACATTTGGTTTGCAACATATACACACAATTATGTATTGAAATTATGTATTGAAGGGCCAGATTTGTTTAGCAATACAACAAAACTAATGTAACAATGCATTTTTTTAGGGATGACGGCGCGCACAATTTTATCTGTTAAAGACCAATTGGGTGGAAACACTTTGTCGATAACAAACTTTTTGTATTAATGCCGTAGTAGCGCAGTGTCCCTAATGTTACACTCTTTGTTTATGGGTAATATTTCAGATTTGTTGATACAAAAACGGCAAAAAGTCCCATCAGGATTTAATTTATAGTTCATTTAAGGCCTTTTTCCATCCTTTATTGCTAAATCAGGCCCAACTACAGGATTATTGTGTGTTTTAAACAGAGACATGTCTGTTGGTGCTTTTAATCACAGATATTTTTGTCCTCAATCAATGGCTATAATTTCTTTTAGATTTTATATATATGTAAATTTTATCAGGAAGGGCATCAACATAATCTTTAAAAGTATAAAGCAAGCTCATATGAAGCAAGCTCCTCCTTAGCAGTTCTTCACAGTCCACACACACACACACACACACACACACACACACACACACACACACACACAGAGAGATACGCCATAAGCACGATCAGACATCCTCATCAACATCTAATTTCAGGTAAAATATTTTATGCATCAATTGACAGTTTATTTTATTACTAGTGAGTCTTAGTGAAAACAGTTGTTCATTTATTGTTATACTTTGGCACATAAAATTATATTTAATAGTTTTGGATTCGTTTGGACATTAAGCTACAAAATATACAATAATGCAAAATATTGTGAACAGAGTAAGTTTGAATCCTCTGATCTTCCGGAGGAGAGGAAGACGTCTATAAGCGAATGTAAGCCTTAGTAAAGCAAGTATCACGGTTTTATCAGTCACTGATAAACAAGGCCATCAGATCATAAATACTGTACATGAAACACAGAAAATAAAACAACCTTGAGTGAGTTGTGAACTGCAGAATTTGAATGCTTAATTACAGGTGAAAACTTTTCCTGAAATGGACGCCAGCAAGATCATCTCGACGGACAGAGCTACAGTGGTCATCCAGGTAAACCCACAGGTGACACAGAAGATTGTGACTGGTGTTGATGGACAGGAGAGCAGAAGAGCGCAGCACAGCACGGCTCTTACAGGCTTCTTCACAGCACAACCAAAGGCATTGGGGGTAACGCATTTAATGATCAATTATAACTATGTATGATTTTGGGAATATTTTTAGTGTCTAATTTTCTTCTGTGAAAAAATGAACAGAAAATAAAAAGCTGTTATCATATGACCTCAAGTTAATAGATGTGTTCTGGTCTGATTGCCTTTAGACTGTATAGAGTATAAAACATTAATATAGCTGTGTGTGTGTGTGTGTGTGTGTGTGTGTGTGTGTGTGTGTGTGTGTGTGTGTGTGTGTGCCCTGTCTAGACTGTCCAAATAATGATTGGAGTGGTGTTTTTTTTATTGGGTATCGTACGCACCGCCACTGTCTTCTATTACCCATTTTTCTCTGTCTTCAGTGGCATCACCTACTGGGGATCCATTATTGTAAGTTTCATTTAATGGTTTTTCTTTAAAGCCTCTCTTTTTAGTTTCCAGAATGAACAGTGAAATGTCTTGTTTCTCTCTCAGTTCATCATTGCTGGATCTCTGTCTGTTTCTGCGCAGAATAAACTTCATCTGTGTGTGGTATGTACATAATGTGCTGAAATCTGTGTGTGATAACTTTTCTTTTGCCACATTGTTCCTAATGTATTCATACACTACTATTATTAAATCATTAAAATCTGTAAAACATGTCCAGATATCATCATATGTTAGCAGCAAAGCATTTAAACCCGTAGCAACTCCAAATGACGTTTGCTATAATATAAAAAAAAAAAAAATGATCCCTTCATCTAAATGGCATTAAACTTGATGACTTTTCTCACACTTCTCACAATTTTTTTTTTAAATGGAATGAAATTAAATAGTATCTGATTGTATGATAGAGTGACAAAAAAAAAGAAAAAGTCACGCAGGATGTTTGGGCTATATAGACACCACATAGGAAATGAATATAGTGTGTTTATGTATATGTGTGTGTGTGTGTGTGTGTGTGTGTGTGTGTGTGTGTGTGTGTGTGTGTGTGTGTGTGTGTGTGTGTGTGCGTGTGTGTGTGTGGGGCGGGGGGGTGATTTGAGCACATCCACAGTTGAATGAAATTGAGAAATGTACATCTCCTATAAAGTGATTTTTACATCAAATTTTGCTATTCTGTCAAAATGTATATACATATAAATAATTACAAATTGAGGCAAATAAGTTTTAAAAAATACCATAAATTCCCCCCAAAAAACTCTCTTTTACCACAGTAGTCAGAAGCTTGCACATTAATCTGAACTTTCTTATAGAACAATGACACATTTTTACCATTAGAATAATATGGACTAAAAGGAGATCTGACTCGTTATCAATTTACATATTTAAAACCTGCAGTTCAGGACATGTTATAAGTGTACACCTTTACTATTACTGTCAGCTTTCACATGTCATCTTTTCCCCCTGTAGGTGAAAGCCTCTCTTATAATGAATGTGGTCAGTGCCATCACTGCAGGGACAGCCATTATTCTGATGTCCAAAGAGATTGGACTGATTGGCTATAGATTGAAGGTGGTAATATTGCTATGATTGTTCTGACATCTGTTTAATTATGAAGGTACTAAATGTACAATGTGCAATACTATATTAATGTGATCAGTTTAAATTAGTTTTTCTTTAATTGCTGTTTACTTGAATAGTTCACCCAAAAATGACAACTGTGTCATAATTTACTAATTGAAACACATTTTTACTAATAAAGATTGTGCTTTTCAGTTTTTTTCTATAGAGTTATAATGACTAAAGATTGGAAATTGTGCTTTAAATGACACAAAAAATAAAAGTAAAAGTATCATAAAAATTTCAATTGTTAAAAGCCATATGATGACTGTTTATATGTAGTATAATATGAACTTTTAGAACCTCACTCAATATAATTGATGGGATATTATTTGTAATCTACTTTTATATGAATATATTTTAGAGCTATGATCTGGGAATCAGTGGAATAATGCTGGTGCTCTCCATTACTCAGTTTATCATCTCCATCTTTATCTCAGGATTTGCCTGTAAAGCCACCAGTAACACACACTCTACAGAGGTCAATGTGGCACTAAACCAGGTAAACCATTTAGTGGAAATGATGTGATTGCTAACTATAACCAGGGTGGCAGTCAGTTTGATCCCAACAACCAATAGTTTTTTATTTGATATTTTTAACATTTAGTTGAAATAAGTCACACACAACGGTAAAGCTATCAGAATGGAAAGAAAATATAATGCGACCAGAATATGTTCATTGTAAACTGCCTTTTACCTCCCTGGTCTAAAACTAGGACAATCTACTACAATAACATGTTACATTTTATAAAAAAAATATTTTTAGTCTTGTATTGTTGAAATAGCCATGCAACATAGAAAGCAACTAATTTACTACTAATTAAAAACAACAACTGCACACAATATAGGAACTATAAGTCAATCAGAAGTTCATTGTAAACTTCAGCCGGGTGACAGTGCTTTTTAAAAGCTCACAGGGCTTTTCACATTGCCACTCATCACAGTACAGCCTATAAACATTTATATGGTGTGTGGTTCTTGTTAGTAAAATTAAATCTGATAACGAGTCTGAGTGTTTTGTGTACTAACATATCTTATCTTTTACTTCCCAGGATACTGAATCACAGTGAGGAGATCCTATCAGCCAAAGTTTGAGAGGAATTAATATCTCATATTGTTGCATCTGATGAATATGCTTTTAAAATGTAAAATTGAAAGTATACCAAATAAATAGTTTGTTAATGCAAAACCCATTTTGTGTCTTTTGTTTTAACCTAAAATAAACTACAACAAAGACATACAAATTACATACAAAGAACTGCTTATTAGCACCATCTTGTGGCAGTTTGGTGTTACAACAAAGAAATTGATGATGGTAAAGTGTTTTCTTAGTGGTTCGTTTAAATAGTTTATTGTAAAAAAAAGTCATTAATTCACAGAACAAACACAAACCCTATTCAAGCACAGCAGGGTCGGACATTAACTAGGGCAAAAATGCCACCAAAATGGCATTAAGATCTACCTTGTAAATATTTTCTTTGCTATTTTATTAAAAAGGTTACAATTACAGCAACAATTAAACTAACAATATTTCAAGTATACATTTTATCATACGTATTTATCAAAGTCAAGGATTCATTAGTTTGAATAAAGCCTATTGGAACAAACACTATAATAACATCTTAGTTGATGACTTTATTTTTTGACAAAACATAATATATTTAACATATGAGCAGAAATTGGCGAACAAAAGCTTATTTGATGTGGCAGTAGTCTATTTTACAGTAAAAACTTTATAATCTATCCAAAACTAGTCAACGAAATGTTGTCTTTCATATTTCGTCTGTAGGCATATCGTTTGTTGTTTTTATGATATGTTAGGGCATATAAATGTTAATTTGCAGTTTAATACGTTGCTTATACAAAGACATTTTATTTCAACATAATTCAGTCGATTTTTACTCATCTCAAAGTGTTACCATATTAATATAGTTATATCTTATTCTAATTGAATTTTGTACATTTACAAATTTGACATTAATTACAGTTAGGAAATGCCTTAAAAGGTAAAAAATGCAGCTACAATTCAAGTTAATGTCACTCAGTGTAGAAGTGAAGTAAACCCATGTTTAGGGCGTTCTGCATGTAGTTTTCTGTAGTAAACCAGTCAAGTGTTCTTGATGGTTTTCGGATAAAGCATCACACAATCTGTCAAATCAGACACATGACCTCTGACCTCAACAGTTCTGTCACTTTTACTAACTCTAGATATACATAATTATGAGCAGTTTACTATTTTGTGATGTATATATATTTTAGTTTTTATTATTTTGCGAGTTCTCGTCTGACACTGTAAATCATCAGCGTATCATCATGTCACACTTGACAGAAACGTCTCGGTTACGTATGTAACCTTAGTTCCCTGATAGGGAACGAGACGCTGCGTCAAGCTGTGGGAACGCCCCTGCGTTGTGCGTCCTGAAGCACATATGGAATCAGGCCAATGGAGAGATGGAACGTCATAGGCGGGTGACGTCATCGACCAGGAAACTATAAAGCACCCCATAAACACAAGCGCAATAGCTTCTGATAGGCCTGAAGGAAGCGCTAGCGGGAATGCCGGGAGTATGGTGGAATGACGCAGCGTCTCGTTCCCTATCAGGGAACTAAGGTTACATACGTAACCGAGACGTTCCCTTTCAAGGGAACTCGAGCTGCGTCAAGCTGTGGGAACGCTAATACCCACGTAGCCATAGGACCAAGTGACCGCCATGTGAGAACTAGCGCACAGAGGGCGAGAGCACCTGTGCCCCAGGGGAAGGAATTAAGTCTAGGTCATAGATCTTAATGAAAGTATGCGGTGAAGACCATCCAGCCGCATCACAAACGTCACTGAGGGAAACTCCTGACAATAAGGCTTTAGAAGCCGCCATACTCCTGATAGAGTGGGCTCGTACAGCCAAGGTGAAGGCTGACCAGCCGACTCATAGGCAAGTGAGATAGCCTCGACCACACACTTGCTTATTCTCTGTTTAGACACGGGACACCCCTTCTTGGGTGGCCCAAAACACGCAAATAGTTGTTCTGACTTCCTCCACAGGGCAGTTCTGTGGATATAGGCGTCTAACGCCCTAACAGGGCAGAGTAAATTAAGTTTCTCCTGGTCAGACGACAGAAATGGAGGAGGACAGAAGGCCTGCAGAACTGTAGGTCTAACAACATTAGTAGGGACCTAGGGAACGTAACCTGGTCTAGGACGCAAAAAAGCCTTAACCATGCCAGGCGAAAATTCCAGGCACAAGGGTAAAACCGACAGAGCCTGCAAATCACCGATTCTCTTTAGTGAGGAGATAGCAAGAAGAAAGATAGTCTTAAACGTGAGAAACTTCTCAGGAACTTCTTCGATAGGTTCAAGAGGAGCTTGGGAAAGAACTTCTAATACGATGGCCAGATCCCAGGCCGGCACCCTCGTACGAACTGCTGGCCTCAGCCTCAATGTGCCACGAAGGAAACGAGTTATAAGCGGGTGTCTCCCCAGAGAAACTCCACTGAAAGGGACGTGGTGAGCAGCCAGTGCCGCCACATACACCTTTAGTGCGGAGGGGGATAGCCCTGTGGAGAAGCGCTCCTGCAGGAATTCCAGCACTGCACCCACTGGGCCGTTAACCGGGTCCTGCAGGTGTTCTCCACACCAAGAAGTGAAAAGTTTTCACTTCAAGGCATAAAGCTTCCTCGCGGATGGAGCTCTGGAGTGAAGAATGGTCTCAACAACCTCGGTTGAGAGACCAGAGTCCATGAGCTGGGCCCCATCGGAGGCCAAGCCCACAGTACTGGGCGGGGGTGAAATATCATGCTGCCCGCCTGAGAGAGTAGATCCCTCCTGACCGGGAGCTCCAAAGGAGAACCGTCCAGGAGAGAAATCAGGTCCGCAAACCATACTCGGGCCGGCCAGAACGGGGCTACTAGTAGTAGGCTGACCCCGTCCCGGCGAACCCTCTCCAGAACTCCAGGTAGCAGAGCAATCGGGGGAAAGGTGAACAGACGTGACCTCGGCCACGGCTGCCCCATAGCGTCCAACCTCAGAGGGGCTGGATGGCTGATGGAAAACCACAGATGACAGTGCGTGGTCACCTTGGAAGTGAATAGGTCCACCTCGGCGCGACCGAAACTCACCAAAGGAGATCCACCACCTCGGGGTGGAGACTCCAACCCCCCGGCCTCGGCCCCTGCCTCGACAGGGAGTCTGCTACCACATTCAAATACCCAGGAAGATACATTGCTCTCAGAGATAGTAACCTCCCTTGGGACCACAGGAGGATCTGACGGGCCAACTTGTAAAGCCGGGGAAACCGCAGGCTCCCCTGATGATTTATATAAGAGACCACCGACGTGTTGTCTGACTGAACTAACACATGATGACCTCTCAGGTCTGCTAGGAAGTGTTTCAGAGCCTGGAACACCGCCAACATCTCTAGACAATTTATAAGCCATGATAGATGATGGTCCTGAGACAGACCTTGGGCTGGACGACCACTCGTGACCGCCCCCCACCCTGTGAGGGAAGCATCCGCCATTTGCGCCACGCGACCCAGCACAGGACCTTTGAATAGGAACCAAGTTTCTTTCCACATGACCAGAGCACGAAGGCAGCGCCGCGTGACTTTGACCGTGCGGAGCGGAATTCCCCTCGGGGAGAATCCCTTGGTCCTGAGCCACCACTGTAGCGGTCTCATGTACAACAGGCCGCAAGGTATAACGTTGGACGCTGCTGCCATCAGACCCGACAGTCTCTAAAACTGTTTTACAGTAAGTAGCTGGCCTAGCTTTACTTGTTTCACAGCTGAGAGAATCGAAGCGATGCGGGTCGGAGCGAGTCGCGCCTGCATCGAAACCGAAACCCAAACGACACCCAGAAAAGTGGTCTTCTGAGAAGGAGATAATACACTTTTCTTTGCGTTCAGCCTCAACCCCAACTTCCTGATATGAACGAGAACGACATCTCGATGCCGAACCACCATCGTGAAAGTGCGGGGAGATAAAGCTAGGCCAAACGGAAGAACCCTGTGCTGGTACACCTCGCCCCCGAAGGCGAACCTCAGGAACTTCCTGTGTTGTGGAAGGATGGAAATGTGGAAGTACGCGTCCCTTAGATCTATCATGACAGACCAGTCCTCGGATCTGATTTGTGACACGATCTGCTTGATAGAGAGCAACTTGAATTTTGGCTTCCCTACCGAGCGATTCAATAGGCGCAGGTCTAAAATTGGACGCAACCCCCCATCCTACTTTGGAACGATGAAATATCGGCTGTAATAGCCTGACTCCACACTGGGAGGAGGAACCCGTTCTATAGCCTCCTTTTGAAGGAGTGCTTTCACCTTTTGTTCCATAACCAGAGCCTGCTCGGGGCCCACCACTGTAGGCAGAACCCCTCTGAATCTTGGTGGACGACACCTGAATTGGATAGCATAATCCTTTTCTATTGTCTGCAGGACCCAATGAGATATTTTTGTAAGGCTTTTCCCCTCTGCCAGAAATTCTACTAAGGGTACCAGTCTGTCGAGACTGGCCTCTGGTGTAACTTGAGCAGCAAACGCAGCGCCCTGTAACGGCACACCGGCAGGGAACAACTGGTTTAACCGCTCTGAAACCCTCCTCAGAGGGAGCGAGCGTCCCTCGGGAAATCGCTCGCTGGGACCGTCTGCGCCCCGGCATTAAGGCGGGGTTGGCAGAACGGGCCCCTGAGGGCACCGAGGAGGAATGGGCACCGTAGAAAGAGGTGAACACCTTTCCGCCTCGGTGGGAACCACCCTCAGTGTCCTGCGCGCCGTGGCGCCAGGACTTCTTCTTAGCCGAAGCCTTCTTAGCTAATATAACTGTCCTCAGATCAGTTCTATTACTGGGAGATTTCGGCTGAGAGTGCCGCGGCTGAGCCCACTGTCCAGCAGGGGGAGCACGAGACGCGACACTCTGCTTCAGCGCCCTATGTGATGAGCTCGCAGACGGCCGGGGCTGCTCCCGCCCAGCAGTCCCAGGGACATGAATTTTTAAAAGGGAGAAATTTGTTAAAAGCTGTTGTTTGCTTTTCCTTCTCCTGGAATTTATCGATGACAGAATTTACAGCATCGCCAAATAAACCCAGGGGGGAGAGAGGAGTGTCTAAAAGGAAAGCTTTTCCTTTCCCTTTTATATTTGTCTGATTTAACAACAGATGTCTTTCTACGGCCACGCAGGGAAAAATCAGCCGCCTGACGCAGTTCGCGAACCACGTCAGCACTGACCTCCTCACTCTCACTCACGTCCCTCAGCAGGTCAGCCTGGTATGCCCGTTTTTTTTTTTTTTCTTTTCATAATAGACATAGTATGCAGACATGACCTGCTGCCGAATACGCTTTACCCACAAAAAACGAAATATTCCTAAGAGGCTTGGTGGGTAATGCCGGTGCCTTAACAGATGACGCAGCCTCGAGGGAGAGAAAACTCGCAAGCGTCTCTACCACGCGAGGCATAGCCGAACAACCATATGATTTATCCCCCACAATATTGGAATATGTTGAAGTCTGGGGACTAAACATTTTCTCTATATGACACCGGTTTTTCCCACGATTTCGACACCTCAGTGTGGAGATCAGGAAAAAAAAGACGGCACGCACCGGCGTGGAGGTTGCACTCGTGACGGCGAAAATCTCTCATTTAATTTTAATTTAGAAACAGACTCCTGTCTAGTCACTGGCCATACAATGCTGAGTTTTTCTACAGCTCTTGTTAATACCTCCACTAGCTCATCGCTTTCGGGAGTGTAAGGTGGCGAATCCTCCACATCTCCCTCATATATACTAGCAACATCCAGCTCCTCAGAACTGGATAGAAGCAACACTGGTGCCTCAGCCCGAGCGGAAGAAACCGCAGCGCGTGCTTCCGAATACAGGACTGAGGCACTGGATCTCACAGGTGAAGGGAGAGATAAGGCAGAGCCCGTCTCTAACCCCGCTGAGAGATCCATATGCGATCCCCACGATACGCGTCGTCGCTCTGCCTCGGCAAGAGCGGGACCCGAACCGCGGGGAGCGCGCACCGAACCGCTCTCCTCGAAGAGCGCCCGGCGGGAGCGGAGCGTCCTTAATGGCAGACGCTCGCAATGCTCACAATCAGCTCCCTCGAGAGCTGACTGGGCATGCTACACTCCCAAACAAACAACACAAAGAACGTGTGTATCCCCACTCGTTAAATAACGCGAGCAGGGAGGGACACACTCCCTAAACTGCTGTTTGTTCGCCATATCTCTCTTAATATATATATATATATATAAATTGTTTGTGTGGTGCAGAGTATGTAAGGACAGACAATATTCACACAGGGACAGATTCACATATAGCGCGACTGAAGGCACAGAAGCTATTGCGCTTGTGTTTATGGGGTGCTTTATAGTTTCCTGGTCGATGACGTCACCCGCCTATGACGTTCCATCTCTCCATTGGGCTGATTCCATACGTGCTTCAGGACGCACAACGCAGGGGCGTTCCCACAGCTTGACGCAGCTCGAGTTCCCTTGAAAGGGAACAACATTTTATTTAACAAAAGAATTTATTGTACATTTCAATTTCAAGTGTCACAAAAGTGTATGAATGACATTCCAGTGGCGTGACAAAACATCTGTTAATCACACGCAGGTAATTAATCATGTGGCAGGAAGTGTTCCCTTTGAAGGACGACACTTTGGGGAACGCCTCCAGTGTGACAGCGTCTGACGCACGTGTGGAACTAGTCCAATCTCGAATGGTGTTGCGTCATGACGTCACATGTGACGGCGTACACAGAAGCTACAAAGGGGAGCCGGCACACAACAGTGTTAGCTTCTGCTCTTCAGCAAGCGTTCTGTGTTGCTCTTGTCGGCTTTATTTGGTGTTGTTAAAGGGGTCATATAATGGTACATGGATTTTTACAAGTTGATTCAGAATCAGAATCAGAATCAGAAAGAGCTTTATTGCCAAGTGTGCATGCGAGGATGGAGAGTCCAGGTTTATCCAGTGGAAGTGGGTTGTCGAGGTTTTGTGGCACACTCTACAACCCGGTTCCTCAGAGACGTCGGATTCAGTGGCCAAGAGTTGCGTCGCACAGTAAAGAACTTATCTGAAGCAGCAGAAAGGAGCAGCAACTGGCTGTGGTTGAGACGGAAAGATTCTAGCTGGCTGTGTACAGGCCGCCACGCTACGGTTTCGTAGAATTCTTGAAAAACTTGAAGAGTCTGTTGGCTTATTTGTATAGGTTGTATAGTATTTACAGTCATTACGTTCCTGTGTATATTGCGTGAATGACGGGTGGTTGGGCAGATATTGTGTTTTTGCGGTAGGTGGTATGCCATACGGAACCGTTGCCACTGAAACTGCATGTTAACGCACCAGTGGGGCTCGACAGCCTTAGTCAAACGGGTTGGCGCGTATGGTTGGGTTGCGGAGAGATTGTGAGATTGTGGTTAGGTCTCAGCAGCAGGAGGGATGTAGAGGTCAGTAAGCTGGGCTGAGTTGAGTGGGGGACGGAGGGGGGGGACTCTGGGACGCCAGAGTCACTGTCGAGCCCTCTTGAGGTGTCGTGGGCTAGTCGAAGGAAGGTGACACCCTAGAGATGTCCCCTACTTGGCTCAATCCAGACGGTTGTCGTGCTGGTCCACTAGGGAGACCACACTGTAGTTGCAGCCGTCGTGTGTGCTGATGCGCCAAGTACACTGCAGCTGTTAACGCCGGACAGAAGGGGAGTCACACCACCATATGGAAAGAAGCGTAAATGGATGGAGAAGCATAGTTTACTGTAAAGCTACGTCTTAGTGTTGCTTATCTTGGCGAAAGCCGAGTACAAATCAGCATGAAGTTTTACTTCTACTCTCGTGTAATGGAAATCATTCAACCATGCTAAATTTCAGCCCATAAAAATGCAAGCCCTAAAAATACAATGCATTGAAATACAAGCAGGGTTAATGCAATGCATATTTTTTTCAAGTAGTACAATTCAACAGGCTTTTTGTTTCAAAAACATTTGGCATTATTTTACTTCCATAAATACGTGTCATAATCTGAAAACAATCCACTTTTATGTCCTTAAACGCTTGTTTTTTGGGTTGACAGTTTATAAAAACTTATTTCTGGTTTTAAGCTAAACTTCTTTTAGCTTGTTTGTTGTACAGCTTGTAACATAGCAGCTTTAGACATAGTTTTGTTTCTTGTTATAAGTCAGAAATAAAAAAGGATGAAGCTTCTCACAATACAATGTCAATGGAGACGGTTGGATTGCTTCCCCCGGTGGGCGTGGCCTAAACGCTCTGTCTCTATTGGATGTTGTCTGTTTAAATAAGATTTATTTTGTCAGTTGGAGTTTTAACAGTTTTGGCTCATTTGAAGATTCTATCAAAGACAGTCAATGATAATTAAGTAAATAAGATCAGTTATAACAGAAAGTAGTAAGTCTGATCAGTTATAACAGAAAATAGTAAGTCTGATCAGTTATAACAGAAAGTAGTAAGTCTGATCCGTTATAAAGATAAAGCCGGAGTCAGAACAGTCTGAAGGTCTGAGTCGAGTTTGGAGGTTGTTAGGAGGAGTTTTAGAAAATTTAGTCTCATAATAATAATAATAATAATAATAATTTCTCAATCCAAAATAATTAGTTAGTCAAACACAACAGACCGTAAGAATAAACTGTTTTAAACCGATACACAGACTGTCCACCTTATTTCCCATGATTCCATTCCCTCGCGTGAATTATGTTTTATGGGTAATCGCTTTAGTAGTAACAAATCAGATATCACTTTATTATAGAAGTTGTTTGAACTACGTTTTAACGACCATGAATGTCTTTTAACTTATGTTTTATATTCTAGTATATAACCGAAGCTATAGATTGTTCAATTAAACATTTCTCATTCTTAGTGTTTTTTTTTAGTTAGTTTAGATAGTAGCATCGCATACAGCTATCCGAAATGATTCAAGATAACGTTTTTTCAACATATGGAATATTTTTTGTTAAAAAACTTTGATAACAAATATGATACAAGCATAATTCTGTTTATACCTTATTGCTTAATAACAATTAACAATGTTGCAAAACATACATAAAAATGCAATTTCTTTTACTTTACCTATATAAATAATCAGGATAAAAAATAAAAGATTATTACATGAACTAGAATGTACATTTCCAGAAGAAAATGTGAAGTGGTGCTTGCAGTGGCAAAACTCGCCACTCGGTTGCTAGGGTGTGGTACATGATTGCATACGAACCAACAAACATGTCTGTACGACGTTTTGGTGCTGAGATATGGCTTATTCATGTGTTCAGGTGGTTGCTAGGTGGGTGGTAGGGTGTTCTGGGTGGTTGCTATGTGGTTGCTAGGGTGTTCTGGGTGGTTGCTAGGGCATTGCAGGGTGCTGGGTGTTGCTAGGCGGTTGCTAGGGTAGTGGTTGCTGGGTGGGGTTGCTAGGGTCGGTGTTGCTAGCGGTTGCTAGGGTGTTCTGGGTGGTTGCTAGGGCGTTGCTAGGCAGTTGCTAGGCTATTCTTGGTGGTTGCTAGGGCGTTGCTAGGCGGTTGCTAGGGTGTTCTGGGTGGTTGCTATGGTGTTGCTAGGTGGTTGCTAGGGTATTCTGGGTGGTTGCTATGGCATTGCTAGGCGGTTGCTAGGGTATTCTGGGTGGTTGCTAGGCGGTTGCTAGGGTGTTCTGGGTGGTTGCTATGGTGTTGCTAGGCGGTTGCTAGGGTATTCTGGGTGGTTGCTAGGGCGTTGCTAGGCAGTTGCTAGGGTATTCTTGGTGGTTACTAGGGCGTTGCTAGGCGGTTGCTAGGGTGTTCTGGGTGGTTGCTATGGTGTTGCTAGGTGGTTGCTACGGTATTCTGGGTGGTTGCTATGGCGTTGCTAGGCGGTTGCTAGGGTATTCTGGGTGGTTGCTAGGCGGTTGCTAGGGTGTTCTTGGTGGTTGCTAGGCGGTTGCTAGGGTATTCTGGGTGGTTGCTAGGACGTTGCTAGGTGGTTGGTATTTGTCACAGATGGTTACTATTGGAGTTCTTAACACTTTCTTGGCATGATTTAGCACTACCTAATCGCTATTAGCATGTAGCTATTCACAGCTAGCATGTGTAGCATGTTGGAAGCCCTGTTTGCTAGCATGAGTCAAAAGAGCCAAACCACATCTCTATACGATGTTCTGATGCAGAGATATAGGTCTTGCAAAATGGTTGCTAGGGTACTCTGTTTGCTTGCTAGGGAATGGCTTGGCAGCTGCCAGTCATCAAAGTCCAAAGGTTGCTTGTCAGTATGAATGATATAAACCAACTCCCATGCCTCTGTGACATTCAGAATGGAAGATATCCCTCTATAGATTTTAGTTGCTAAGGTGCTCGACAATGGTTGCTAGGGAGGGGCTAGGAAGTGTTGAGTGGATTCATGATTGGCTGTGCGCTTCCCCGAGTCAAACGAGACCACCCTTGTGTTTCTATGACACTTCTATCCGGAGATATTCTTTTGACCTCTTTCAATGGAAGTCTATGGGACTTGTTGCTAAGGTGCTCTAAATGGTTGCTAGGGCGTGGCTTAATAGCTTCACAATGATCCTGAGAGACTGATTGGTCATCTGAGTAAAATGAGCCCGTCCCCTTGTCTCTATGACACTGTGATCCAGAGCTATGTTCAATACAAAATCCCTATGCAATGTGTAGGACGGCCCATTTCATGGGCCGTCCTACACCATAGTAAGTCAATGGGGCAACTTTGAGCAGCTCCTGCCCCCCAGGGGTGCAACTTTTACCCCATTGTGAGGTATGTTCTTACAGAGCCTACCAGCCTCTTCAAATGTGGTAAATTACAAGTTTCTGAGAAATCATTGGTCAGTGCTACGAGTCGTCAAAGTTTGTGGCAATGTTAAGTCTATGGGATTTTTTTTACCCAATGATTTGCCCCTGGGGCAAACACCGTACCCCCGATCGGTAAGAAAAGTCACAGCACACCTCTCCTCAATAATCCGCACAATTTGACGCCTCAATCAGGGGTCTGTGATGTCGGCGTGTATTTTTTAACAGATGATTACTATGGAGTTTTTAAAAGGAGTTTTTATAGAGTTATTATAGAGTTATTTAGTATGGCACGAGGCCTGCGGCTTCGTGCCTATCGCCCACGGTTGCTAGGGTGCTGTAACTGGTTGCTATGGTGTGGCTATGAAGATTTTAGGCCATTACTTATTGGCTGCTTGATAAAATAAATCCTCTGAGGGAGAGAGAGAGGGCTGTCAGGCCCTTTTCTGTGGGTGTGTGTGAAAGTGACAGTTGGGATTTGAATTTCTGAACATTAGGGCTGCACGATTATGGCCAAAATGATAATCACGATTATTTTTATCAATATTGAGATCACGATTAATTATCACGATTATTTGTTGATTTTAACCAAAACAAATTTTATTGTCACATAGGATAATTAGGCCTATAACTGCTTTCACATCCATTTTGTGCTACATTATGTGCTCTTATTCACCAAAATTCAGTGCATCTCCTTAAAGAATAAATAAAAATAAAGAAAACAATAAAGAAAATGTAGCAAAACTTCAACAGGGCACTATTTTACATTTTACATTGTGTAAATATATTTTAGGAAGCAAAACATACATTTGCATTGTACCTGCATAATGGATGTGAATAAAACTCAAAATATACAATCAATAAAAAACAAATATTCCATAACAGAATGTAACCAAATGAGAACATTATTTGACGCTTAAATGGTAACTAAACACTAAAACAACTTTTTTTAGTTAATGATCTGCAAGAATGGAGCTTCATAAATGCTGTTCATTGATTCCAGTAATTTTTTTGACATTTGGGTTTAAAGTGTTTTAATTCTACAATATATGGTTTAAAAATGTCTGAGTGCTGCCCTCTTCAGGTTGAACGGTGGCTACTGTAGTTGAATTTTCCTATTAGATGTTTTGGTGGTTCGTGACGTAGCGGTTGTAGGTGACGTAGGCAGGTTCCATACAGAGAGATGCGTCTCAGGTGCATGCCCCCCTCCGCTGGGCTCTGCCCACTTTTCCAGCATTTTTAAGATATTGCCAGTGGATGGAGTCAGGCTCTGACCAGGGGTTTAGTTACCCTCTAAGAAAGTTAAAACCTGGTTGTGGTACAGTGTCAGTGATTAGTTGTGAAATCTTACTGCATAAATTGAATCTTATTTAATCCTCCATGTGAAAGTTTATGTGCTCGAATTATTTCTATTTACTAAACAATAGTTCAAAACAAGATGTTTGTAGTAGGCTACTGATTATTGGAGTCCATTAATCCATGCCTCTTATATAGTAATTATATATTACTATGTATGTACCAATTTACTAATGCAATTTACTAATGCTCACACTTGGTCTCTCTCGTGCGCTGTCGCTCGCACGCAGACACACTCGCGCACTGTCTCTCTCGTGCGCTGTCGCTCGCAGACACACTCGCGCACTGTCTCTCTCGTGCTCTGTCAATCGCGCCGCGCAGACACACTCGCGCACTGTCTCTCTCGTGCTCTTTCGCTCGCAGACACACTCGTGCACTGTCTCTCTCCTGCTCTGTCGCTCGCGCCGCGCAGACACACTCGTCTCTCTCGCGCACTGTGGCTCGTGATCAGACAGTTGTTTAGGGAGCGCTAGATTGGCTTTAAAAAAAAAAAAAAAAAAAAACTTTGATACGGAGCGTTCTGTGAATGACGCATTTTAAATATCGCTCGATCACGCGAATTTGATCGTGGGAAGCCAAAATCGTGATCGTGATTAAAATTCGATTAATCGTGCAGCCCTACTGAACATTCCACAATGTTAAGTCAATGGGATTTTTTTGGCCGCTTTTTCGTCCGCTGTGCGAACATCGTACACCCGATCGCTTAGAAAAGTCATAGCACACCTCTCCTCAATGAGCCGGTCGATTTGACGCCTCACTCAGAGGTCTGTGATAAACGGTGTGGGACGAGTTACGCGCCAAACTTTGTGTGGAATAATTTTTGCAAGATAACACTAGTGTTGCCTTGCCTTTGGCAAGCACCACTAATAAGTATACACAATAACAATAGTGATGCCTTGCTTTCAGCAAGCACCACTAATAATAATAATAAATAACATTGTGGTCGATGGGGAAAATTTGGGCAGCTCCTGTCCCCCAGGGGTGAAACTTTTACCCCATTGTGAGGTATTTTCTTACAGAGCCTGCCAGCCTCTTCAAATGTGGTAAACCGCACGTTTCTGCGAAATCCTCGCTCGGAGCTATGAATCGACAAAGTTTGTCGCAATGTTAAGTCTATGGGATTTTTCGGAAGTTCGTTCGCCCCTGGGGCGAACACCATACCCCGGATCTCTTATAAAACTCATATGACACTACTCCTCAATAGGCCGCACGATTTGACGCCTCACTCAGGGGTCTGTGATAAACGGTGCGGGACGAGTTACGCGCCAAACTTTGTGTGGAATAATTTCTGCAAGATAACACTAGTGTTGCCTTGCTTTCAGCAAGCACCACTAATAAGTATGGAGAAGAACAATAGTGTTGCTTTGCAAGCACCACTAATAATAATAAATAACATTGTGGTCAATGGGGAAAATTTGGGCAGCTCCTGTCCCCCAGGGGTGAAACTTTTACCCCATTGTGAGGTATTTTCTTACAGAGCCTGCCAGCCTCTTCAAATGTGGTAAACCGCACGTTTCTGCGAAATCCTCGCTCGGAGCTATGAATCGTCAAAGTTTGTCGCAATGTTAAGTCTATGGGATTTTTCGGAAGTTCGTTCGCCCCTGGGGCGAACACCATACCCCGGATCTCTTATAAAACTCATAGGACACTACTCCTCAATAGGCCGCACGATTTGACGCCTCACTCAGGGGTCTGTGATAAATGGTGCGGGACGAGTTACGCGCCAAACTTTGTGTGGAATAATTTTTGCAAGATAACACTAGTGTTGCCTTGCTTTCAGCAAGCACCACTAATAATAATAAAGAATAATCCTTAGGAAAACAATAGGGCCTTCGCCTTTTCAAGGCTTGGGCCCTAATAATAATAATAATAATAATAATAATAATAAAGAATAATCCTTAGGAAAACAATAGGGCCTTCGCCTTTTCAAGGCTTGGGCCCTAATAATAAAGAATAATCCTTAGGAAAACAATAGGGCCATCGCCTTTTCAAGGCTTGGGCCCTAATAAAGAATAATAAATAATCCTAAGGAAAACAATAGGGCCTTCGCCTTTTCAAGGCTTGGGCCCTAATAATAATAAAGAATAATCCTTAGGAAAACAATAGGGCCTTCGCCTTTTCAAGGCTTGGGCCCTAATAATAATAATAATAATAATAATAAAGAATAATCCTTAGGAAAACAATAGGGCCTTCGCCTTTTCAAGGCTTGGGCCCTAATAATAATAAAGAATAATCCTTAGGAAAACAATAGGGCCTTCGCCTTTTCAAGGCTTGGGCCCTAATAATAATAATAATAATAAACAGAGCAATTCCTAGAGGGTCCTCACACCATCGGTGCTCGGGCCCTAATTAAACGAAGATTATCTGTAATTAACCGCTCTTTAACACAATATGACTGATCTTTATGTACAATTTCATGCAAAACTTTGTTTAATCTATTTGCTAAAACCTTTGAAATTATTTTATAATCTGTACACAAGATTGCAACAGGTCTCCAATTCTTTAGGAGTGTTAAATCACCCTTTTTCGGGAGCAAAGACAAAACCGCTCTTTGACAGCTGGTTGGAAGAATTCCTTCGTGACAACATTTCTGAAACACTTTAAAAAAGTCCTGACCTACAATTGGCCAAAAAGTCTTGTAAAACTCAGCTGGTAGTCCATCCATTCCCGGACAACGGCCTGAAGATAGACCCATCACAGCTCGAGAGACTTCCTCAAAAGAGACATCATTCTCTAATGACAGTTTATTTTCTTCAGATAAAACAGGTAAATCTCTTAACAGCTCAGTCCTGGAATGTTTATCTGAGCTTTCAGCAGTGTACAATTTGGAATAAAAGTCAACAGCAATTCTTCGCATCTCCAGTGGTTCTGATGTGACATGTCCATTATTATCCTTCAATAAAAGCATTTGTTTCTGCTGACCCACTTTACGCTCTAAGTTAAAAAAATAAGAAGTGGGAGCGTCCATGTCCTTCAAGTGTAAATAGCGGCTTCTTATAAGAGCCCCTTTAACTTTTCATCCAGTATTGAACTTAAAACATTTTTCTTTTCAGTCCACAAGTCTTTTAAATTAGCATCATCAGTCACATTTACAGTCATATTTGTTTCAGTGTCAGCAATTTCCGCTTCCAGCTGTTTTAATGTATTTTTTAACCGTACAGAGGAGTATGCAGTATATTTTTGAGAGAAATCTCTTATATAGGCTTTGCCAACCTCCCACCACTGAATATTATCAAAATTACTCTGTTCTATTTGCCATTTCTCCCAAAAAAACTCAAAATCTTCACAAAAAGACTTATCTTCTAATAGTTTAGTGTTCAGATGCCAATAATAGCTCTTATGTACACTTTTAGACAAGGTAAACCCAACTGTAATAAGCTTATGATCAGAATGACTAGTAGGGATAATTTCTGTGTTAACAACTCTATTTTTAAGGTTAGAAGATATATAAAAACGGTCCAAACGTGCAGCATAAATCCTCCCATTATTCACTTTCACCCATGTATAATGTTTTATAGAAGGGTTATTTACTCTCCACACATCTGAGAGACTGAGCTTTTTAAAACACTAGCCAAAACAGGAGGCTGACTGTGCGTGCGGTTCTTCCCCGTTTCTGTCTAGAACAAAATCTAGAGTGCAGTTCCAGTCCCCTCCTACAACAATAAGAAAATCATCACTTTCTTCTTTGATTACGCTTTCTAATTTATAAAAGAATAACTTTCTTTCCGCTCCAACATTAGAAGCGTAAATATTTACAAAAAAAAATTTTAGATGACTGATTTCATCCTTAACAATTAAAAACCTTCCTGGTACTACTTGTTTTGATAAAATTTTTACATTAGATGTAGGAGAAAAAAGGACAGCTACACCAGCACTTAAATTAGTACCATGACTAAGAACATAGTCTCCCTTCCACCATAGACCCCAGTCAACTTCATTCTTGCAAGTGCTATGAGTTTCTTGCAGAAAAGTAACATTCAAGCCTTTCAATCCAATCATTTCTGAAAGTAATTCGTTCTTTTTCCCATCCCTCATCCCATTAATATTAAGAGATCCCACCATCAGAGTCTCCATAGAGAAAAGAGAAAAAAAAGAAAAAAGAAACCAACAGAAAGGAAAGGTTTTAAGCCATAGTGATTATCTAAGTTTTCCCCTCGCTTTTCCTAGCTTTTTACCTAGGTTTGTTACATGCTTTTTAAGACGGTATCTTTTTTGCTGAGTAAGTTCCTCATAGCTGCTGACCTTGCTAACCCTCATTGCTGAAACAATAAACTTTTCCATATTCGGGAAGTAATCACTTATCTCAACCCCTGTTTACCTTTTGTTTGATCTAAAAAGGAATTGATTTGTTCAACACTATACAAATCCTTCTCAGCCTCTTTAGTCATCTCAGGCCACTCATCATCTTTCATTCCATCATCAGTGTACTGTGATAAACACTCAAAACCATCATCCACTTTCTCCTGAGAGCCAGCTACCTGTACAACATCACTGGTCATACCTTTATCCTCAACATTTCTCACATTATTATCACCAATAACACTCACAACTTTATCGGGTAAATGACTACCTCCAGGTTGTTCCACACATCCAGCATTATTAACATTAGAATCACTCACCTCTTGCTGTCCCTCCGCTTCCTCTGTAGCACCATTATCTTGTTCTTCATATCTCGGAGTTTCTACGATATTTGCATGGTGTTCGATGTTATTATCGTCAGCACGAGATGTGGAAGCGTGCACTTCGTTTTTTTTCGGACATGAAAATCGCTTATGGTCCAAGTCTCCACACTCAAAGCATCTCGGACTCTCCGAGCTAGCATAGACCATAAAAGAGCTTTCTCCGTGAGTTACACGGAAAGAAGCCTCCAGTGTCCTCTCCGGAGAGCTAAGAAACATGTAAACCATACGCCTAAAAGAAAGCACGTGCTTTAAAGCGGCGTCGTTACATCCCAGAGGTACCGCTTTAACAGGGCTCGCAATCTTACCGAATCTTAGCAGTTCTTTAACAATGGCTTCATTTGAAATAAACGGAGGTGCATTAGAGACTATAACTTTAGTTGCTGGAGCGGATAACGGGGTTACCGGTACAAACGTCTCTTTCACCCATAATCCACTCACAGTCAACTCATTAATAAGTGCTTCAGTTCTTAAAAACACAACCACCGCTTTGTTCATTCTCGAGGCCGAGACAATATTATCGAACCCTAGTTTATCCCCGATAATCAACAGCAGTTCCTCCACAGTCACCCCGGGCTCAGGTACACACCTGCAGCCATTCCTGAGGGACAGGTTAGACGTGCCCTGCGTGTTGGCAGTCGCCATACCAGCGGCTACCAACCACGCACATACACAGAGAAACCTTTTTACCTCCCTTCCCTAATAGCGGACAAATCTAGCGAGGGGAAAAGAAAGAAGAAAAGAGAGAAAAAAGAAATAAATAAAGGAAAAATCAACAGCGCTGTCATATTCGCTCCGCACATTCACCCCCAACAACCACACCGAAAGTGTGTGAGAGAGAGAGAGAGAGAGAGAGAGAGAGAGGAGAGAGAGAGAGTAGAGAGAGAGAGAGAGAGAGAGAGAGAGAGAGAGAGAGAGAGAGAGAGAGAGAGAGACCTTTAACACTCCTTAATTTATAATTACACTGTATAGACATACCTCAACCAATATTTAACGGTAACACATCCTTTACATTTACAAAAAGAAAAACAAAAACTTTGTACAATTTCATTATTTAGATAAAAAAAATATTTAATTAATTTGAAAAAATAATAATGAATAAATAAATAAAATCTCATACACATCTATTTTCTCAAATGTACATACATACACATATACCCACACAAAAACATTCATAATGTCACATACATGTAGCAAATGATTAAATAAAATAAATAATCAAAATAATTTAATAAATAATTTAAACTTTTTTTAACAGTTACAAAAACTGATCAATAAACTTAATACCAGCTCATTTTCATAATCCACTGTGCACAAAACATCATTCAAAACCCAAATTTCAATAAATCTGTCCAGATTATTCATCAGTTTAAAATATGCAAACTCTGCCTTGATTGTAATGACTATAAGAGCCTTTAAAACCCCCTCAGGACCTTCTTCCCCTTCTCCTTTCAGTTTCCTCTCCCGTGTTAACCATATCACCATCTTTGCTCCTCCTTCCACAAAATTAATTAACAAGATATTTTTCCTGTCTGATGCAACATATTTTGGCCCATAAACTAAAAACTTCTCCAAATCTCTAACCCACCGTCTAAGATCTGAAACAATCCTCTTAACCTTAAACCATTTAACAAATGATCTATTGACTCTTCAGTATCACAAAAAGGACATTCGTTCCCTACAGTGGGTCAATGTGTGCCACATGTGTGTTTGTAGCTATCGGCCCGTGAACAAGCCTCCACTGGAGATGCGCAGTGTGTTTCTCTATAGGAAGTTTGTACAGGACCTCCAGCAGCCTCTAGGGGACGAGTCTGGCCTGAACAAATCTGACCACTGTGTCTCTTTGCAATCTTTCAGTACCTTGTAGTGAGGACACTTTCACACAAATATTATATAGTGCCTTTTTAAAACAGTCTCAAAACTTTCCAGCACAAGAGTCCTGTGCCGGTTGCATAAAGCACCTTTAGTTTTTATCTTAAGTAAGAAACTAAAGTGGTGATTTCCCCTTACCTAAAAAAAAAAAAAAAAAGCCTTCATAAGAAGGAGTCCAGCAAAACTGGTGAGAAAATGCATTTTTTTCCATAGTTTTCACCGCACGAGTGTGTTTTGTTGCCGTATCACTGAGAGCTAACGATAACAACACTGCAGGTGGAGGACCACCGCCACTGAATTGTCAGACTCTACTAAAATGGTCAAGACATGATCCTTGATGGCGGACTCTCCTGTTCTGGCTGGCATCCCTGCGGTTTACAGAGTGAGGCTGAACCAGAGGAACAGTATAACAGAGAGTGAGAGGATATTGTCTTAAAATCAAATAAAACTTATCACTGCTGAGGATAAACGATTTAAAGATCATGACAGGCGAAATATGACAACAAAATAATATGATGATTGGTATTTGTTTCAGGCGTTAGACATTTCCAGCAGTCAAAGCAGCTTCAACACGACAAAGCGCCAGCAGAACGCCAAACCAGAAGCAACCAAGTGAGCTTTTATTGTTTCTTAGATAACTATTATTTTAGTCTATTGTTCATTTGACTTAGAACAGCCTCAATATTATTTTTAGACTATTTCATAATTTCTCCAAAACACTTGTGAATCTCAGAAAGACACAAATACTCTCTCAGTCGCTACAAGAAGTGCTGGATCTGCAGAGAGAGGTTCTACAGCTACAAAACACAAAACTGCAGTTAGAGATCGAAAAACTCAAAAAGCAGAAGGAAAATCAAGACCTTTACAACTTTCTTAACAACAAACTTCTGTAGCTACAGAGTGAAGGGAAAATAACGTCTCGGTTACATATGGTAACCCTCGTTCCCTGAGGGAGGGAACGGAGACGTAGGTCATGACTGACCAATAGGAATCTCGCTAGAGAGGCCAATCTACTTCGAGTGAAACTAAAACAAGCCAATACACATTGGCGTGCAATCATTTGCAACAGCTGTGCAGCCTCGCAGCGCGGGTATTTAACAAGCAGCTGGTGCGATTGCACACTAGTTTTTTGCTGAGGAGCCAAGCCTGAGAAAGCTGGCCGCCCTGGCGGGCGGCAGCAGATGTGGCGACAGGACCTACGTCTCCGTTCCCTCCCTCAGGGAACGAGGGTTACCATATGTAACCGAGACGTTCCCTATCGGTCAGTCACTACAACGTAGGTCATGACTGACCAATAGGAATCCCTACCAAAGCGCCACAGCTGCTGCACCCCATCCAGCGCCCCTGTGCAAGCCTCTACACCTTCTTGCCTGGAAGGACGATAGGAGGAGGCTTACACAGAGTGAGTCTGACACTGTTGTTCCGTGATAACCCATACAGTGAGATATTGGATAACACTGGGAAAGCGTGCCCTTTCTGTTTAGGAGGAACGCTGCGGAAGCCACTTCTTCAAAGAGTTATGTGGAAATACATATGGACTAGCCCGAAGGCTGTACTGCATATGAATAATGGGTGAGTTTAGCCCAAGGGAAAGACACGGGCTTCCGATAGGAGCAGCCGTGGAGAATATACACATATGGGATCCCCGTAGGGTCACACATATGGAACCCAGCCCAGATCCGGTTCTCAAGGATTCAGCGGATAAGGGCCTGGCACCGGACGCTCCGCCAAGTCCGGGCCGAGGGGTTTGGAGGACTCAACAGGTTTTTACTCTGGAGCAATAAGGGTGCACAGTAGGGTGCAGCAAGCCGACAGAGCCAGACCTCTCAGTGCTTCTACCCGTCTAGGGTGAGAACACGGGAGGAGACCGGCTCTAAACGTAGGCTATAGTATCTAGCGAACGTGTTAGGTGTCGCCCAGCCCACAGCTCTACAGATATCTGTTAGCGAGGAGCCACGTGCCAGCGCCCAGGAGGATGCAACGCCTCTCGTGGAGTGTGCATGCAACTTGAGCGGGCAGTGCACGCCTTGTGCTTCGTAAGCCAAGGCGATGGCATCCACTATCCAGTGGGCCATCCTGCTTGGAGACAGCCTTTCCCTTCTGTGGCCTCCGTAACAGACAAAGAGCTGGTCTGAGGTCCTGACGCTTTGAGTTCTGTCCAAGTACATACGCAGAGCGCGAACGGGAGTTCCTGAGGGAGGGAACGGAGACGTAGGTCATGACTGACCAATAGGAATCTCGCTAGAGAGGCCAATCTACTTCGCGTGAAACTAAAACAAGCCAATACACATTGGCGTGCAATCATTTGCATCAGCTGCGCGCCCTCGTTAGCGCGGGTATAAACGAGCAGCTGGTGCGATTGCACACTAGTTTTTTGCTGAGGAGCCAAGCCTGAGAAAGCTGGCCGCCCCGGCGGGCGGCAGCGGATGTGGCGACGGGACCTACGTCTCCGTTCCCTCCCTCAGGGAACGAGGGTTACCATATGTAACCGAGACGTTCCCTATCGGTCAGTCACTACAACGTAGGTCATGACTGACCAATAGGAATCCCTACCAAAGCGCCACAGCCGCTGCACCCCATCCAGCGCCCCGTGCGAGCCTCTACACCTCCTTGCCTGGAAGGACGATAGAGGAGGCCTACACAGAGTGAGTCTGACACCGTTGTTCCGTGATAACCCATACAGTGAGATATTGGATAACACTGGGAAAGCGTGCCCTCCCCGTTTAGGAAGGAGAACGCTGCGGACAGCCACCCTTCTTCAAGAGTTATGTGGAAAGTACGTATGAGACTAGACCCGAGGCTTGTACTGCATACGAAATAAAGGGTGACTTAGCGGCCGAAGGGAAGAGACACGGGCTGCCGATAGGAGTGTCCGTGGAAGTATACACATATGGGATCCCCGTAGGGTCACACATATGGAACCCAGCCAGATCCCGTTCTCAAGGATTCAGCGGAAAGGGCCTGGCGCCGGACGCTCCGCCAAGTCCGGGCCGAGGGGTTTGGAGGACTCGAAAGGTTTTAATCTGGAGCAATAAGGGTGCACAGTAGGGTGCAGCAAGCCGACGGAGCCAGGCCCTCTCAGTGCTTCTACCCTCTAGGGTGAGAACACGGGAGGAGACCGGCTCTACACGTAG
>JAVALU010002588.1:0-51185 GCA_030770095.1 Gila robusta | reverse complement strand
AGGTGCCATATGTAAAAATTGAGGTAAAAATATCCAAAAAATGAGCTACACGTATCAAAAGAATGAGAACAAAATAAGTGCAATGATGTCATTAAAAAAATGACAAGTTATAGTGCTGCCGAGATATAAACCTGAATTAGCATGCTAAATTACTAGCCCCGGCCCAGCCGGTGTCTAATACCAGTTTCGGCCATGGGAGGCGGTATGCGGGCAACATACATAACCACCAGCCAAACTGCAACACACGAATAACTCGCACGGCTTGTATCTCTTTAATCTCTAAAAATCTCCGAATGCTCCACGTGAAACTGCGGTCTTACTATAGTGTCAATTGATTTGATTAATATGCGCGAGGGAGAGAGAGCAGGACCGCGCTCGTGTTGTTTGTAGACGTGAGAGTGCGCGCGCGCGGCCGAGCTCTCTCTCTCTCTCTCTGCTCGTAATGCGCCCTGTCAAGCGCAGCGGCAGCAGTCATTCTATTCTACATCCCTCACCGATCAAAATAGGCTTTGGCGGGACAAAGCAGACTATTTGACGGTTTTAGAAGATTAACAACCTGAAACTAAAAAACAGACTAGAGTAGGCCAACTTTCTGGAGGTATAGCTACTGCCCCCATCTGGTATGGAATATGTGGAGTATGAATTGATTTTTTGACATAAGGCACCTTTAAGTGAAATGAAGAAAAAATATAAACATTATTTCAGTATCTGATGGTAATCAGTGCAGTGTATGGTGTGGCAACTATTTGCACAGCAAGTCTTACCCCGTTTGTCCTGTTCTGAAGATGCGGGACATGTATCTTCACAGCTGCTACACGGAGAGCTGCAGCCTAGCGGTGGCGGCAAATTAACATTGTCATCACCATCGTTGATGGCAGACAATTCTATAAACAAAAACAAAACAGTGCTTTAAAAAAAAATGATTGTCCACTTCACTTTATACAATGTTCTGCAATACTTTATACACAGAAATCACAGCTAACTTGCTACAATCCTAGCTAGCCTAGCTAGCAATATTGCAAATACTGATGTGAGAAATTAGTTCCTCGCTAAACAGATAAGAAATACATAGCTGGCTGGGAACAAACAATAAGAATGTATGAATATAACTTACCAGGATCAGTGGAACTTTGCTGCAGTGAATCATCCACCATTGACTCGAGCATTATTGTTGCTGAGTTCAGAGCCCCGGTCACCTGGCATGACGGTCTATCACCGAGGACAGTGTCGAGAAAGTCAAAATGTGGGTTTCGACGTAGCTGGCCGTTGCCGCTTCGACCAAGGTCCTTTTTTTGGTCCTTGTACTCCTCCTTTAATTTTTTTAGTATGTTGTTGATCTGTTCGATGTTCCTGTCGAACCCCCCATCTCGCGCTGAATGTGCTATAATACGGGTTTCCTTCGTGAAGCTCCTCCAAATTTATTCTAGACTTCTGCCGAAGACCAGAGTACAAGGAAGCAGTTTGTTTCCTCCTCTGACCACTGTTTTTTGGGCTTAATAGCTTCCATCATCTTTAGCTGCTGCTAATTCAAAAATGGCGGTCAAAACTTTCTGCTCGTCTTGTTGGTCACGGTAACCCCGCCCCCTGCCCCTGACACAACGATTCTTACTTCTAGACCAGCAATGTATTGGTGCTACTTACAAACAACTTTTCCTGGTTCAGAGCTGGTGCTTTAGGTGTCAAAAGACAAAGAACTGATTTGAAACTAGGTTCTGGCTCTGAACCAGCACTCAAACTTATGAGGTGCCCCTAGGGACATTATTCAGAATTGCATGCACATACATATACTTTTCCTCTCACATACACATATGAAACCAAATTCATTCACATACTATAGTGAAATGCTTTTACAAACACAACTGAAACGCTCTCATACATACAACTGAAATTATTACGCGCACACACACACAACTGAAACACTCACACACACACAACTGAAATGCTCTCATACATACAACTGAAAATATTACGCTCACACACACAACTGAAACACTCACACACACACAACTGAAACACTCACACACACACAACTGAAATGCTCACACACACACAACTGAAATGCTCTCACACACACAACTGAAATGCTCTCACACACACAACTGAAATGCTCACACACACACAACTGAAATGCTCTCACACACACAACTGAAATGCTCTCACACACACAACTGAAATGCTCACACACATACAAGTGAAATGCTTTTACAAACACAACTGAAACGCTCTCACTCACACAACTGAAAAGCATTTCAGTATGTTGTATGCATGCATTTCAGTTGAAACGGAAGGTGGTTAAAGTCCCCACTCCAGTCCAGTTGGTGGCAGTAGTGCACCTCAAGACGAAGAACTAGAAGCTGTTGAAAGAAGGCATAGTACAAAAGCGCGCCTTTCACAATACAAGCGACCGAAGTTGACCGTTCGTTCCTATGGTTCGTTCACCCGCCAATCGCGCTACACCAGCAGTTCTCAAAGTGTGGGGCGCGCCCCACTGGTGGGGAATAGAGGCGTGACAGGTGGCGCGCACCAAACGGGAGGAAATTTTCCTTTTTATGCCTTCATATCTTTATTCGTTGATGGCGAGTCCGCATCGTCAACTTCATCTTTGCAGCAACACAGAAAACACCAGTTTATTAATAAACAATTAAATGTCTCCTTGCTATTTTTTATACATTCATAATCATTACTTTTGCCGGTTCTTTGTGGCAAGCTTTATGTGTGCGCTTGAGTGCGGCAATATAACGCTCATTATCCTGTATAGCCTATAAATTAATATAATGGGGCGATTTGTCCACTAACGGCTTAAATGAACAGCTACTAGTCGACTAGAAAAAAAACTTAAGTCGGAGACAGCCCTTATTCCACATATTTTCGAGCCAGCAGAACATTCTGGGTTGCGCGCGCGACCCTGAGCGGAATGAGCGAGCGGAGGAATATTCAGAAATGCGCTCTCTCTCTCCGCTCACATGCTCTGATCGGAACAAAGGAATATTAAAATAATTAATTATTAGTTTATATCTTATACACTGCCCATCATTTTAATCCCATATCAAATGTTATGTCTATTTTAATATGTGTAATATACTTCTTTTTTTTATTTCACGTTTTTAAGTAGCCTACAATATTATGTTAGTCCACATCCCCCAACCAGGGGATGCTATGACGAGTGGCACTTTTATTTATTTTCTATTTTTGAACTTGATACAAATTTTGACACAGCTGCACTTTTATTTTATTTATTTTTGAACTTGCTGTTATTTGATGTAGATAGTTAATTTGTATTTAGATACAACTTGTTACTATACTGATACTACTTGTTACCTCAATAAATTTAAACATTTTAAGATTGTTGCTTATTTCATTATCGTTGGGGCGGAACAATTTCAGTTGTGTGTGTGAGAGCATTTCAGTTGTGTGTGAGCATTTCAGTTGTGTGTGTGAGAGCATTTCAGTTGTGTGTGTGAGAGCATTTCAGTTGTGTGTGTGTGAGCATTTCAGTTGTGTGTGTGAGAGCATTTCAGTTGTGTGTGTGTGAGAGCATTTCAGTTGTGTGTGTGAGCATTTCAGTTGTGTGTGTGAGAGCATTTCAGTTGTGTGTGTGTGAGCATTTCAGTTGTGTGTGTGAGAGCATTTCAGTTGTGTGTGTGTGAGAGCATGTCAGTTGTGTGTGTGTGAGCATTTCAGTTGTGTGTGTGAGAGCATTTCAGTTGTGTGTGAGCATTTCAGTTGTGTGTGTGAGAGCATTTCAGTTGTGTGTGTGTGAGCATTTCAGTTGTGTGTGTGAGAGCATTTCAGTTGTGTGTGTGTGAGCATTTCAGTTGTGTGTGTGTGAGTGTTTCAGTTGTGTGTGTGAGCGTAATATTTTCAGTTGTATGTATGAGAGCATTTCAGTTGTGTGTGTGTGAGCGTTTCAGTTGTGTGTGTGTATGCATTTCAGTTGTGTGTGTGCGCGTAATAATTTCAGTTGTATGTATGAGAGCGTTTCAGTTGTGTTTGTAAAAGCATTTCACTATAGTATGTGAATGAATTTGGTTTCATATGTGTATGTGAGAGGAAAAGTATATGTATGTGCATGCAATTCTGAATAATGTCCCTAGGGGCACCTCATACAAAATGCCTTGGTGGAAAAGGGGTATCTTGACAATTTTTCTTCTTTTGTCAGTTCTTATCCAAAGCAGACTTTGCAATCTTTGAGGAAATCATTGTTTTTGCAACCTCACAGATAATCTCTTACCCAGTGAAGTGCAAACAAAATAATAATGGCCCTCAGTAAACAGGACACCGGCTTTCCTAATCTTTGAGCTACATCCTCTGCATCACACATTTTTTCCACACATTCAGACACCACTCCTTAGCAGATTTCCGTCACTTTGACCTTAAAATTCTTAATTTCTTTTTCTGGAACATTTAGTCACCACCTTCATATGTAGTGCTGCTCTTCAACGATTCTGCTTTCCGAATGAGTAATAGCACCTGCCTGTTCGGCAACTTTGGCTGTTGATTCGTCTTTGCACTTCTGTAAGTCTACAATTCTTCATTGACAAAAATGGGATGATTTCTGCTCTTCAATGTTGTTTGAATTTGTTTTGATCATTTCTTCAAGGGAGTCTATTCTCTCGTTGAGGATTGTGATGTTCTCTTGATGCTCATGAATGAGAGATTACCTTATTTTTTTTTTTTACGATGGACTACATCGGTGTTCTGGGGATGCGTGGAAATTACTCACTGAAATCCATTTCTTTTACAAATTGTTTTTTTTACCACTTACCTTGGCTTATTAAATTCCGGAGGATATAAGTGGTCCTTTAGTTTCTTATGTTTTTTAGTTGTACCACTCATCTTTGCACTGTTAGCATCCACTGCCAATGACTACATTTGTTTTTCATCATTTAAGCTCATCAAGTCAAAAATTAACTTGAGTACTTCAAGAATATAAGCAATTCAGGCTAAAACTTTTTTTTTTCCTTTTCGCAATCCGTTAAAAGTTACACTATTTAACTTTTGGCCCTCTAATGATTAAAAAATTAATTTCATGCATTTTGCAGAACTTTGCAGAATTTAGCATTGTCTTGGTTGTGTTTCGGCTTTGTGTGTCTGTATGGATAAATTTGGTTTGCAGCACCGGTGAATAAATGGAAATCCAAAAAAGATGTAATCTGAGCATGTAGTGCCATATTTTATGCATTTGTTTTGACTAATGGGAAAACTGATTTTTTAATTGAATGACGTTACAACAGTTGTCAACAACGATTGCTAGTCTAATATGGTTAAACGCTGTAATTTTTTTAGAACTGATATTCTGGCCAAACTGACCATGGTAGTAGGCCTTATTCATTTATAGACTGGCATTGTTATCAACATAATTTCATGCATTTGGCAAGCCTATATCACTAAATGATTTATTTATATAAGTTGAACCTGTTCCAAATGGAACCTTAAGTTCTCGCAATCTTCATCCGAGTCCACGTTTTTGTGACGTATAAAAATAACATAATTATAAACATTTATTTGTATAGCACTTTTCATACATTAAATGCAACTCAAAGTGCTTCACAAGCATAAAAACATGATGGGAATACAAATTTACACAATGTCAATGTTAAAATATTCAAAAACGACTATAAAAGTTTTACAGTGTAAAATAAAGGAATTGTCAATATAGTTTCACCTCAATATCAATATAAAACAATATAGATAAAACATTTGAAAAAAAAAAAAACGAAGAGTATCAGAAGGTAAAATAAAAAAATAAATCAGACTTCTTTAAAAAGATATGTCTAAACTAAAAATATGAATGCTAGTAGCCTGTTTCACTTCATTTGGTAGACAATTCCACATTTTTGGAGCATAGTGACTAAAAGAAGTACCATCAGCTCATTTATGATTTATGATTTTACAATGTGCCAGAAGATTAGCGCTAAAAGGATCATAATCTATGATTTGGAACATATCTCGACAGACAGTCTGAAATGTATAAAGGTGTCATATTATGCAGTGTTTTATAAACCAATAAAATAACCTTAAAATCAATCCTTTGATGAACTGGTAACCAATGTAATTGCACTAAAACCGGTGTAATATGCTCTCTCCTTTTTAAATTCATTAGTACTCTGGCTGCTGCATTTGGTTCCACTTTATTTCAATAGTCCACTTTAGACATTCTATACGTAACTTTGCAACTACATGTCAACTAGCTCTCATTAGAGTATTAGTAGACTGTTAGTGGACTGTTAAGGCTGATTTATACTTCTGCGTCGGACCTACGCCGGAGCCTCTACGCCGTAGACTACGCATTGGTTTTAATTTATACTTCTGAGTCGTTGTCCGCGTTGATGCACGCAGAGGGAGCATGTGAAACCCGAGGGAGCGGTTTGAGCAGACCAATCACAGCGCTTGCGTCCGCGTAGAATTGACGCGTTGTTACATTTTTGGAGAGGTGCACGTCAGGGTACGCCGAAGGGTACGCGCGCTACGCACAGCCTACGCCGTAGCTACGGCGTAAGTTCGACGCAGAAGTATAAATTGGGCTTTAGGTTATGGTTAGGTGTTAGGGTTCGGGTTAGTAGAATAAGTTGACTTGCAGTTGACAAGTTACTTATAGGGCCCTATCTTGCACCCAGCGCAATTGACTTAGTACACCGACGCATGTATCATTCGTATTTTGCACCCGCGCAAAGTGGACTTTTCCCTCCACAGACGCACGCCGGCAAACTAGGGAATGAACTTGCGCTCCCTGGGCGGTTCAGCGCAAAAAAGGAGGCGTGTTCCGGCGCAAACAATCCCTGGTGCTATTTTGCAGTTCCAGAAAACAATTGCGCCACTGACCAGAAAAAACCTAGTCTAAAGTCAGTGGCGCGTTGCGCGTACATTCAGATGCTATTTTAAGCGCGCATGCTTGGCCATAATACAGAGTGTGAACAACGCGCATACACTGTAGATCAGGGTTATTCAAATACATTTGCAGGGGGGCCAAACTAGGAAATTCCAAAATTTGTGAGGGCCGGACGGACAAATTGATATCAGCTAAAGGAAATTAAAATATACTATACTAAGGTACATAATATGAAATAAAATAAGGTACATTATTCTTTTGGTTTTCTTTATTATTTCAACACATTCAACTTGTATTGATTAGGTCTGCAACAATGTGCAAAACTGCAAATACTGAGACATATACACAGCTTTTACCCTTAAAATAGTAAACATAAGTAAGAGCTTATATATATATAAATCAATCAAAATAAAGCTGTCATAAGTGCAAAACTGCAACTGCAGTTTCAAGTATCAAATCTTATTTGGGGAAATTACAACATTCAAAAATCCCTGATGTATATTTTTCAGACAGTGAGTACACATTTAAAAAAAAAAAAAAAAAAACATTTCAAGTGTACAGTAAGTACAAATCTGCTACATATGTGCTGTAAACATACTCTTGATGAAAACTAACTAATAACAAGAATATTTTTTTCCTCATTTAGTTTACTTTATCAGTAAGAACATACGACTCAGTGGGAGAAGTGACAACGATTTGCTTTTGCCATTTTAACATAATCTGGCTCATATGTGGTAAGTGCAATTCTCAGGCACTGGGATAACTTCTCATTGCTCAGGCAGCAACGTGCCTTTGTTTTGATTGCATTCATATGAGAGAAGCTAGACTCGCATGTGTAGGTGGATCCAAACATTGTCAGTATCAGCACAGACACTTTCTTAATTGTGGGGTATTTAGCCTGGCTAATATGGTTACACCAAAAGTTGATTGGACCTTCAGACTGCAAGTGCAGTTTCAAAGCAAGTGAAGACTGGATATCAATCATTTCTAGCTGAAGAGCACTCTCATCAATGTTAGGCATGAGCTCTTTAACTTTTGCTATGAAGTTTGAGTCATGGTTTATTGAGAATGGATCGCGAGTAAACTGCATAACCTCCATTGGGAGACTAAAGTCCTGAAATCTGTCACTGAAGTTTTCAGTCAGCTTTGTCAGGAATTCAATCATAGTTGGCATGACTTGTGCCCCTGGCGTACTGCTAAAAAATGTACGAAGGTGTGTAAAGTGCATCAAATTGTTTGTGGTTAGGTCAGACACAAATACATTCAGCTTTGTTTTGAAAGCACACAATCTCTCAACCAAATCCGCAATACATTTCTCTCGCCCCTGTAACTCCGAATTTAGTGAGTTTAAGTGTCCAAAAATGTCACAGAGGAAATGAACTTGTGTCATGAACTGTTCATCAAGCATGTGCTTCAAGAAATGAGCCGCTCGTTTGTGTTTACATGTGCGAAGGAAAGAAATAATCTCACTGCGGAGATCACAAAAACGATCCAAAACTTTTCCTTTACTGAGCCACCTGACATCGCAATGAGCCAGTAAGTCAGCGTGCTCAGCAGAAGTCTCATCAAGCAACAGACGGAAAAGACGATGCTGAAGGCTTGAAGTTGAGCGGATGAAGTTGACAATGCTTGTGACCTTGTCCATAGTGTTTTTTAATTCACCGCTGAGCTTTGCGCACAAGACAGACTCGTGAATAATGCAGTGTAAAAACTGCATTTGAGGTGCCACAGCTGACAGTCTGGCTGCTAGTCCTTGCACTCTTCCGAGCATAGCTGGTGCTCCATCCGTTACTAGCAAGCAAACCTTTTGTAAATCCAGTTTATGCTCACTGAAAAACGCGACAACATTTTGAAACAGCACTTCAGCTGTCGTATGTCCCTCCAGTGGAATGAGTCCCAGAAGCTCCTCACGAAAGCGAACTCCATCGTAAAATCTCACATAAACGCACATCTGGGCCACATCAGTTGTATCTGTCGATTCGTCAATAGCAATGGACATCAGCTCCGTTTTTTGGATGTTTTCAAGTAGTTTATCAAATACATCCTTTGCTAGTAGATCCACTCGACGAAGAGCTGAGGTGTCTGACAGTGGTACTTTTTTAATAGATGAGGACACGTTGTCTTTCATTTTTTGGTCAACAATCATTTCGTCAACAACCGCCAGCATGCAGTCTTTAATAGTCTCTGACTCGGTGAAAGGCCTCTTTTTTCTCGTGAGTATCCACGCCACTCGTAGAGAGGCAATGAAAGCTCTCTCTTGTTCGGTACAAAACCCGCCAATTGCACGCTGACTTTGCTCAAAAGAAGTTACCAGTCTGTCTATTTTACGTTGTCTCTCCACTGAGCCCTCTTGGTATTGCGCAGAAAAAGACGAATGTTTTGTAGTAAAATGTCTCTTCACATTATATTCTTTGGCCACAGCCACTGATTCGTTGCACAGTAAACACACAGGTCTATCGGTCCCTCGCTTGCTTGCCGTAGTTGGCACAGTAAATAAGTACTTCTCCGTCCATTCATTCTGAAACTTACGATTTTCTCTGTCAACTTTGCGGTTTGTCTTGGACAACGCCATGATGCATGTGTCATAGGCATAGACTGGTCATAGGCAGCGTGAGAACATCGAATCAGCGAGAATGAGTGTTTGTCACCATGGAGACTACCTGCTCCGCTCTAGAATATTTGCCTGTACTCTTGTCTGTGCGGCGCGGCAGATTCGTAGATTTTTTTTTTTGACTTTTTATAATAATTTTTTTTTAATCTGCCGCGGGCCAAAATAAATTTCAATCGGGCCAAATTTGCCCCCGGGCCGCTATTTGAATAGGCCTGCTGTAGATGATTCTCTCATCTACACAGATGCATTTTCCTTTTTGCAAATTATACATTATTATAAGGAAAAATATTAAAACAAGAGGGAAATCATTGTTGTGTCCATGACGATGGGAAATATAGGCATAAAGCTTACACATTTACCAAATTATTATATGCATGTTTAACCGAAGCTAATTTGGGTGGGGTTGTCCCATCCCCAATGTCACTTCTCTTTCTATTACGGCCCTGATGAGAACATTGATCTCTTCGGCTGAGAACCGATTCTGAAGCGAGCCTGGTAAATCCGCCATAATAACAACAATCCGCCATGCAACATGCGCACCTGCTCTTAAAGGGTATGTTGGATGACGCTCTGATTGGTTTATTTCACGTTACGCCCAAACCACACCTATGAATAATGAAGCTATTTCAGACCAACCCTATGAAGGTAAAATGATGACATAAAGAATCGCATGCGCAGGGTAAGATTTGTGAAAGAGTACATAAGATTGCCAGCGTCAAATAAATTTGCATGCGCAAGAGAAGATTTGTAAAGGTGTAAATCGCCCTTCAAGTGTAAGAAAAAAATATTTGCAGCATTTAACTGTTATTCTTAAGTGTAATTCATGTATTTTGAAGCTGCAGCTTCATGCAAACGCAAAATAAATAGGATCTGTATTCTTCAGACTTTCATTTTTCCGCGCTTACACTTTTGGCACGGTTTTTGCGCACAAATGCGGCCAAAAGCACTGCAAGCCTGTGAACAGCAATTTGCAACCGAAAACAACAGAGGCAGGAACTGCAAAACAGATGAATTGCGTAAAATCAAACTTTGTGTAAAAAAATAAACTGTTGCAAATGTCTAAATGACTTATTGTGTGCATGGAGTAAAAAAGTTCCCGAAATAACCCGATTTGTACAGTTGCGTCTTTCTTTTTCCTGCGCTTACAGTTTTGGCACGATTCTCTCACTCACTGAGTTTTGCAAGCGCGACGAGGAGGGCGGGTCCACCTTCATCATGTAGCCAATCAGATGAGCATCTCGCTGACACTCAATTCACTCTGATCTGATTGGTTCAATAAACACGCCAGTCACCAGAACACATCTTCATCTTTATTTGGCTCAGAAATGTTCTCATTGCCGAAATGGTACTGGAACAAAACTGTTCACAGGCTTGCAGTGCTTTTGGCCGCATTTGTATGGGGTTAGAATTCGGTCACAATTCTGCGCGCGCAAGATCACATTTTGAGCGCGCAAAAGGGCATTTCGCACGCGCGTGACCTGAGTTTTGCGGAGAAATGTTCGTCTCGCAGATAATAAAATATTTCGAGCGAACGAAAATCAAATTTGCATTTAAAATAAGTATTTGGATGTGTGCAGACGTTCTCTTTCGCATGTGCAAAGTTTCACTTTCTTGCTCCTTTCATACCAGCCAAGCGCTCTCTAAGCGCAGACGGCTCGCTTGCTCAACACAACCCAGCGTTACAATATGCCATAATTCCAGCCAATCAGAGATGAGGCTGCTAAATTCTGATTGGCTGGCTTGAAAACCAATCACAAGACTCCCTGCATCACCGACTGTGGAAGAGGAAAAATATATGGTGAAAGATTATGTTTAATTTGTTTAATGGATTGAACACTTCAATTTAAGTTCAAGTAAACAAAAACATTCACAGCAGAGATGTTCTGTAAAAACAACTATCATATTTAAAAAAATACTGTATTTTCTTATATACTATTTTAGGATGGATAGTGTTCACATTGGGATGCAGGCTTGTTCCTCTCACTGCAAAAAAAAGAAAAAAAAAAAAAAAAAAAAAAGAAAGACATGTGGGTAACAATGCAAACATATATGCAAATATAACTGTAAGTGAAAATCTTGGGTGTGTGACCCACAAGAATTCTACTATATAATTACTCGCATAATTAGATTTTTATTTTTTTTGTAGTGAGGGGAACAAGCCTGCATCCCAATGTGAACACTATCCATTCTAAAATAGTAGGCTATATAAGAAAATACAGTATATATTTTTTAGTATGATAGTTGTTTTTACAGAACATCTCTGCTGTGAATGTTTTTGTTTAAATAATTCCACGGATATGAAGTAGATTGATTATTACTTTAACGTTATTACATTGCATTTCTACGTTTATTTGATGGCTTTTTTTTATTCTGATGTGAGTGATGTACCGTTTTTACACACTTATTCCATTAAAAGGGGAAAAGTCTGTCCATCTTCATTTCTGAAAATATGTAACATTTGAGACCCCAGCTCGGTCACATTCATATTTCACTAATGTTAATTACATAACTTCAGAAAGAAGTTAGAACTACCACTTGAGGTGTAGCAAACACTGGGACATACCATTATCTACAGTTATAGTAGCTACGATTTGATTTTGATTAAAAATAAACTAAAACAAATTAGCTTAAATATAAGCTAAAAAATAAACTGTGGTCGTCAAGTGGTAGACATTTGAACTTAAATTGAAGTGTTCAAGCCATTAAACAAATTAAACATAAACATCTTCCACCATGTATTTTTCCTCTTCCACAGTCGGTGATCCAGGGAGTCTTGTGATTGGTTGTCAAGCTAGCCAATCAGAATTTAGCAGCCTCATTTCTGATTGGCTGGAATTATGGCATATTATAATTGGTTTGTGTTGAGCAAGCGAGCCGTCTGCGCTTAGAGAGCGCTTATGGCTGGTATGAAAGGAGCAAGAAAGTGAAACTTTGCACATGCGAAAGAGAACGTCTGCGCACATCCAAATACTTATTTTAAATGCAAAATTGATTTTCGTTCGCTCGAAATATTTTATTATCTGCGAGACAAACATTTCTCCGCAAAACTCATTTCACGCGCGTGCGAAATGCCCTTTTGCGCGCTCAAAATGTGATCTTGCGCGGGCAGAATTGTGACCGAAATCTAATCCCATACATTTGTGCGCAAAAACCGTGCCAAAAGTGTAAGCGCGGAAAAATAAAAGTCTGAAGAATACAGATCCTATTTATTTTGCGTTTGCATGAAGCTGCAGCTTCAAAATACATGAATTACACTTACGAATAACAGTTAAATGCTGCAAATATTTTTTTCTTACACTTGAAGGGCGATTTACACCTTTACAAATCTTCTCATGCGCATGCAAATTTATTTGACGCTTGCAATCTTATGTACACTTTCACAAATCTTACCCTGCGCATGCGATTCTTTATGTCATCATTTTACCTTCATACAACCCCTTTTAAACTTGCGTCGGGCGCAAGAGTCATTTAGGCCCATGACACTGGCTGCGTGGCGTGAGCGTGGCGTTTCTGTTGCGTGTCAGCTGCGTGGCGGCTGCGTCGCGTTTTCTGTGTCTTTGCACACCAGAAACGTGTCTGACGCGGCGCTGCTGACACGGATCACCCTTGTTCGACATATGGGAGAGAGTTGTGGAAGCCCTATACTTCGTGTTAAGCATACATATAAAGCCTACTGATAAAGACACTGTCATCAGTATTGACAGCAAAATAGACTACAGAATATTTCGTTCTGTATTGACAGGTGCAATATTTGAAAATTGATAATTAGGCCTATTTATTTATTTATTTTTAAATTAGGCCCATATTTATATCTGAATTTGTCAAAACCTAGACTTTCAACCATCAAAATGTAATTTATTAATATGTATTCGTGTACAAAATAACAAACATCTTTTCCTGTTCTATTTTGCCTGGAAACGCTTCCAACACGCTTGCGTGTCGCGTGAAAAATAGGCGTCGGTTCTATTTCTAGCATGCACGCGTTTTCCGCGCGGTTCAAGCCGCGCCTGAGACGCGCGTGTCACGCAGGCAGTCTGCAAGCTCTAACCTGTTAACATGGGAGCCGAAATAAAAACGGACACGCCACGCAGCCAGTGTGTCATGGGCCTTATGCCGCCGGTAAAATAGCAACAGCGCCCAAGACCCGCCCACAAAGTTACTTGCGCTTCGCGCTTAATACTTGCGTTTCAGATCGTTAAAATAGGGCCCATAGTCTGTCGGGGGACCATCAGAATAAAGTGTTAGCAGATATAAGCTAACAGTCTACTAACACTCTAATGAGAGTTTGTTGACATGTAGTTGCAAAGTTACTTATAGTTAGTAGAATGTCTAAAGTGGACTATCGAAATAAAGAGTTACCCTGCATTTTTTTTTTAGTTGTTTTTGTAAAAAAGCATATATTTTTTTCTTAATGTGTAAGACTGCTGTATTTTGTATCAATTGTAACTTCGCTAAAGAACCCTATAGCCAGTGTATATAGCATTACAATAATCAAAATGAGAGAAGATAAAAGCATGAATGAGTTTCTTAGCATCATCCAAAGATTAAAAAAAGGACAAATCTTGGCAATATTTCTCAGATGATGTGCTGAGTTTTGAGAATATTTCCCCGCCGTGTGACGGGGACCCGCCCGCCCCCAGATTTCATTCAACCCCTAGCCACACGGGTCGATGCCTGGCAGGCCATCCGCAGTGTATCAGACTGGGTAATGAAAAAAATAAAGTGAGGTTACTCGCTCCAGTTCGCTCGCAGACCCCCGTGCTTTCGCGCAGTAGCCGAGACATCGGTGAGAAGAAACGTAGCTCACGTCCTTCACACCGAAGTGTCAAACCTACTAATGAAAGGAGCTGTTGAGACAGTTCCCCCATCATTAAGCGAGTTGGGCTTTTACAGCCGCTACTGCCTCGTTCCAAACAAATCCTTGCGCAAATTCGCCCAGAGGATTGGTTCTTCTCAGTGGATCTGAAAGATGCTTACTTTTATATCTAAATAGCCCACCACCACAGGCCATTCTTGAGATTCGCCTTCACGGGGCGGGCTTATCAATATACGGTCCTACCGTTCGGTCTGTCTCTGGCACCCCGTGCATTCACAAAATTGCATGGATGCTGTGCTTATTCCCCTGAGACAACGGGGAATGGGCATATTGAACTACTTTGACGACTGGCTCGTACTAGCCCAATCGGAGAGCGAGTTGTTAACTCACAGATCCTGGCTCCTCTATGAAGGTATTTTTGGTGCAAAACAACTGAACGCCTGTGACAGTGAAATTTGTAGTTGTAGAGAATAGCTACACATGTGTATCAGTAAATTTGAAGTCACAGAGAGAAATGTTTTAAGAGTTGCAAACTTGTAGACTTTTTTTTCTCTCCCACAAACACAACACAACAGTTACACCTTTTCAAATTCTTCATTGCAGGGGCACAAATCCTATTCTACAAATCACAAATTAATAAACTCGTGCGCTCACATTTTTGCTACAATTGCTGCAGTGAATATGGTGCAAAATGCATTTAAACACCCGCATCAAAAAATGTGAAGTCACAGAGAAAGTTTGTTCATCCGCAAATCAGTATGTGAATTCATCCAATGAGAGTTGCACACTTGTAGAATATTTTCTCACAAATATCTTGTATATTTTTCTAGCACAAACACTACAGCTGCTTGAATCTGCTGCGACTGTTTTTCTGAAAAACACTGTTTTTCGCTTTCAAGTGACAAGTTTGGCGCGCACTCCCTTTTGCACCATTCATCTCATGAAATGTGGAGCAAAAGTGAGTTGTGCATCTGTAGAGGCAGTGGGCGGAGCCTACATTAATATTCATGAGTTTCCCGGGCATGCGCGTGGAATTGCTCATTTTAGTTCACACTCCTCGTTTCTCAGCAGGTTTAATGGGTTATTTCAAAAAAGGTAAATATAGTTTAAGTGCGAACTTAAAATAAAATTGTGCATTATTTCATAAGTTCATCATGTTTTTATTAGTTTGCACATTTTTGCATTCATTAATCACTGAATGATTGCAGGCATTCACTTCGTGTAGGCCTATAAAGCACAGCAAACTTCAACTCGTTCATTTCGTTGTGCTTTTCCTTTGTACATTGCAATGCTTTAAAACTGTCTTTTGTTGTCATTTGTTGAATGTCACTGCAATGAAAAAAATAAAAAAATTTACAAACAAAATATACATTTACAAAAAAAATATCACAGGTTCCACTTTTACTGTAAAACCAAAAATTCCAGAACACCTGAATGATTACAGCAACACTTATTTCCAACAGAAGAGCAGATATAGTATATTCCTAAATACATTAACCATTACCATTGAATTTATTTATTGCTAAGTTCTTCTGATAACTTACCTTATGAAGCTTTAAAACGTCTCGGTTACGTATGTAACCCTCGTTCCCTGAGTAGGGAACGGAGACGTTACGTCGAGTGACGGAGAATGGGGGTTTCGCCTAGAAAGCCAATCATCTTCGAGTATTACAAAACGAGCCTATGGCGATGAAATGCCATGGGTCTGCGGAATTTGCATAGCGTATCTCCGCCCCACCGCGTGGGTATAAAAGGAGAGACGCCGGCAAAGGCAGATCATGTCTTCGCTGAGGAGCCGAGACTGAACTCAGGCGTCTACCCAGCGGTACAGCGGAAGTGGCAGGGAGACGTAACGTCTCCGTTCCCTACTCAGGGAACGAGGGTTACATACGTAACCGAGACGTTCCCTTTCGTAGTCACTCCGAGTTACGTCGAGTGACGGAGAATGGGGGTCCCCGTGTAATCACGCCACCTTCACAGCTGTCTTCCAGTGCCCTGCGAAAGTCTGATCCCCCTGTCGTGATACTGGCACGGACGAAGGAGTCCTACTTAACACAGGAATACCAAGGTACACTGGGAAGCATATCTCAGAGGAGATATGCCGCAGCATGCCTACCCGTAGGGAGGACTTAGAATACACATATGGCCTGAAGGCTTCATACGGAAGAACACTGGAGTAACCAGCCCGTGGGGTGGCAACTTTCAACTCCAGGGGTGGCAAGGTGGCTTGCCGAGGGAAGACACATGCTCAAAGAGGCTTACAGTGGACATACACATGTGGGGGTTACTCAGGGAGGAACCATGCACACGGAGGCACCTAGCCGACGCACAAGCAATAGATACTGGCGCCAGCGTCAACAGTGCTGGAGGAACTCAGGGCTTCACAGGGGAAGGCTCACCTGAGGAAATAATCGCACGTATCCAGTCCGTGGAGTGGAATGGCGAGCAAGCGAGACACTTAACAGCTCCCATGTTAGCTTGAAAAAGACAGTACATGGGCGGAGACTGGCTCCACTCGGAGATTGTAAAATCTGGCGAAAGTGTTAGGTGTCGCCCAGCCTGCAGCTCTGCAGATGTCTGTTAGCGAGGCGCCATGCGCTAGAGCCCAAGAGGACGCCACACTCCGGGTGGAGTGGGCAGTCACACCAAGGGGGCACGGTCGACCTTGCTGCTGGTATGCCAAAGCAATGGCGTCCACTATCCAGTGAGACAACCTTTGCTTGGAGAGAGCCTTTCCCTTCAGCTTCCCACCATAACAGACAAAGAGCTGGTCTGAGGTCCTGAAACACCGCGTCCTGTCTACGTAAGCGCGGAGAGCGCGTACTGGACAGAGCAGTGCCAAGGCTGGGTCTGCCTCCTCCAGGGGCAGCGCTTGCAGGTTCACCACCTGGTCCCGGAAGGGAGTGGTAGGAACCTTGGGCACATATCCAGGCCGGGGTCTCAGGATCACGTGAGAGTAGGCCGGCCCGAATTCCAGGCACGCTTCGTCAACGGAGAATGCGTGCAGGTCCCCTACCCTCTTGATGGAGGCCAGTGCAACCAGGAGCGCTGTCTTTATTGACAGGAACTTAAGCTCCACTGACTGCAGAGGCTCAAAGGGAGCCCTCTGCAGGGCATTTAACACCACTGAGAGGTCCCAAGAGGGAACGAGAGGAGGGCGAGGAGGATTCAGTCTCCTCGCTCCTCTCAGGAACCTGATGATCAGGTCGTGCTTTCCCAGAGACTTACCATCAACTGCTTCGTGATATGCGGCGATAGCGGCCACATACACCTTCAGGGTGGAGGGAGACAGCCTTCGCTCCAGCCCGTCTTGCAGGAAGGAAAGCACAACACTGACCGAGCATCTCCAGGGGTCTTCTCGGCGAGAAGAGCACCAGCTGACGAAGAGGTTCCACTTCAACGCATAGAGGTGTCTCGTGGACGAAGCTCTAGCGGAAGTGATGGTAGCCGCCACCGCAGGTGGCAGGGTACTCAAACCTGCCTCGTCCCGTCCAGGAGCCACACGTGGAGCCTCCAGAGATCGGGACGAGGGTGCCAAAGGGTGCCCCGTCTCTGAGAGAGGAGGTCCTCCCTCAGAGGGATAGGCCAAGGAGGTGCTGTCGCGAGGAGTACTAGTTCGGAGAACCAGGTCCTGGTGGGCCAGTACGGCGCAACCAGAGTGACCTGCTCCTCGTCCTCCTTGATCTTGCACAGAGTTCGTGCGAGAAGGCTCACTGGGGGAAACGCATATTTGCGTAGGCCCCGCGGCCAGCTGTGCGCCAGTGCATCCGTGCCGAGCGTGCCCTCGGACAGGGAGTAAAACAGGGCGCAGTGGGATGAGTCGTGGGAGGCAAACAGGTCCACCTGTGCGTCCCCGAACTGATCCCAAATCAGCTGGACCGCCTGGGGATGGAGTCGCCATTCGCCGGAGATGGGTCGGAACCGTGACAGCTCGTCGGCTGCAAAGTTCCGGTCTCCCGGAATGTAGATAGCACGAAGGGACCTCAGGTGCTTCTGACTCCATAAGAGGAGGTGGCGAGCGAGTTGCGACATACGGCGGGAGCGTAGACCACCTTGGCGGTTGATGTACGCTACTGTTGCGGTATTGTCTGAGCGGACTAGCACATGTTGACCCTTGAGCAGCGTGAGAAAACGGTGCAGGGCAAGGCGCACTGCCAGCAACTCGAGGCAATTGACATGCAGAAGGCGCTGGGGTCCTGTCCAGGAGCCCGCGGCAGCATGTCCGTTGCACATGGCGCCCCAGCCCGTGGAAGAGGCATCTGTGGAGACAACAATATGCCTGGAAACTCGTTCTAGGGGGACTCCGGCCCGTAGAAAACTGAGGTTCCTCCACGGGGTGAAGAGCTGACGGCAGGTCGGAGTCACTGGAACTCGGAGCGTGCCGTGATGCCATGCCCACCTCGGGACTCGATCGCGAAGCCACAGCTGAAGCGGTCTCATATGAAGCAATCCGAGCGGCGTTGCCGCGGCTGCAGATGCCATATGCCCCAGGAGCCTCTGAAATAATTTCAGTGGGACCGCACTCTTGCCCTCGAATTGACGAAGACAAGTCAGCAGTGAGTGTGCGCGCTCGCTCGTAAGCTGCGCGGACATGGCGACCGAGTCGATCTCCATACCGAGAAAAGAGATCCTCTGCACGGGGCTGAGTTTGCTCTTCTCCCAGTTGACCCGAAGGCCCAGACGGGCTAGGTGCCGGAGCACAAGGTCTCTGTGTTCGCAAACCTGAGCTCGAGAGTGGGCTAAGATCAGCCAGTCGTCGAGATAGTTCAGGATGCGAACCCCGTGTTCGCGTAGGGGAACAAGGGCTGCCTCGACGACCTTCGTGAAGACGCGAGGAGACAGAGCCAACCCGAATGGGAGAACCGCGTACTGATATGCCTGCCCCTCGAAAGCAAACCTGAGAAACGGTCTGTGTCGAGGTAAAATGGAGACATGAAAGTAGGCGTCCTTCAGGTCTATCGCTGCAAACCAATCCTGTGGCCGCACACACTCGAAAATGCGTTTGGCCGTGAGCATCCTGAACGGCAGCCTGTGAAGGGAGCGGTTCAGGACGCGCAGGTCCAGGATCGGTCGTAACCCACCGGTCTTCTTGGGGACGATGAAGTACGGGCTGTAAAACCCCGACCTCATCTCGGCTGGAGGGACAGTCTCGATTGCACCCTTCGCCAGCAGGGTGGCAACCTCCGCTCGCATGATGGGGGCATTGCCACCGACCACAGTGAAGCGGACTCCCCTGAAGCGGGGAGGAGACCGAGCGAACTGAATCGCATAGCCGCGCCTGATCGTCCGGGCGACCCAGCGGGACAGGTTGGGGAGCTCTAACCAAGCTGCCAGAAACTGAACCAGCGGGGTCATGCGAACGACAGACGTCCCCCCGGAGGGGCAGCGAAGCGGAGTGACCAGCCCCGGCGAGGGTGGCATAGCGGCCCGGTGCGGGGGCGTGGTCAGGCTCCGCGCCCTGACAGAGGAGACCAGGGAAGGACCAGCGTTCCACGGGGGTCTGCTCTGCCAGGGGGCTGGCGACAGAGGGGGACGAGAGCGGTGTGGTCCGAAGACGGCACGCACTGTCGTCTGCACCCTCTGGAACAGAGGGGGACAGGAGTGGCGAGGCCCGGAGGCGGCGCACACTGCGGTCCGAGACCTCTGTGACAGAGGGGAGTGAGAGCAGCGAGGCCCGGAGGCGTCGCCCACTGTCACCCGGCTCTGTGTGCTCAGTGATGGAAGTGTCGGTTCTTTCTTTAACAGTTTTAGGGTACTGCCCACCCGTGGGTGGGCAGCGGGAGAACAAAAGATTCTCCCCCGGCCCTCCGCCGGGGGAAGGAGGGGGCCTGCAACCACCTCCTGGGGAAGAACCGGGACCATCACTGAGCAGCCCGTCTCAGGAGCGCCGCTTAGCCTGGCGTTTAGCGGGGCGCGGGGCTGGAGAGGGCTGGGGCGCCTTCCTGCGGCCTCCTCCACGACGCGGCCCGGGTGAAGGCTGCTGCTGGGGCCGTGCGGGAGGGGAGGGAGCAGCAGGAGGGCGCCCTCGGCGGCGAGCAGGCTGAGGCTTCTGAACCGACGGCTGGGTGGAGGCAGCAGCAGGCCGTCGGGGCAGAATATGTTTGATAGCCTCAGACTGCTTCTGCGCGGTCGAGAACTGTTGGGCGAAGTCCTCGACCGTACCGCCGAAGAGGCCGGCCTGGGATATGGGGGCGTCGAGCAGACGAGAGCGCTCGGCGTCCCGCATATCAGCCAGGTTCAGCCATAGGTGACGCTCCTGGACCACCGAAGTGGCCATCACCTGACCCAGGGAGCGTGAGGCCTCTTTCGTCGCTCGGAGAGCGAGGTCAGTGGCGGCACGCAGCTCATCGAAGAGCCCTGGGTCAGTCCCGCCCTCGTGCATATCTCTGAGCAGCTGGGCCTGGTAGACCTGTAAGGTGCTCATCGCATGCAGAGCGGCGGCCGCCTGTCCTGCAGCCTTGTAAGACTTCGCCACAAGAGAGGACGAAAGCCTACAGGCCTTGGACGGGTGCTTAGGATTACCACGATATGAAGCACTCTGAGGACACAATTGCATCGCAACAGAGCGTTCAACCGGGGGAACCCCAGTGTACCCACGGGCGACCGCCCCATCGAGGGGGGGAAAGGCGGAGAAAGCTGACGAACGCGCACGGGAGGTCAAGGGAGCCTTCCATGATTTCGTCAGCTCCTCATGCACTTCCGGGAAGAAAGGTATTGGGGTTGGCTGAGGCCGAGAGGCGGCAGCCGCACCCAAAAACCAGTCATCCAGCCGCGAGCGCTCGGGGCAGGGTGGAGGGTTCCACTCAAGCCCGATGCTCGCGGCGGCTCGGGAGAGCATGGCAGTCATCTCGGGATCTGATACGGGCAACGCTGGAACTCCAGAGGGAGGCAACGCAGCCGCATCGTCACTTCCCGATGACTCTTGCCCACCTTGTGATGCCGCGATCGACATCGAGTCATCCTCTGGAGCGCCGAATGAAACACGCGGGGCATCGGTAGATGGACCCGGTAGAATCACCGCGGCGCTCGCGGGTTGCAACACTGCAGAGGGGGGCGTGGTCCGAGGACGTATCGTCGGATTTTTGTTCCACACCGTCACCCTCAAGTCACCCTGTCCACCAGCCGAAGTACCACCTCTCGAGGAGGGTGTAGATCGGGGTGTGGATGAGGGGACTCTCTCTCGAATGAGATCATTGAGTCTCGACCTTAGTGTTGCGATGGTCATGTTCCCACAGAAGGAACATGAGTCATCCACAAGCGCTGCTTTAGCGTGCTCTAAGCCCAAACACGCAAAGCAGCGATTGTGCCCATCAAAGGAAGACAGGAATCGACCGCACCCAGAAGAACACGGGCGAGACATCTTTAAAAAGACGTGCCACGTGCAGCTCTTTTAGAGAGGAAAAAAGCTCAGCGATGCTGAGGCGACCAGGGAGAAACACACCAACCGGCAGATCACTGCACAGATCGCAGGCAATGTGAACTCGCTGGATACCGCCGTCACACCAACACCGGAGAGCTCGCTCGTCTCGAAGAGAAGTCACTGAAACTCAGGATTTGGCTTGTGGAGTGAAGAGAAGTTTCTTGGCTCCGAAGCGAAAACATGATCTGCCTTTGCCGGCGTCTCTCCTTTTATACCCACGCGGTGGGGCGGAGATACGCTATGCAAATTCCGCAGACCCATGGCATTTCATCGCCATAGGCTCGTTTTGTAATACTCGAAGATGATTGGCTTTCTAGGCGAAACCCCCATTCTCCGTCACTCGACGTAACTCGGAGTGACTACGAAAGGGAACTGTAATCTCTGGCAATAATCTCTGGGAAATAACTCCACAACCATATCAGTGTCAAAATAAACATTTTGCACCCTACACTGATGTTTCTCTTCGTCATGTTATTTCTTTGACCTTATGTGTTGCACTGTGTGCCTGGATGATACGCAATGATGATCATTGATACAAATGCATGATCTATTTTGTTGCACAACAAACACTCATTCAACAACATGTTTTAAAAGTCATAAAGTTCTATAAACATGTATGTTCTTAATTGGGCTTCAATTAGAGGCACTTCTGACTTGAACTCTTGAAAAATTAAAACTTTAAACATTGTTGGATCGATGTTAAAACATGACATTCTCATAATTTTCATCACTTAAGATTTGCATGACAAAAGTTTGGAATCACTATGATTTAAAAAAAAATGTATACTTTTATAGCAGGCAAGGTTAAGGATGCCTTAAACTGATCACAAATGACAGCAATGACACTTATAATGTTACAAAAAAATAATAATTTTAAATAAATTTTGTTCTTTTGTACTTGCTATTCATAAACAATCCTGGAAATATATGCTCCATAATGATTTCCACACTTCATTAAGCAGCACCACCATTTTCAACTGTGATCATAATCAGAAATGTTTCTTGAGCAGCAAATCAGTATTAGAATTATTTCTGAAGGGTCATGTGACACTGAAATCTAGAGTAATAAGCTCTGCCATTAGAATATATTTTTTTAAAACATTAAAATAGAAAACTTTCACATATTTATAATATTTCACAATATTACTGTTTTTCAGATAAATGTAGTCTTGGTACCCTACCTAGAACCTTACTAATACCAAACTTTTGAACAGTAGTTTATATATTATTATATCAAAGCCAGCACAAGCACACCTTGCAACCAAAACATTAAAAAAATAGTGTTACATTATTTTGCCAGCATGTATATTTGTAAATAGAATTCTTTTAGAACATCAAATTGGTTGCTTATTATATTCCGTAAAAGAAAGTTAAGTGTTTTTTTTCCCTCATTTACAGTAACCTAGTTGTACCAAATGTAATTTATCCACTTTTGTCCATACAATTTTGTTTAATCCAAATTGTACTTAAGTATTAAAGCAACACATTCATGCTTCTGTGTGGTCTTAAATTATTTGGCTTATTTAAATGAACAAGAATTTAAGAACAATCACACCAGGATATATTTGTAAAAAAAAATGTTAGTCCACAGATTTATGAGGGTTTATTTAATTTATTGCAATCAACAAATGATAACAATTAGTAAAAGACACAGTTTTAAAGCTTCGCAAGGTGCAATTTATACGACGAGTCAAAGTTTGCTGTACTTTATAGGCCCTATAGGCCTACACGAAGTGAATGCCTGCAATCATTTAGTCATTGACGAATGCACAAAACGTGCAAATTATTAAAAACATTATGAACTTTACGAAACGATACACAATTGTAGTTTAAGTTCGCGCTGAAACTATATTTACCTTTTTTGAAATAACCCATTAAACCTGCTGAGAAACGAGGAGTGAACCTCTGAGTGAACTACTCGGTTACCATCGTAACCTCAGTTACCTGAGAGAGGGAACGAGTATTGCGTAGCTATACGCAGTGGGGAAACTCCTTTTCCTCGATTTACTGAAGCTTATATGTAAAACGCATTTGCAGCTGCACAGCTAGCACATTGAGCGTCTGGCTCGCTCATAGGCTGTGCTGCGGCAACTGCACATCCAATGGCGCGGGCGCCTCTGACGTGCGACCAATGAGCTAGCCTTACGTCATTACACGTCAGAGCCCGTCAAGGGGGCGTGGCCCTAGCCTATAATATTCCCCCGAATTCACCATTATAGCAGGTTTAACGACTGAAGCGACAACTCTCCAGGTTACTATAGTGCGGCCGGCTACGCAATACTCGTTCCCTCTCTCAGGGAACTGAGGTTACGGTAGTAACCGATTAGTTCCCTTTCGAACGGTCACTTCGTATTGCGTAGCTATACGCAGTGGGGACGCCATGCAAAACGCCGCACTATAAGTAACTGGTTGCCATTGTCTGCAACTCAGGAGCCCTGAGCTAACAGAACAAGCCAGAAAACCAAGTATATATAACAGACCAGACACCGTCGAGTCTAGAATCATATATATGTGTTAGTAACAAACCGACATAATATACTAATAAAACCAGACACCGTCGGGATTATTAGTATAAGAAATTACAATCGGCCAAAGCGGGTTTTATATATATGTATGTGATTGTGCACAGTAACATTTTTATACAGAGACCAGACACTGCCGGGCCTTAATCATATTGAAAGCACCTTCGCCTGCAGGGAAGGCACCTCCATATTATAAAACTTTATAAATGTGGAAGGCGAGGACCAGCCGGCCGCATCACAAATATCTTGAATGGGAAAGCCAGATGACCAAGCCCATGACGAGGCCATGCCCCTAGTCGAATGGGCCTTAATACCAATAGGGCAAACCTGACACACTGAGGTATAAGCCATAGAAATGGCATCCACTATCCATCTAGACAGTCTTTGCTTAGTGACTGGATCACCCTTAGATCGGTCACCCATGCAGACAAAAAGCTGTTCTGATTGCCTAAAAGACGCAGAACGCTCCAGATATATTCTCAGTGCTCTGACAGGGCAGAGAAGATTAACCTCCCCATCCTCGGCAGAAGGGGGAAGGGCTAATAATGTAATAACCTGTGCTCTGAACGGCGTTGAGAGCACTTTGGGTACATAACCGTGCCTGGGTTTGAGAATGACCTTGGAGTCATCTGGACCAAACTCCAAACATGAAGGGCTCACAGAGAGAGCCTGAAGATCTCCCATTCGCTTGATAGATGCAAATGCCAACAGGAGAGCAGTCTTTAGCGAGAGAGGATTCAGACCAACCGACTGGAGCGGTTCAAAAGGCGGACCCTTCAGAGCCCCATGGACAGTGGAGAGGTCCCAAAGCGGCACAGAAGGAGGTCTGGAGGGGTTCATCCTCCTAGCACCTTTTAGAAACCGTACCACCAGATCGTTTCTTTCTAGTGATTGGCCAGCCACCAGAGCATGATGCGCTGCAATGGCTGCCACATACGTAAATATACGGGGGCGTAAAGGGGGCGGTTGGGCCAGAGATGGGCCAGCGCGTCCCTGCTCTTCAAGAAGAACACTTCGCAATGGGTGTTGGTTCTCGAGGCGAAAAGGTTGACTTTGGCCTCACCGAACACACTCCATATCAGACTGACCGTCTGTGAGTTCAGGGACCACTCGCCTAGGGGAGTGTTGCCTCGTGAGAGCATATGGCCTGTGCCCATAAGAGGAGGTCTCTCGCCATAGCATGCAGGTTGCCTGACCTGATGCCACCCTGGCGATTTATGTTGGCCACCACTGACATGTTGTCCATGCCGACTAAGACGTCTCTGAGGTTTGACAGAAATGCTTTCAGGGCCAAACCAACTGCTTTCATTTCTAGACAGTTGATATGTAGGCTCTGCTCCATGCTCGACCAGAGGCCGGAGGCAGGCTTGCAGGAGGCAGGCTTGCCCTCGTGCAGCGCTCCCCAACCCAGTTTGGATGCGTCTGTAAAAAACACTTTCCTCCTGAAAATTGTTCCCATGGTCACACCCTTGTGATACCAGTCCTGAGCCCGCCAGGAAATCAGGGTCCTTAAACAACCATGATTCACCATGATGCGCAGGCTGCCCGACTGCCACGCATGGGTTGGCACACGGCGTTTCAGCCAGTGCTGCAGCGGCCGCATGCGCAGTAATCCCATACGGAGTACTGACGATGCTGCTGCCATGAGACCGAGAAGTTTCTGAAATTTCTTCAGGGGCGCGCGCTCGAGCGCTCTGAACGAGGCTGCCAGCGTCTGCACCTAGAGCATGTGCTCTCATGTGAGCCGCGCCGTCATCGTCACAGAGTCTAAAACTGCGCCCAGAAAGACCACGCTCTGGCTGGGGGTCAGTTTGCTCTTTGAAACATTGATTGTGACACCCAGGCATTCTAAATGGCTGAGAATCAAATCCCTGGGAGCCAGTAGCTCGGCTCTCGATTGTGCCAGCACCAGCCAGTCGTCGAAATAATTCAGCACGCGCACTCCCTGAAGTCTCAGGGGAGAGAGCGCTGCATCCATACACTTCGTGAATGTAAAGGGTGCCAATGACAGACCGAATGGCAGAACGGTGTATTGATAAGCCTGACCCTCGAAGGCAAATCTCAAGAATGGCCTGTGACGAGGGTTTGTCTGAATATGAAAGTATGCATCTTTCAGATCCATTGTATCAAACCAATCCCCCGGGCGAACTTGCATGAGGATTTCTTTGATAGTTAACATTTTGAAAGGCCGTCTCATGAGAGCCCTGTTCAAATGTCTCAAATCTAGTATGGGTCTGAGACCGCCGACTTTGACATGATCTGAAATAAAAATAATTTAAAGAGAAGGCTTATATTGACCTTTTAAGATTTTGTTTACATCTACCTTGTAAATATATTCTTTGCTATTTTATTAAAAAGGTTACAATTACAGCAACAATTAAAATAACAATATTTCAAGTGTAATCTTTCTTTGTAAAAACTAAAGTATACATTTTATATGTATTTCAAAGTTAAGGATTCATTAGTTTGAATAAAGCCTACATTGGAACAAACACTATAATAACATCTTAGTTGATGACTTTATTTTAACATAGCCTAATATATTTAACATTTGAGCAGAAATTGGTGAACAAAAGCTTATTTGATGTGGCAGTAGTCTATTTTATTTCCAAAACTAGTCAACGAAATGTTGTCTTTCATATTTCGTCTGTAACATAGGCATATCGTTTGTTGTTGTTATGATATATTAGGGCATATAAATGTTAATTTGCAGTTTAATACGTTGCTTATACAAAGACATTTTATTTCAACATATTTCAGTCGATTTTTACTCATCTCAGTATAGCAATATAGTTTGGTAAAAGCTGTTCAGTTCATTCATTCACACACAGACGCGATTCATATTTAAACAGTCTTTTGGCGGTTTACATACACTAGGATATCGCGATTAGAACAATAATAAAAAAAAACGTACTATTCTTCTCAGATGGATCCGTAACGTTGCTCCTCTAAATGAATTTAAACCAGCACTTCTGAGGTAAATTTCCCAGGATTATTCCTCACAGCCTCGCAAGACAACGTAAAGTAGCCTACTGTAATCTGATTAAATTTGGTGAGCTTTATCTATCTGATATGGGCGTTTACACGTTTGGATGTATCACCTCAGATCATTTGCATTTGAATAGCGCGCGCTCTCCGTGGGCGTGTCAAATTAAAAGATAATCTGCTTTAATGAGCTGAAATGAGAACGACTGACATTGCTCTCTTTTCATATAGATTACATAAACAGAGAATATTTGTTTTTGTTATGAATTAGATAATTTAAAAGTACAAACTTAAACGATTATTAAGATATATTGCTCATGCTCATCAAAGTTTTGTTTAAGTTTAGAGACATGCTTCAAAAAAAAGTCCACGGTGACAGAGAGCCAGAAAGCACACCCTGTTTATTTTCTTTATTTTACAAAAGCACAATGTTTTATTTCGATTGTAAGTGGACACATAAAAAAGTAGACATTTAACAGTTTATTTTTTCATATTTCTCAAGTCTGTATGACCAAAAATGATGGAGTATTTTAGTTTTGCTGCTATGTGAAAAAAATCGAGCAAAACGCGCCGGCGCGTTTGCCGACCCCAGAGGGTTAATTTAGTCCTGAAAACCTTCCTCCCAGATCTGGCGGGACACCACGTCCTGGTCTGCATGGACATCATGTCAGTGGTGTCCTATATAAATTGCCAGGGCAGCCTCAGGTCACCCAGCCTGGACGCTATGGCCAGACTCCTCCTCCTTTGGGCACATGCCAACCTGCGCTCGCTAAGGGCGGTGCACGTACCAGGTATTCTGAACCAGGGCGCGGGTATCCAGAGACAAAGTCCCCCCAGGGGAATGATCTCTCCACCCTCAGACGGTTCACATGATATGGAGCACCTTCGGCAAGGCAGAGATCGACCTCTTTGCCTCAGAAGACAATGCTCACTGCCCAATATTATTTTTGAAGAAAAGGGACGCGCTGGTCCACAACTGGCCCAACCACCCTCTTTATGCGTCCCTTCTGGTCTCGATGCTCCCACAGGTCATCGAGCGGATCAGGGAGAGCAAGTGCTCAGTCCTCCTCATACCCCTCCTCTGGAGATCCAAAACTTGGTTCCCAGACCTGACAAAGCTGCTGAAAGCAGCTCCCTCGCCCATACCGCTGAAGAAGGACCTCCTCACGCAGGCAAACGGGTCAATCTGGCACCCCCGCCCAGATCTGTGGGCCCTACATGTATGGCCCCTCAATGGGTACCCAGGGACTTCCCAGAAGGAGTTCAAAATACCATGATTGAAGCTAGAGCACCGTCTACCAGACGCCTCTATGCCTTCAAGTGGTCTGCGTTCGCAAGCTGGTGTGCAGCACGAAACGTAGGGCCACACACATGTGAAGTACCTCGAGTACTTTCCTTTCTTCAGGAGCTGCTGGACACGGGCAGGACCCCCTCCACGCTCAAAGTATATGTGGCGTACATAGGGGCTTTTCACGCCCCTGTGGCCGGCCATTCCAAGTGGAAAAGTGACCTGGTCATTCGTTTCCTCAAGGGGGCCAGGAGGCTCAACCCGCCTATGTTCTTAAGGTGCTCTTAACACCATTCGGAGCCCTGGTGATATCGCTATCAGCTCTTCCCCTGTCGTAAGATGACAATAGTTTGAATCTGGTTTGCCCTGTCAGGGCTCTCAGAATCTATCTGGAGCGCTCCGCCACATTCAGACAGTCGGAACAGCTCTTTGTGTGTTTTGGTGGCCACATTAAAGGTCTGCCGGTCACAAAACAGAGACTTTCTAGATGGATAGTAGACGCTATCTCTCTAGCCTACAACTCAATGAGCCTTCAATGCCCCATAGGTGTTAGAGCTCATTGAAGACATCTGTGTGGCGGCAGGCTGGTCCTCAACATCCACATTTGTGAGGTTCTATAACCTAGAGGTACCTGCTCTGCAGGCACGGGTACTTTCTATCTAAGGCCTCGGCCCCGAGCCTCTGAAACATTATACCTCATTAAAGGGCCCGACCTTTTGTCAGGTCCTGGGGTCATTTGTGACTTTCAAACTTTACTGTTGACCTCGGGCCACTTAGCCCCAGGTAATGGTTCAGGAAGAAGTCGCTAGCTAATAGCACAGCATTTTAAAATGGGTTCCCAATGTGTATAGCTACGCAATACAAAGTGAACGTTCTCGAAAGGGAACGTACTCGGTTACTAATGTAACCTCGATTCCCTGAGAGTAGGGAACAACTATTGCATAGCCTGCCGAGCTATTACGCTTGGCTCAGGTGCTGTCGCTTCAGTCGATTTAACCCCCTGGGGTCGGCGGTCACGCCGGCGTGACCAGCTCGCTTTTTTTCTTATCAGTGCAAAAGAGACTCAAAATACTCTGTTGATTTTGATCTTACATATAAGTGTTATACATCATTCGATCCTGTTGTGTCTATTTTTTTGTGTATACTCACAATAAAAACAAAGTGTTGTGCTTTTTGTCAAATAAAGAAAAATAAACATGATGCGAGTTTTGCCTTCTCTCTGTCAGTGAAGTCTTTTAAATGAAGCAATTTATATAAAAAAACATTCTCAGTTTATGTAATCTGTATGAAAAGAGAGGTGTCAGTCTTTTTCTTTTCAGCTCATCATACCTCATTACGTGTTAATTTGACACGCCCACGGAGAGCGCGCGCTATTCAAATACTAATGATCACTTCAGCTGGATAAAAACACATCAAGTTTAATAAGAATCGTGTACTTTACCTCGTCTTGCTGCGCGTTACCAATAATACTATCTAACAATCCTGGAACATTACCTCAGAAGTGCTAGTAGTTTCATTTCGAGGAGCAACGGATCCAGCTGATGTAGTAAATTATTTATTCTTAAGTGCTTTGTTCTAATTGCGATATTGAATAGTGTCTGTAAACCGCAAAATGACTGTTTAAATATGAATTGCGTGTCTGTGTGTGAATGATGAATGAACGGCACAGGCGCGCACGCGCTGTTGTTTACTACAGTTATACAGCGGGTGTCTGTGCCATTCATTCATTCTCGCACCTACATTAGTAAACATGTTATTTTTACATGAACACATCCAAACTATATTGCTATAGCCTACTGAGATGAGTTAAAATGGACTGAAATATGTTGAAATAAAATTTCTGTATAAGCAACAAACTGCAAATTAGCATGTATATGCTAATATATCATAAACATATGTTACAGACTAAATATGAATGTTTAGACAAGATTTCGTTGATTAGTTTTGGATAGATTATAAAGTTTTTACTGTAAAAAAAGATTACTGCCACATTAAATAGGTAAGCTTTTGTTCTCCAATTTCTGCTCATATGTTAAATATACTATAGTATGGGATGTTTTGTCAAAAATAAAGTAGGTATATTGAATTATCAACTAAGATGTTATTATAGTGTTTGTTCCAATATTCAAACTAATGAATCCTTACCTTTGAAATACGTATGATAAAATGTATACTTTTTACAAAGAAAGAATACACTTGAAATATTGTGTTTTGTGGCCTTATTTCAGAAACTTTAAGTTTTAGTTTTTTCAATAACCATGCATAAACAATATTCTCTCAAAAATACAAACATGTACATACATCTTGCTCACATTTTATGGTAGCCCTGTTTGTGCTAAATAGAGTGTAATGACACCTTTGCCATTAATATGTTTATAAGCAACTGAAAAAAGCACAAATGTCAGGGCATGTCAAAACATCTCAAGGACCCCAAAACACCTTAGACCAGTGGTTCTCAATCCTGGTCCTGGGGACCCACAGCTCTGCACAGTTTGTATGTCTCCCTCATTTAACACACCTGATTCAGATCATCAGCTCGTTAGGAAAGAGCTCTATGAACTGAACTGGCTGTGTCAGATAAAGGAGACATATAAAATGTGCAGAGCAGTGGGTCCCCAGGACCAGGATTGAGAACCACTGCCTTAGACCCCAGAGGGTTAACCTGATTCCATGGTGAAATGGTCTGCTTATATATAGGCATAAGCCTACAAAAAAGCAATTTCCCTCAAACATAAACACTTATACACTATATTGCCAAAAGTATTTTGAACACCCCTATAAATCATTTAATTGAGGTGTTCCAATCACTTCAATGGCCGCAGTTGTATAAACTCAAGCACCTAGACATGCAGACGCTTCTACAAACATTTGTGAAAGAATGGATCGCTCTCAGGAGCTCCGCGAATTCAAGCGTGGTACTGTGATAGGTTGCCACCTGTGGAATAAGTCCATTCGTGAAAGCCTTACATCACCAAGTGCAATACAAAGCGTCGGATGGAGTGGTGCAAAGCATGCCGCCACTGGACTGTAGTGCAGTGGAGACGTGTTCTCTGGAGTGATGCATCACTCTTCTCTGTCTGGCAATCTGATGGATGAGTCTGGGTTTGGCAGTTGCTAGGAGAACGGTACTTGCCTGATTGCATTGTGCCACGTGTAAAGTTTGGTGGAGGGGAGTTATGGTGTGGGGTTGTTTTCCAGGGGTTGGGCTTGGCCCCTTAGTTCCAGTAAAAGGAACTCTTAATGCTTCAGCATGCCAAGACATTTTGGACAATCTCATGCTCCCAACTTTGTGGGAACAGTTTGGGAATTGCCCCTACCTGTTCTAACATGACTGCGCACCAGTGCACAAAGCAAGGTCCATAAAGACATGGATGAGCGAGTTTGGTGTGGACGAACTTGACTGGCCTGCACAGAGTACTGACCTCAACCCAATAGAACATTTTTGGGATGAATTAGAGCGGAGACCGCGAGCCAGACCTTCTCGACCAATATCAGTGCTTGACCTCACAAATGCAGTTCTAGAAGAACTGTCAAAAATTCCCATAAACACTCCTAAACCTTGTGGAAAGCCTTCCCAGAAGAGTTGAAGCTGTTATAGCTGCAAAGGGTGGGCCAATATTAAACTCTACGGATTAAGAATGGGATGTCATTAAAGTAAATGTGCATGTAAAGGTAGACGTCCCAAAACATTTGCCAATATAGTGTATTTGTCAGGATACAGGCACAGAGACAGAGGTAAGTGAATCACAACACAGCTTTATTCAATGTGACAAGTGCAAGGTGAGTATTCAGAGTTCAGGTGCAGATTCAGTGAAGATCACTCCGTGCGGGGCAGACAACAGGTGAGCATGTCCTCTTCAGGTTAGTTGATGTCAAGCAGTTACAGTTCATAAATACTTGTCCTTTCTCTTTCAGATGCGGTCGTGAGCAAGCAAACTCGGCGTGAACACAGGAAGCTCAGGAGAATACAGGATCTCGGGAAACATGGACTCAAAACAGGATTTCTGGAGACAGCGGAACAGGGGTACAGAGGTTAGTGTTTCACAGGTGAGTATACGTTACTTTGCAGGATAGCGATGCATCAGAGACTTCAGGAGGCAATGGATCACGGTCTGTTCCTGTTGGAGGCTTGACAATGAACTGAGGCTGTGGTGAGTATTTTATAGAGCTTGCTAATGAGGCTGCTGATTGTGAGCAGGTGCAGGTGATAATACTCAGGAAGAGTAATTTCAGGTGCGCCAAAGAGGATTCTGGGGAATGTAGTGCAGAGATATACGGTGAACCGTGACAGAACCCCCCCCTCCCGAAGGCGCGTCCTCGCGCCGTATAACATCCAAAGGGGTGGGAGGGTGGGCGCCCTGGAGGCTGACGAGGGCGTGGTTGCACAGGACGGGAAGCCTCCAGGGCGGAGCTGTCGGTCCTTTGGGCGTCCAGGGCGGAGCTGTCGGACCCTCGGGCGTCCAGGGCGGAGATGTCGGACCCTAGGGCGTCCATGGCGGAGTTGTCGGACCCTCGGGCGTCCAGGGCGGAGTTGTCGGACCCTCGGGCGTCCAGGGCGGGGTTGTCGGACCCTCGGGCGTCCAGGGCGGAGCTGTCGGACCTTCGGGCGTCCAGGGCGGAGCTGTCGGACCCTCGGGCGTCCAGGGCGGAGCTGTTGGACCCTCGGGCGTTCATGGTGGTGAGGACCCTTCGGGTGGCCATGGCGGTGAGGATCCTTCAAGTGGCCATGGTGGTGAGGACCCTTCGGGTGGCCATGGCGGTGAAGACCCCTCGGGTGGCCATGGCAGTGAAGACCCCTCGGGTGGCCATGGCGGAGACGACCCCTCGGGTGGCCACGGCAGTGACACTGGTAACCTCGTCTGAGAGACCTCCGCGGCCCCCCTAGCAGGTATACTGCGCCCCCCAAAATCTTAATGGGAAATTTGACAGGTACAAAGATTGGTTCTTGGTGCTCAGACACAAACACTGGCTCAGGAACGGGAACAGTCTCTGGATTAGCAGACGTGGGCGGGACCAGCTGGACGGGCTCTGGTGCAGGATCAGCGGGCTCTGGCGCAGGATCAGCGGGCTCTGCAGGCGTGACGTGAAGATCTGGGCTGGGCTGGACAAGTGGCGAAGGAAGCTTAGGGCTGGACGGGACCAGCGGCGAAGGAAGCTCTGGGCTGGACGGGACCAGCGGCGAAGGAAGCTCTGGGCTGGACGGGACTAGCGGCGAATGAAGCTCTGGGCTGGACGGGACCAGCGGTGAAGGAAGCTCTGGGCTGGACGGGACCAGCGTTGAAGGCTCTGTGCAGAAGGTGGAAGTAAGACCTGGGACTGAGGACCGGAGAAGGGAAGCTGATTTTAGTGCTGATCGTACGGATTTGAGCGCCGGATCCGCCATTTTTGCCCCCAGGTCCCTACTGTTAGAAACCAGCTTTCGGGCTCGGGGCAACATGGGAGTCTCTGGCTGAACAGCTGGGAAGCGAGGAACCCCTGGTGCTGGCTCTGGTTCGAAGACTGGCTTTGCAGGTGTGACGTGAAGATCTGGGCTGGGCCGGACCAGCGGCGAAGGAAGCTCTGGGCTGGACGGGACCAGCGACGAAGGCTCTGTGCTGGACGGGACCAGCGGTGAAGGCTCTGCGGGACGAGACTTTGGCCGGATGGCCCATCTGGAACCACGCAGTGACATCCGCGGGGGATCGGGCTGAACGTGGCGATCGTGCTGGATGTCTCTCACGGTGAATGAGGAACCACACACCCACAGCGTGCGGTCAATGAATTTGATGAGAGGCAGGTTGATATAATCCCACAGCAGTATCTGGGCGAGTGGATCGTCTAACCCGCTCCAGAACTGCTGCTGAAGGAAGTACTCATCCCAGCTCCCATCCTGGTAAAGGTGAAGGTAAACTTTAGCAAATTCCTCCAGAGTACTACCGTTCTGGTCGAAAATAGTGGATTCCGTGGGGTGTGCGGAAGCGCGGTCTTCGGGCTGTGCAGGATTCATAGCTTCAGTCTTGGTCAAGCCTTCTGTCAGGATACAGGCACAGAGACAGAGGTAAGTGAATTACAACACAGCTTTATTCAATGTGACACAAGTGCAAGGTGAGTATTCAGAGTTCAGGTGCAGATTCGGTGAAGATCACTCCGTGCGGGGCAGACAACAGGTGAGCATGTCCTCTTCAAGCAGTTACAGTTCATAAATACTTGTCCTTTCTCTTTCAGATGCGGTCGTGAGCAAGCAAACTTGGCGTGAACACAGGAAGCTCAGGAGAATACAGGATCTCGGGAAACATGGACTCAAAACAGGGTTTCTGGAGACAGCGGAACAGGGGTACAGAGGTTAGTGTTTCACAGGTGAGTATACGTTACTTTGCAGGATAGCGATGCATCAGAGACTTCAGGAGGCAATGGATCACGGTCTGTTCCTGTTGGAGGCTTGACAATGAACTGAGGCTGTGGTGAGTATTTTATAGAGCTTGCTAATGAGGCTGCTGATTGTGAGCAGGTGCAGGTGATAATACTCAGGGAAGAGTAATTGCAGGTGCGCCAAAGAGGATTCTGGGGAATGTAGTGCAGAGATATACGGTGAACCGTGACAGTATTAGGCTTAATCAGGGTAACACAGTTTGGAAGATGGATTTATTATGTACTCAATCATTATTCAAAATTGGTTAATTTTGAACAAAACAAGTTACATAGTGTACCTTTAACTAAGCATTCTAAAGGAGTAAAGTCCAAAGCAAATGCGAAGAGATCCGCATCATATACATCTACGGCGCCATATTCGGGGAATAACACACCGCTGTATGACACTTACATATTTATTTATTATGTTAGTTAATAAAAAAATTCATGTTAGTTCACACTGCATTAACTAATACAAAATTAGCCTTTTAACAATGTACTAGTAAATGTTGGAATTAACTAAATGTAATAAATTATGTAGAAATATGTTTCTTTGTTAATTCATGTGAAATAACGTAGTTCATTAATGTTAACAAATGAAACATTTTAAAATGTAAGCGCATTTTCTTTGTAGCAGTTTTCAATGGGATAACGTGCATTTTTTAGCAAGGCAATCTCTTTCGGGGAGGTCTTGAAGCAGACTGAATATTAAAGACACACTAGATAAGGTCAAGCAATTGCTTTCTTCCCTAGAAATGTGATCAGTATAGGGGACATTTAATCCCTATCAACCTTAGTCTACAAGAATACACCCAAACTTCATTCTTTAAGATGTCAAGTAGTAAGATCTTAAAGAATGAAGTTTGGGTATAAAAAATATCGCATAAAACATTTGTTAATAAAGCAGCATTTCCACCCCATGTGTTCAAGAGAACAAAATAGTTACTTCTTGGGAAATTGACGCAACACATCTGTAATAAAAATGGAAGTTGCCGCATGGCTATTTTGTCGTACATCATAAATGACTTGCGTCTGAGTGAGCTATTTTTTTTATTTGGATCCTCGGTATTTGGGAACTCAATCAAGTAACACACTTCTGGGAGTTCATTATACCAAAACATTTTGATGACAGATTTTGGCTCAGGCATTTCAGAATGATCAAACCAACATTTGAGATGCTGTGCAATGAAATTGGCCCGCTGGTTAGTCCAGTTTTCCAATCACATCCTCTGTTGAGGCAAAGTTATGTGAGTTTTTTTTGTTGTTGTTGTGCGTCAAGGGATTTATTCAGTAAATGTGTTTCCATCATATTTATGCACGTCTTCTTATCGGATAAAAATGTATCCACCGCAATTAAACAATTTATGTTTATCTTGATGTTTCCATCCAGTGTTCAGATTGACAGAATTAACATATCTCTTTATCTCTACCAAGAATATGTGCTTTTTGCCTTTTTCTTTTATGTCTGAATGTTTATGTATGCAAATATAACAAGTTTGAAGTACACATGGATGAAGTTCTCCTTTTGTTTCTCGGTTTGAACGTTGTTAAGCTGCCCATTGAGAACAACTTATTCGATTTGAAGGTAAGATAATTTTCATTGGCTTTAGTTATGTTATCATTGGCCGTAGTAAAACACATTTAGTTGTCAAATGACACAATCTGTTAAACTGAAAAGCTCATGCAAGACAAGCACTGTGCTTCTTCAAACAAAACCTTTTGGCATGTGATCGTGTAATTTTAGTGTAAACATGTTTGATGTCATTAAGTTCTAGATTTACTGTATACTGTGTAGGGAATAATATTTGTCAATTATTACACCAATAAATTATTTAACTTGGAGTAGTAGGTCCAATTTATTTGTTATTGTAAATGCAGGGTGAATAAAGGAATAAAGGAGTAAAAAAGGAAGGAGAAACAGTCTGACTCATTCACAGGTGTGAACACCAAAACATACATATTCACCCACACACAATGACAAGCAGCAAATGTGCTGTCATAGTTTGTTATGAAGACACTAGTGCTCAACATAATAATATAAATGTATTTATTTCATTAGCAGCTGAATGATGGTTCCTGAAGAGATTCTTCTGCTTCTGTTTGGTGTGTATTGTCTGGATTTACTGAATATGTGGATTTTTGTAAAACGATTGTCCTAATTTTTCAGTATACATAAGTGTTACTGATGTTGTTTTTCCTGCAGTTATTCTTACAAGCTCCTTCACTGGATCATCAGAAGTTCAAATAAAAGTGCCTGAAAAAACAGAAACAAATGAGGAAGGGTCAAGTGTGACCATCCCCTGTGCTTACTTAAAAAAAGAGAAAGATTTGAAACTACTGTGGTTTAAAGATCCAAATTTTGATCATCGTTCACAAATGTTTGATGGGACTATTGTATACAGTAACACAGACGAACGTCCCCAGTCACCAGATTACTCCAACAGGGTGAAATACATCACTAATGTAACATCAACGACGAAAGAAAACGTCTGGATACAATGTAATTTACTAATCACAAATCTACAAAAAACAGACAGTGGGAACTACAGCTTTAGATTCATTGGTTCAGGAGATAAGTACATGAGTAAAGCTATGAATCTCACAGTTACAGGTGAGCAGTGATTTACTGAATCGGACCAATTTGTCGTTTCCTTAAGGGTTGTTTTTTTCTTTCATAAAAAAAAAAAAGTCATCATTTACCTATCCTCATGTCTATCCATATTACTTGAAATATGAAAAAGACGTTTATCAGCGAGTTCATGCTGCTCTTTTGTTAGACAATAAAACTGAATGTGACCAAGGGCTCCAAAAATTACAAACAGTAAGTGATACAAAAATTAATCCATATGACCCTGACGCTATTTTTAGTCTACATGAAGATCACAGTTAGCAAAAATGTTTTAATAACGTTTTGCTAACGTTCCCATAAAGCTCTGAAAATGTTATTGCTGCATGTTCTCTAAATGTTCCCAATGTCCGGATTTGAAAGTGTTAAAAAAAAAAAAAAACATTCTTGATTATGCAAAAGTTAAGGGAACAAACATTTTTATCATTTTACAAACATTATGGGAACAGGACTTGAATGTTCTCTAAACATTTTGAAAAAAGTATAGTAACATAAAAAAAAAAAAGGACGAATGTTCCACTAACAATGTATAAATAATGTTTTTGCGCTAACTTTTTGGAGAACATTATTAAAGACCTGATAACTTTGAATGAGCGTTCTGTTAACGTTAATGGAAGAACGTTTGTTCTTAACTTTGAGAGAATCTCGCCAAAATGTTAACCAAAGTTTTGAGAATGTTCCCTGTTATCTGATGCCAAACAACTGGTTCACATGTGTCTCAAAATATTCCAAATTCCCAATAATCACATTTTTTTAATCTGAGATCAGTGATTGATGACTTCATTACTGAAAGAAAGAAAAAAATGGTTTTGAACAACTTGATGGTAAACAAATGAGTAATTTTCTTTCTCTTTTTTTGGTGAACCTTTGATAATATAGATTTATTTGTTAGGCAAAATATAAAGGTTCTGGATCACTTGTTTTCACTCAGTATTCTACTCCTTATTTCAGACAACCCTTGTAAGGTGCAGGTTGAACCATCAGAGCTAAAGAATCCACTCAAGGAGTCAGAGGAATTTACTGCTAAATGTTCCACATTTAGTTCCTGCTTGAAATATCCTGAGTGGCTTGTCCACACATCAGGTCAAAAGGAAGAATGGCTGTCCTCCTCATTAACTGATGTAATAATAGAGAATGAAGAAGAAAAGGACAGAAATGTCACCAAAATAAAATTCAATGTGACATGGAAGGATGACAAAAGAATTCTGTCTTGTCGTCCAGCCCAAGCACAGGACATCTTCCAGATCAGAAACATCACTCTGTCTGTGGAATGTGAGTGTGTATCTCATGTGTCTGTAAACAAACAAAAAAAGTTTTATGTTTTATGTAAATAGATGAAGAAATACCAACCCCAATTAATAATCTGCTCAAATCGCTTGTAATATTGTAATCAAAATGCATTTCCCGTGCCTTCAGATGGTCCAAAGGGTGTCACAGTGAAACCTCTGTTCAGTGTTGAAGATCTCAAAGAGGGAGACCAACTGATTCTTAAGTGTTCAGTTAATGACAGTAACCCACTAGTCAAGAAGTTTGAATGGTACAACAACTACAAAATGTCACAACAAACTAGCGATACATTAACCATCAGCAATGTTACAGCAGACGATGGAGGATCTTACTATTGCCAGGCTGATAATGGTATAAAAAAAGAGAAGTCAAATGAAATCTCAGTATCTGTAAAGTGTAAGTATTGTCATTTTCATTTTTACTACAAACATGCTTAAATAATATGTTAAATATAAAATCAAACTCGAAATCCACATTAGTGTTACCTAATGTTACCTAGCTGTAATGACCTAATCACTTGTAGTATTTCAACATTTGTAAATTTTCGGCAAAATGACCTAATGTATTTTTTTTGATTACCAAAAATATGTTAGATGCTGAGTCACTTCACATAAATTAATTATAATTATATATTTCTACCAAAGCCTGCATGTATTTTACAGTGTGCAATGTTAAGCTTTCTAAAGCATGTTTTTAAACAGATTCACCACGAAACATCACAATACAAGGCAGCCACTCTGTAAAAGTGAACTCCAGACTGACTTTGACATGCTCAGGTGATGCCAACCCTAAGCCAGTACAGTACACTTGGAAACACACACCTGGACTGTCTTCTTTCCAATTTCCAGTTCAGACTGGAGAGTTAAACATTGACAATGTGACCATTAAGCATGCAGGGCAGTACACATGTATTGTTACCAACGCCATTGGATCATCAAGTCCAAACACCTTTAATGTTGATGTGCTTTGTAAGTCTGTTTTGTTCTAAAATCTAAAGTCAAAGTGAATAATCTCAAACATCACACATACAAATAATTTTGTCTCTTCTTCTCACGTCTCCATAAACTCTGCAGATCCTCCATCTAAGCTCAGTTTGATTATGAAGAGTGAATTGAGAGAGTTTGAAGTATTTCCAATTATCTGCACGGTTCAAAGCTTTCCTATGTCAAAGCTCACAGTGACAGGACCTCAGGATATCATAAATATTCAAAACAGTCGAGGGAACATCACTGAATCGGTGAACAATTTAACTATATATTTGAATATAACTGAATCACATGCAGGGAGGTACAAGTGCAAAGCAGATAATTCAGAGGGAAAACTAGAAACTGAACAAGAGCTAACTGTGTTGTGTAAGTATAATCAATTAAAATATCTACAAGTATTTAAGATATTTCAAGGACTTGAAAAACATAAGATGCTTTAATTTACTTTAAAGTCACCAAACCGATCAATATGACTTTGAGCATTACTTTAACATAATTTGGATTTCATCTTCTTACATATCACGTGTTTGTAGATGCACCTAAAAATGTGACTGCAAGTTCTAAAGGAGAACAGACGTTTGGGAGTGAGCTGACTCTTACATGTGAGGCTCGTTCCAAACCTGCTCCGTCCTCATTTGAGTGGATGAAAAGTTTCAATGGACAATTAAATACTGTTGGACATGCACAGAAACTACACTTTCATTCTCTGAATATCTCTGACTCTGGCCAGTTTGTCTGTATTGCATATAATTCCATTGGAAAAGCAAGATCTCAATTAGTAGACATCAGGGTTAAGTGTGAGTACTTTTTCCTACTAGTTATTTAGACACATAAGCTTTTAGAAGCTAAAAGGCTTCTTTGACTTTTCTAAGAGATAAAAGACTGTCCAATGTTTTTGAATTAGTTTAAGTAGTCTAATCATTATGGAAGCATGTTTCCGCCACAGAAATAAAATGTAAAAGATAATTTGCACCTATTTATCTCACAATTCTGACTTTTTCCCTCAAAATTGCGAGAAGTAAACTCGCAATTTAGGCTTTTTTCTTCTTCTCACAATTGCAAGAAATAAACTCGCAATTGCAAGAAAAAAAGTCAGAATTGTGAGAATAAAGTCAGAACTGTGCGAAAAAAGTTAGAATTGTGAGATATAAACTCACAATTGTAAGAAAAGTTCAGAACTATGAGAAAAAAAAGGCAAAATTGTGAGATGTAAAGTCCAATTCTGAGGAAAAACCTTTTCTTATTGTATTTTTATCACACAATTCTGACTTTTTACTCATAAATCTTTTTTCTGACTAAAACCTCCATTTTAACTTTATTACATGGAATTGCAAGTTTATATCACACACTTTTGAGAAGAAAAGTCAGAATTGTCAGATAGAAATTCGCAGTTACCTTTTTTATTTTTTATTCAGCGGTGGAAACATTCTTCCATAAATGAATGAGTTTGTAATGATAGTTACTTCATATTATTGTCTATTTTTCTTTTTTCTACAGATACTCCAAACATAAAAATTGTTCATAATATGACAGCTGAGGGGAATTGGCAGCTTGCAGTCTATCTGACCTGTAGTGCAGATGCGTATCCTCCCGCCACTGACTACAAATGGTACAGAGAGGACAACCCCACCGTCCTGTCAGACCAGCAGAACTTCACTGTTCTACCTCAGAACCCAGGAATGTATTACTGTACAGCAGCCAATATAATCGGAAAATCACGATCCAAACACATCCCGTTATTTGTCAGCAGTAAGTATGAAATTATACATTTATAAAATAAATCAAATAATAAAATGCTAATGACTAGAGTAGCGAAATCAAATAAATAATTATCTAGAACTTCTTCCGCCAAACTAACTATGTAACTATGGTGAGCAAGAAAGCTATTTACCTGTCCTAAAGAAAATGAAGCTCTGAATCTGTCAAGCGCTCACTTCCCTCTTGCAATGAAAACGTCTCGGTTACGTATGTAACCCTCGTTCCCTGAGTAGGGAACGGAGACATTACGTCGGAGCAGGGGCGTCGCTAGGCCCTTTTTAGGGGGGCTTCAGCCCCCCTAAACTTCTGCCTAGCCCCCCTAAAATTTTTTGATTAATGTAGGCTACACAAATTCGTGTTCGCTTCAGTCTTGTTATAATCAGATTCAGCGCGTTCTTCATCTTCAATCCGCAGCGGCGCCGAGCACAGAGCACGTCAGAAACAGAGGACAGGGTGTGTGTGTGTGTGTGTGTGTGTTCATCTGAGCCTCATTGGTCTGTCACTGCTCGTCAATGTCAGAATATTTGAGATGACCAATCAAATCAAAGTAGGCGGGCTTTATGTTCACAGATGCTGCTGAGCGCGAATTTTAACAGTGCAACTCGACGCGTACGGTCAAGTGCGAGATAAGATGTAAGTAGCAGCTAAACTTAACATTTCATATTTGAAATTTTTTTTAGGTCATAAATGTTAAACGAATGTCAAAAAATAATCAGGCAAACTAATATAGTTTTGTATAATTTCGCCATTTTGAACGGAAAATAGGCATATGTAACGTTACATAGGCCTATTTTCAGTTAAAAAAGTACGTGACTTAACGTTATGTTATGTAATGTAATAATTAGTTTACTGTCATTGTGAGGGGACAACAAACATTAACAAAGCCGTTTCCATCATGTTAGGCACAAGATTAATAATGAATGTGTAGCCTACATATTGAGAATATAATACAAATTGTAGCCTTTAGTAAATTAAAAAAGCTGAGCTTTAGGAGGGGAAGAGAAAGGGATGAAGAGACTGAGAAAAAAAGAAAGAGTGATGGAGATGAGGAGAGAGCAGGTATTGACAAATAATCTACTGCCTACTGACATGGTTTTAAAGCTATTTCTTATCCTTTTTTTGGTCTTAAAAACGTCTTGAAATGCACATATCAGAGAAATAAAAAATTTGAACCCCCAACCAACCTCAATTTTAGGACCTCTTTGATTATAAAGCCTTGTCTACGGCCCTGTATTAGGCATAAGATCAATAATGAATGTGTAGCCTACATATTGTGAATGCATTTAATAAACTTAATTACCTAGCTTTAGTAGCTTTCAGTAAATAAACGCGTCTGAGAAAATGATTCATAGGCAAAATCAACCTATCAGTTGACCCTTTCTTCACTGACAGACAAAAATGAAAAGCCTATATCAGTCAAAGCTCAGCTTTAGGAGGGGAAGAGACAGGGCAAGATAAAAACAAAGAGAAAAAGAGTGTGATGCTGATGAGGAGAGAAAAATAATCAGCTGCCCACTGACATGGTTTTAAAGCTGTTATCCAATTTTTTTTGGCCTTCAAAACATCTTAAAATATGTAGATCAGAGAAATCAAAATTTTCTCGGGAAACCCAGAACCCCCCTATCTGCCCTACCTCACATTTGGGACCACAGTGATTATAAAACCCTGCCTTTGCATGGTATTGAAACTGGTTAATAGTGAGCATTAGATCCTAAACTAAAGTGTTACCATTTTTTATAATTATTTAAAAAAATCATACCCTCATTGGGGGCTTAGCCCCCCTAAAATGAAAACTCTAGTGACGCCCCTGCGTCGGAGTATGACGAATGGGGTTTCGCTTAGAAAGCCTATCGACTTCGAGTATTACAAAACGAGCCAATGGCAAAGAAATGCCATGGGTCTGCGGAATTTGCATAGCGTATCTCCGCCTTACCTCATGGGTATAAAAGGAGGACGCCGGCAACATGCAGATATGTTTCTTCGCTGAGGAGCCGAGACTGAACTCAGGCGATCCCCGCGGTACAGCGGAAAGTGGCAGGAAGACGTAACGTCTCCGTTCCCTACTCAGGGAACGAGGGTTACATACGTAACCGAGACGTTCCCTTTCGTGGTCACTCCGAGTTACGTCGGAGTACGACGAATGGGGTTACCAGTCTAATCACGCCACCTTCTCGGCTGTCTTCCAGTGCCCTGCGTAAATCTGAGATCCCTGTCGTGAGACTAGCACGGACGAAGGACTCCTATTTAGCACAGGAATACCAAGGTACACTGGGGAGCATATCCCATAAGTTTAGAGGAAATATGCAATTACTGCCAACCCAGGTGGGGGGGGGGGGGGATGGGGGGGGGGACTTAGAAAATACACATATGACCCGGAGGGATGCATATGGAGAACACTGGGGTGTCCAGCCGCAGGTGGAATATTTCAACCCCAGGGGTGGCAAGGTGGCTTGCCAAGGGAAAGACACATGCTCAGAGAGGCTTACAGTGGAAATACACATGTGGGGGTCGCTCAGGGGAGGGACCATGCACACGGGAGGCACCTAGCCGACGCGCAGGCAATAGACACTGGCGCCGACGTCAGGAGTGCTGGAGGAACTCAGGGCTTTCGGGGAAGCTCACCTGAGGAGAATATCACACGTATCCAGTCCGTGGAGTGGAATGGCGAGCAAGCCGAAGACACCTGAGCGGGTCCAGTTCTAGCTGGTTGAAGCGAGTACACGAGAGGACACAGGCTCCACTCGGACATTGTAGAATCTGGCGAATGTGTTAGGTGTCACCCAGCCTGCAGCTCTGCAGATGTCTGTTAGCGAGGCGCCATGCGCTAGAGCCCAAGAGGACGCCACACTCCGGGTGGAGTGGGCAGTCACACCAAGGGGGCACGGACGACCTTGCTGCTGGTATGCCAAAGCAATGGCGTCCACTATCCAGTGAGACAACCTTTGCTTGGAGAGAGCCTTTCCCTTCAGCTTCCCACCATAACAGACAAAAAGTGGTCTGAGGTCCTGAAACACTGCGTCCTGTCTACATAGGCGCGGAGAGCGCGTACTGGACAGAGCAGTGCCAAGGCTGGGTCTGCCTCCTCCAGGGGCAGCGCTTGCAGGTTCACCACCTGGCCCCGGAAAGGGAGTGGTAGAAACCTTGGGCACATATCCTGGCCGGGGTCTCAGGATCAAGTGAGAGCATTCTGGCCCGAATTCCAGGCACGCTTCGTCAACGGAGAATGCGTGCAGGTCCCCTACCCTCTTGATGGAGGCCAATGCAACCAGGAGCACCGTCTTCATTGACAGGAACTTAAGCTCCACTGATTGCAGAGGCTCAAAGGGAGCACTCTGCAGGGCAGTTAGAACCACTGAGAGGTCCCAAGAGGGAACGAGAGGAGGGCGAGGAGGATTCAGTCTCCTCGCTCCTCTCAGGCGAGTTGCGACATACAGCGGGAGCGCAGACCACCTTGACGGTTGATGTACGCTACAGTGGCGGTATTGTCTGATCGGACTAGTACGTGTTGGCCCTTGAGCACGGCCCGGAAGCAGCGCAGAGCAAGACGTACAGCCAGCAACTCAAGGCAATTGACGTGCCATAGGCGCTGGGGTCCTATCCAGGAGCCCGCGGCAGCACATCCATTGCACATGGCGCCCCAGCCCGTGGAGGAGGCATCTGTTGTTACAACAACATGCCGCGAAGCTCGTTCCAGGGGCACTAGAGGTAGAAGACACGAGCAAAGTATAGTGAACGAAGAGGAGAGATATTTAAATTAAAATATCGATTCAATTACAATTGTATCGATCTGATACCAATACCAGTGTTGGCATCGATACTATCGATATTTAGATCGATCCGCCCACCCCTACTATCCAGGAGCCCGCGGCAGCACATCCATTGCACATGGCACCCCAGCCCGTGGAGGAGGCATCTGTCGTTACAACAACATGCCGCGAAGCTCGTTCCAGGGGCACTCCGGCCTGTAGAAAGCTGAGGTTCGCCCACGGGGTGAAGGTGTGACGTCAGGTCTGAGTAACTGGTACTCGGAGGGTGCCGTGATGCCATGCCCACCTCGGGACTCGGTCGCGAAGCCAAAGCTGAAGCGGTCTCATATGAAGCAATCCGAGCGGCGTTGCCGTGGCTGCAGATGCCATATGCCCCAGGAGCCTCTGAAAAAGTTTCAGTGGAACCGCACTCTTGCCCTCGAATTGTCTCAGGCAAGTCAGCAGTGACAGCGCGCGCTCACTCGTAAGCTGCGCGGACATGGTGATTGAGTCGATTTCCATACCGAGAAAAGAGATCCTCTGCACGGGGCAAAGTTTGCTCTTTTCCCAGTTGACCCGAAGGCCCAGACGGGCTAGGTGCCGAAGCACTAGATCCCTGTGTTCGCAAACCTGATCTCGAGAGTGAGCTAGGATCAGGCAGTCGTCGAGATAGTACAGGATGCAAACCCCGTGTTCCCGGAGGAGAACAAGGGCAGCCTCGACGACCTTCGTGAAGACGCGAGGAGACAGGGCTAGCCCGAATGGGAGAACCGCGTACTGATATGCCTGCCCCTCGAAAGCAAACCGTAGGAACGGTCTGTGTCGAGGGAGAATGGAGACATGAAAATAGGCGTCCTTCAGGTCGATCGCTGCGAACCAATCCTGAGGCCGTACACATTCGAAAACGCGCTTGGCCATGAGCATCTTGAACGGCAGCCTGTAAAGGGAGCGGTTCAGCACATGCAGGTCCAGGATTGGCCGTAACCCACCGGTTTTCTTTGGGACAATAAAGTACGGGCTGTCTCGATCGCACCCTTCGCCAGCAGGGTAGCAACCTCCGCTCTCATGATAGGGGCATTGCCACCGACCATAGTGGAGCGGACTTTCCTGAAGCGAAGAGGAGACCGCGCGAACTGAATCGCGTAGCCGAGCCTGATCGTTCTCGCGACCCAGTGGGACAGATTGGGAATCTCTAGCCAGGCTCCCAAGAACTGTACCAGCGGGGTCATGTGAACCACAGACTTCCGTCGGTGGGGCAGCGAGGCGGTATGACTGGCCCGGACGTGGACGGCATAGCGGCCCGGTGTGGGGGCGCAGTCATAGACCGCATCCTGACAGAGGAGACCAGGGAAGGACGAACGTTCCACAGGGGTCTGCTCTGCCAGGGGTCTGGCGACAGAGGGGGATGAGAGCTGCACGGTCTGGGGACGGTGCGTGCTGTCATCCGGCTCTGGAACAGAGGAGGACGAGGGGTGCACGGCTCGGGGGCGGCGCACCGTGTCGTCCGAGAACTCTGTATACTCAGAGACGGGAGAGTCAGTTCTTTCTGAGAATAATGATTCTTCCCCGGCCCTCCACCGGGGAAAGGAGTGGCCCTGCTACCAGCTCCTGGAAAGAACTGAGTCCCATCTCTGAGCAGCCCGTCTCAAGAGCACTGCTTAACCCGGCGAATAGCGGAGGGCAGGGCTGGAGAGGGCTGTGGCGTCCCCCTGCGGCCTACAGAGCCAGCCCGGGTGAACGGGCGGGGTGGGAGCCGCGGGGGGGCGCCTTCGGCGGTGGGCAGACTGAGGGATCTGAGCGGACGGCGGGCAGTCGGGGTAGAATGCCTCAGTCTGCTCATGGGCGGTTGAAAACTGTTGTACAGCCCTCAACCGCACCGTCGAAGGGCCGACCTGGGATATGAGGGTGTCGAGCAGACGGGTCCGCTGGACATCCTGCACATCGGACAGGTTAAGCCACAGGCTTGAATGGTGGACATCACCTGACCCAGGGAGGGTGCGGCCACTTTCGTCACTCGGGGAGCAAGGTCAGTGGCGGCAAGCAGCTCAATGAAGAGCCCTGGGTCAGTCCCACCCTCCTGCATGTCCATGAACACCTGGGCCAGGTAGACCAGCAGAATGGCCATGGCATGCAGTGAGGCGGCTGCCTGTCCTGGGCACTATAGGATTTCGCCACAAGTGTAGACGAAAAACTACAGGCTTCGGACGGGTGCTTAGGATCGCGCCGAGAAGAAGCACTCTGAGGACACAGTTATTTTAGTATCACAACAGAGCGTTCAACCGGGGGACCCCAGTGTACCCATGGGCAGAGGCCCCGTGGAGGGGAGGAAGGGCGGAGAAGATTAACGAGGGATAGCTGGAAGACAGGGGTCTTCGAGGATTTCGAGATCTCCTGATGCACATCCGGGAAGAAAGGAATTGGAGTGGACGCCGACAGGTGTCAGCGGCCACACCCAAAAACCAATCGTGCAGCAGCGAGCGCACAGGACAGGGTGGAAGGTTCCACTCTAGTAGTAACTAGGGATGCACCGATCCGATACTCAGTATCGGTATCGGCTCCGATACTGCCATTTTTGCCGGATCGGGTATCGGTCAGACGAGACAGATCCAAATCCGATATTGTGTGTATTAGGGCTGCACGATTTGGGGAAAATGTCATATTGCGATTATTGAGGTCAATATTGCGATTGCGATATGCAATTGCGAGATAATAAACAAATGGTTTCATGAGTCAACTTGCATGGTTCTCAAGGAAAATGCACACACAGATTAGATAATGCTGAAATGTGTATTTCTCAACTCAAACTAGCAACAACAACTAAATGATTGATAAGATGATCAATAAGCCATTGATATCTGGATAAAAATGCCCCCCCCCCCCCCTCCCCCCACAATTTTGAACATTAATTATAGCCATCAAACATTACAGTGATTCCGTCATTACAATTGAAAGCTATCAATTTTTTTAAACATTTATTAGGCTTCAAAAAATATAACAACTTCCTGTCTAACAGGTAGGACATACACAGAAATTGAATAAAGTTATCAAACAGTCTGTGCTGCATAAATTTTAAATTATATATAGACAAATCCTTATTAAAGTTACAAAAGTTCTTTAGTCAATAGCAGTGAGTGTTTTCTCTGTTCCCTTTGTTCTTTGATTAACTTTAACGACAGAGATAATTAGTGGCTACTGTGTACTGTCCCTTTAAGACCAGCCGCTGCTGACAGAGACGTGGATCTCACATGGCACGCGCCTCATACTCTCACGAGTCACAACTCTTTACGTTCATCATAAGACTGCTCTTATGTTATGAAGATACTCGACAAAAAGACATTTTGGCGTAATTGTGTGTGTTATTGTTCGTTCAAGCGCGAAAGTGAACTGTATTCTGGCGTGCTGTCTTGTGCGCACGCATGATACTGGCACGCGTCTTTCTGTGAGTCACAGTCCGGACATTCACAGGCAGCGCGCTCTTTTTTGTCTTGTCACGCATGATTGATTTAAAAGCATTTGCACGAATAAGAGCGGGATCATGTAACATTAGCCAAATGATGACAAAAATTAACAGATGCTGCGTTAATTGTGTTAATAGCCCTAATTTGTTTAGGCTATTTTATATAAAATCGCAGCATTTTGCGTCATATAATCGCATAGGCTTGACATCGCGATTACGATTGCGATATGATTAATCGTGCAGCACTAGTGTGTATACTATTCTGAGTTATTGTTAAGCCCCACAAAAGCCACAAAAACATTATAAAGCACCATAAAGTTTTCGTGCACTATATTACAAGTGTTCTGAAGCCATTATATAGTATAATGTAAGATAGAAATGAACATTTAAGTCATTAAATTCAAGATCACGTAAACTTTTCCCTCCGCTGCGGCTGTCAGTCATTCTTCATTCAGCATCAAACAGCACGTCGCGTTCGGTTACGACAGTCAACGGTGAAAATCTCTCCAAGATGATTCATTGTTACTATTATTATACTTGATCTGTAGATAAAGGTCTATGGTTTCGCATAAAACAACTTTATCTTGCTGGACTATATTGCTGTAACTTAATCATGTTACTTTCTACCGGGTGTCTGTTAGATCACAACACTAGAGTAGAGTCAGACTCAGAGCACTATAATTTTTCTTCACGCGCACAGTAACTGAAATTTAAAACTGTTAAAAGAAAAGGCTCAATAAACTATTGCATAGATATATACTGTATAATTGAATGAAAGATTATTAAAGGGATACTTCAGCTCTGGGAAGATGAATGTGTATTTAATAGTGGTCATTTATATAGTAGAAATGTGAAATTATTTTTTAAATTGAAGCATTCTAGACTGAGAAAAGGCAGAAAAAGTATTTTTTACTCATGTGGCTGAAAGACAACAACTCCCAGAATGCACTTGCTTTGCTGCCCTTAAGAGGCCAAGCCACTCCCTAACCACACCTACCGGTTACAGACGGCAGTATCCGAAAAATTTCTCCACACATTCTCTAGGCTAATACATACTCTAGTAACAGTAAAGGTTTATAAAAAGAACCACAACCAATGTGAGTTATAACTTTAAATTAAAAAAATAATTAATATTAACACTTTTACACTCAAAGCTCTTCCAGAGCTTCAGCTGTTTCCTTATATTCATTCACAGTATTGCCCGTCAGGAGCTGGATATCTCCGTCTGATATCCTGACAACACAGGTGGGCAAAACGAGACGATAGCCTTTACTATGTCTCTCGCCTTGCAGGACCCATTCCATAAAGTGACGGTAGGCTGTTAGGCGTCGGCGATATTGTCTACAAAACAGTAACATTAAGCACAACGTTAGCAATGCGAACTATTTGCACATACAGTATGCTAGCATAGATGTAAATATAACAACAATAGCTCAGCTGACTACGCGTGAAGAACATTGTGATAATGGCCAAGTGTCCAAACTCTGTTTGTCTAAACTGTTAATTACGTCTTAGTAAAAAAAAGAAAAACAAACCAAATACTCACTTTACACTAAGCCGTCCGTTTGTCCCTGCGGGCTTTGGCTGGCGTTTCCAATTTATCTCGTCCAGAAGAAAATGGCATCATTGAAATTCTATCTGTTTCCATAGGCGCACAGCGAGAGCACTGACACCACCAGTCCGCCCCAGCTGGAGTCTGGCCGGGCTTGAGTCAGGTCTTGCTCGGTCTCGGTAATTCGAAAATACTACTGGTTTTCTACTGATACAAAGCTTAATGCTAAATCCTGAAGTATCCCTTTAATAGCCTTTCTTGTTCTGTTCTATCAATTATATGTTGCTGCCTCATTAAACAGCTGTGCTATACATTTAAAACATGTCTCAATTGTATAGTAGCCTATAGCTATAAAATAATTAATCTTTTTGATTTTTGTTATCTTGTTTTTCATTAATGTATTTTACAACAATATAAAGAGCAATGTGAAACGTTTTACCAGATTTAGTGTTACACTTATTGTCTCTTATTTGTTTTTTTTCACTAAATGTTCAGATTTTATACAATTATTGTGGACAAAAGAGTGATTATCAGTTCAACACAGAGTTATATAAATTCTACTTGATTAAAAAAAAAAAACTGTGCTGGTATCGGATCGGCATCGGTATCGGTCGATACTCAGAATTTTTGGTATCGGATCGGATCGATTCTAAAAAAAAGTGGTATTGGTGCATCCCTAGTAGTAACATTTAAAAAAAAATGACAAATGTCCAACTAAAACATTTTGGGGGAAAAACGTTCCCCGAATAATGTATAAATAATGTTTGGAGAACATTATTAAAGACCTGATAACTTTAAATGAGCGTTCTGTTAACGTTAATGGAAGAACGTTTGTTCTTAACTTTGAGAGAATCTCGCCAAAATGTTAACCAAAGTTTTGAGAATGTTCCCTGTTATCTGATGCCAAACAACTGG